>CM053792.1:786667445-787267445 GCA_028749045.1 Cupressus sempervirens
AAAGTTATGAGGGTTGATGGTCAAGCAAAGGTTACTCATGTGGACAAAGATGCATAGTCATCGCATTCTAAGGAAGCAGAAAGAGGAGAGGTTCTTGTGAATGAAAAGGTATTACTAAGTGGTGAGACTGAACTTGGACAAAGGAGGAGTTTGTTTCATACCAGGTGCAAGTGCGAGGATAAGTGTTGTGATGTGATTAATGATGGTGGCAACACTAACAACCTGGTGTCTAAGGAGATGGTCTCTAAGCTAAAGCTCAAAAGGGAGAAACACCCCCAACCCTATCGGATTGCTTGGGTGAAGGATGATCATAAGGTCCTAGTTAGTGAACAGTGTTTGGCAAAGTTCAAGATTGGGAGTTACCATGATGAAGTTCTCTATGACATTATTCCAATGGATGTCTACCATTTATTGTTGGGAAGACCATGGAAATTTGATAGACATGATGTACATGATGGTCATGAAAATACATACTCTCTGACCAAGGATGGAGTTTGCCACAAACTGAAGCCCATGATAAAGGAAGGTGAAAAGGTATGTAGTAGTGCTAGGATATGTCTTGTTGATGGAAGAAATTTTTTGGATGGTATGAAAAATCAACATATGTGTTATGCTTTGATTCCCAGAAGCGATAAGAAAGGTGGTAGTGAAATTCCACCTAAATTTTTAGGCCTATTAAGTGAGTATGGAGATGTTATCTTTGATAATGTTCTAGAAGGGTCGCCACCAGTAAGGTAGATTAGTCATCAAATAGATTTAATCCCTAGAGCTAGTTTGCCTAACAAGGTTGCTCATAGGATGACTCCTAGTGAAATTGATGAGCTAAACTGAAAAGTTCAGGAGCTATTGGGGAAGGGTTTGATTCGAGAGAGCCTAAGTCCATGTGTAGTACCTACAAGACTAGCACCAAAGAAGGATGGAGAGTGGAGAATGTACATAGACTCTTGATCTATAAATAGAATAACCATCAAGTATCGGTTCCCTTTGCCAAGAATGGATGATCTTATGGATTGTTTGAGTGGGGCTCAATACTTCACAAAGATAGATCTCAAGAGTGGCTATCACCAGATATGGATACGAAAGGGAGATGAGTGGAAGACTACATTCAAAACCAAGGAGGGTCTATATGAGTGGTTAGTCATGCCTTTTTGACTGACCAATGTGCCAAGCACCTTCATGCGGCTTATGAATGAGGTACTAAAGAAATTCTTGAGAAAATTTGTTATTGTCTATTTGGATGATATTTTAATTTTCAGCAAGACTTTGGATGAACATGTATTGCACATTCATAGAGTCCTTGAAAGGTTGAGGGAAGAGAAAATGTTGATTAATTTGAAGAAGTGTAGCTTTGTAAAAAAGGAGTTAGTCTACTTGGGGTTTGTTGTATAATCTGAGGGTCTCAAAATGGATCTAGAGAAGGTAAAAGCCATCTTGGAATGGCCTACTCCAAGGTCTGCTACTGAGGTGAGATAATTTCATGGTTTGGTTAGTTTTTATAGAAATTTCATTAAGGAATTCAATGGCATATGTGCACCCCTAACTAAAACAATAAGGGGGATAGGAAAGAGTTCAAGTGGACTACGGAAGCTGCAAGGAGTTTTGAATTGTTGAAAAAGAAGACAACAGAACAACTAGTGTTGGCACTTCTTGATTTTAGTAAAGTGTTCCAGGTAGATTGTGATGCTAGTGGAAGTGCTATTGGGGCTGTATTGAGCCAAGAAGGTAAGCCTATTCAATATTTTAGTGAAAAATTGAATGATGCAAAGAAGAAGTATTCTATTTATGATCAAGAGTTCTATGCAATAGTTTAGGCCTTAAAGAAATGGAGGCATTATTTATTGCCAAAATAATTTGTCTTATATACTGATCACCAAGAATTGCAATACCTAAATAGCCAAGGTGAATTGAACCAGAGACATATGAAGTGGGTAGAGTTCTTGCAGAGCTATACATTTGTATTGAAACATAGAAGTGGAAGGTCTAATAGGGTTGCAGATGCATTGAGTAGGAGATATTTTTTGCTTACAGTAATGCAAGTTGAAGTGGTTGGGTTTGATGAACTCAAAAATTTGTACCCTAAAGATCTTGATTTTGCTAAAACATGGAAGGCTTGTAGAGAACCTATTACTATAGATAGAACTAGGTGGCTAGACTATTTGATTCAGGATGGTATGTTGTTCAAGGGCAGTCAATTGTGCATTCCAAGGAGTTCCATGAGGGAAAACCTGATCAAAGAGAAACATAGTGGGGCAATGGTAGGACACTTTGGATGAGATAAGACCATTGTGATTCTTAGAGAACATTATTTTTGGCCTTAAATGTCACAAGATGTGAAGAAATTTGTGCAGAGTTGTCAAGTATGTCAAGCAGCCAAAGGATTTAGTCACAATGCTGGACTATATCAGCCATTGCCTATTCCATCAAAGCCATGGAAGGACATAAGTATGGATTTTGTTCTTAGATTGTCAAGCACACAAAGGGGTAATGACTCAGTATTTATGGTGGTTGATAGGTCCTCCAAGATGGCACATTTCATCCCATGCCACAAGACTCATGATGTTGTACATATTGTAGATTTATTTTCCAAAGAGGTGGTGAGACTACATGGTCTCCCAAAGAGTATTGTTTTCAATAGAGATAATAAATTTGTGGGGTATTTCTAGAGGACTTTATTGAAGAAGTTGAGGATAGAATTGAGGTTCAGTTCTACACATCATCCATAGTCTAATTGATTGACTGAAGTGGTAAATAGAAGTTTGGGCAATTTGTTGAGGTGTTTAGTGGGAGATCAGCCCAAGGGGTGGGATTTGATTCAACCACAAGCAAAATTTGATTACAATAACCCTATAAATAGGAGTATTGGTAGATCACCATTCCAAATTGTGTATAGGAGTAGCCCAAGGATTGCACTAGAATTGAGAAAGATGGAGCGAGGGGAGAGGACAAGTGTTGAGGCAGAAAAATTTGCTAAACATATCAAGCACCTACATGAGGAGGTCCATGCACACATTACCAAGATGAATCAATAGTATAAAGCTAGGGCTGATCAAAGGAGGAGACATAAGGAGTTCCAAGTAGGGGATCTAGTCATGGTAGACTTAAGAAAGGAAAGGTTTCCCATGGGTACTTACAACAAGCTAAAGATGAAGAAATTTGGCCCCTATAAAATTTTGAAGAAACATGACTCAAGAAATGCATATGAGGTGGAGTTGCCAGATGGGATTCACATTTATCTTATCTTCAACATTGCAGACTTAACTGAATATCATGATGATGGTACAGATGAGGGGTTGATGCTGGAGCCATGCCCAATTCCTATTTCTAAGAAAGAGGAGATAGAAGAGATTCTGGATAGCCATGTGGGCAAGAGTACCAAAAATAGGCAATATGAAGAGTACTTGGTGAAGTGGAAAGGATGACCAATAGAGGACTCAACTTGGATATCAGTAGTGGAGGTTTCCCATTTGGGTTTTCCTCTACCATAAACTGACAAGGTCACTTTTCAATCTACCTTGGGTGTTTGATGCAGGAGCATCTAGTGGTGTAAGGGCAATTATATATCACCCAAAAATATACTTAGAAATAATTTCTATTTAATGTGTTTTCATCTTTGGATACCCATTTGGGTCAACTAAAGGTTACAACTCTCACAATCCCATTATTAGTGTTTTGGGTTAGAATTTTTAAGCACCTTGAGATACGTGTAAATGCCAAAAAAGTAGGACTATGTAATTGAGCCATAATTATGGTGAGTTAGAGGATGTAAATTTGAGGGATGGTTATATTTGTAATTTAAAGCACTCCAAAAAAAGAATCAGGTCAAAAGGCTTCATGTTTAGAAAGCTATTGCAATTTTTTAGTTCCTGGAGACCTCCTAAGAGCACTTCAAAGTCAGATATGGGGCACTAAACAGCCTTGTACGAGGCCAAAAAATGGGGGATAAGAAAAGCTGGTCCATAGAGTTGTAGACCACTTTGAGAGCTTTCCAAAAATGTAAATGGTTCATCAATTGAAGTTACAGTTCAAAAGTTATGCCTTCCAGAAGTTGGACTACTGTTTCTGGATTCTTCTAATTTTGCACCAACTTCTAACATGACTTCTGGAACCTTTTCTTTTGGTAGTGGATGCCAACTAGCACATTCTAGAATGTATTTCTAACCCTTATCCCTTTGGGGTCTATTGAAGAACATTTATGGCACTGTAAAGGGCAGTTCTTAGTGGAGTTAGAGAGAAGGTATTGTATGGAGTATTTCTTTCTCCAGAATCATATTGTTGTAAGCCCATAGGGCATTTTTCATTTATAATAATATTTCCCTTTTCCCATGTTTTCATTCTAGTCTTTGGATGTGTCTCCATCAATATATAAGAAGATGTTGCATTTGAAAAATATATACCAAACATTATGGCAATTATATTAAATTTGTAGTGGTCCTCATTCATCAACATAAACATACAAGAGAAAGAAAAAAAAAGAGTAAGAAGAAATGTCCAACCCAATTTGAGGAAGAAGAATTTGAAGAAGAGACTGACATGGAAAGTCTCAAATTGCCCAAAGAAGGCAAGAAGCTTACCCTAAAGAACATTTTTGATGGTATTAAAAATAATGGAAAATATAATACTTTGAAAATTAGATTTACAAAATTAAATAAATAAAATAAAAACAAAGAGCATTCAACAAAACATTGACAAAAATTGAGACATGATTCTAGGTGAATTATCTGAGATAGTTAAGGAAATATGGTCCAAGGGCATACTAGAATGGAAGAATGTGCTAGATGATGCTCTAGACAAGCATAGACCTAACCTAAGAAAAAATAAGATAGGAGAGTTAGTTGAATCAAGTAGAGAAAATGCTAACATGCTAGACAATACAACTCCAATAACTACAGGTCTGAAGAAGGATGTGTTTGAAAATACAAGTTTTGGTCACAATTGTATGAACAAGAGAAAGCCATCTTGAAAAAGAAGCAAGCAAAGGCCATGAGGAAAAGGACAAGACAAGAGAGAAGGATTCACCCAAAACATTAGAGGATAAAGGTGAACTCTATGATTTTGATGTAGCAGAAGATGCAAAAATGAAAGAACTCTTTGAGAGAGCTAGAGAAATGGGAAAGTGTGTTCGTCATATGAACACAAAGGAGCTAAATAAATATACAAGACTCGCATAAAAATATAAACTAGTGAAACTAAATAGCAAGAGGTACAACTAAGCTAGCCCAGTAGTATATGATTGTGACATACTTAAAGGGATTGCAGAAGGAACATCCTACAAGGAGGACAATGATATGATGATTTAGATCAAAGATATGGTAGAGAATTTACATGAAAAAGAAAAGAAGATTCCAATGATCATAGAATAATAGGTTCCAACAAAACATTTTGAAGAGGACTAGAAGCTTATCATAGAGAAGAAAGGGTAGCTAATGACACTCAAGGTTGAGTTGTCTGAAACACTAAAAGAAATAACCCTAGTGTTCTAGAAATCTAGTACATTACACACATTAACAAGTGATTTGGAGAAAAGGAGAACAAAATCTTAGTAGAAGGATGTTGAATCTACCCAGGATTTTGATCCACTCTCTAGATCAGTCATAGAGCATATTATGAAAATCTAGGATACAATGTATCTTGTGCATCAAATGAAAGAAAAGGAAGAAAAAAAGTTATCCAACTAATGGAAATTCAATATCTCCTATTCCCACTGATAGGGGTCATCAATGGACATCTTAAGGAAGTCGATGCTCATATATCCATGTCATTGACAAATATAGAAAATGCACTTTATAGGGAACTAATTGAGCTTAGGAGTGGAGTCCTAAAACTCAAACTCATGAAAGAGTCATGGGATACTCTACTAAATACAACAAGAACATGGTATAAGGACATCTTTGAGAAGTTGCAAGCCCAAAAAAAGAAGGTGAAGACTAAGATAGCCTCCTTATCAACAACTAATCCCATTGTCATTGATGAAAAAAGGGGGATAAGTTATATGCAAGAGGGACACAAGTGGAGAAAAGTGTCAAGAAAGGGGAAGAAGAGTAAAAGAGAAGAACAAGATAGAAAAGGGGAAAAAGAAACCCAAGGGGAGAAGATAAAAAAGGAAAAAAATAAGTCACAAAATAAAGAACATAAAAGGAAGCATTTAGAAAGGGGGAGTAGACTCAAATAGAGTCCAAGGGCACAAATAGGCAGAAAGCAGACATGCTAGCATAAACCTGTGAAGCAACATACATCTTGTTAAAAATTTATTAAGATTCATCAAAAAGGGATTTTTCCATCAATGCCAAAGGGGGGAGATTATTAGATAAAGATCAATCACTAATAGGATTGATATATAAAATGGTGTCAAGCGAACTCAAATAGTGAAGTGTTTTCATTGATTGGCAATTGGTTAACAAGAGGATTGAAGTGTTACAAGAGAAAGCACCAGTAGATTGACATACTAGTCTCAACAAAGGAAAATAAGATGACAAGCCTATGACAGGCTAACATACATGAGAATTCACTAATCACAACCTAGTCATCATTGATGTGCTAAAACTAGAATAAGGTTTGAAAGCACCATGACATGGATGTAAAGAGAAATGATAGAAGTGATGGAATGAAGCAAGGACAACCAGTCTAGACTTAGACTCATAGGTGGATAGATATATCTACATGAATAGGCACCTATGCTTAGGTACTCAATGGTATTTTGTTAATATGCTCGTTGTGTATTTCAAATTTTGAATGTGATAATTTAAGCGGGATAATTATAGAGTTTTCAACCCATACAATGGATGAGGGATATAAGTTCACTCAAACTTCATTTTTAAGTGGTTGTTGTTTTAGCTATGATTGAGAAGGAATTTGCAGAAACAAGACCAGAATAGAGGAATCGTATACTTACAACAAAACGGTACTCAAGGAGTAAAATATGATACTAAACAAAGACTATTCACTAGATTAAGCTAGAATATATGAATAAGATTAGAGAATCTTAGAGGATCTACAAGGAAAAATTGTGCCACATCTTTAGATATAATATTCAGCTTTCTTTCTTACCATTGCAGCTATTGTAAGCCTTTGACAGGGAACAATTGTAGTGAGTCTTTGAAATCCTTTAACTAGGTATCTCTTAAAAAGAGATCAAAATCCTTTAACAAGGTAGCCTTAATAGGTTGTTTTTAATCTGAACAAATTATGTTCATTCCTAATAGGGTGAGTTCTTAGAAGGATAAAATGTAAGTCATTAACATGGGAGCCTTTTACTTGCAAGGAAAGGCTAGTTAGTATATTACTCCCACTATGACTTTTACCCTTACATTGAGGGTTTCCATGTAAAAACATATGTGTCATTGATGTATGCATGCTTGTATAATCTTGTATGGTTTTATTGTATTTTTTTTGTCATTTACTTGACTGGAAAAGAGTTAGTAACAAGGTGTGTGTGTTTTAACTTACTGCATTGATCACTAGAATTTATAGGATTTAACATATAGATTTACCCCACCGCCCCCCCCCCCCCCCCCCATCCCCCTCTAATTATCAGTTAGGATCAAAAAATTGAACACTTTTGACCTTTCACTTCCCAAAAATACCATATGTTGTATTTTGTGTCTTCACTAGCAAAATCAGATCAACACCATCAAACAATTTTATTTGAATTGTTGATTATATTACCTACGAACAAAAAGTATAGCTTTCAAATTAAGAGTACTTAAGATACATGAAATAATGAAAATATGGAAATCATTTCTACCTCCAAGTTCATATTGTCAGAGTGTACACTTCACACATGCTCTTTCTTCATTATGCTCTCCTTTTCCATGTAAACTTTTTAAAAAGTTTCAAATGAACTTAATATCATGTCTCTTATGTTGCTAACCAATTGAAGGCTTTTGTAGATTTAAATTGTCCTATGACATATTATATATATATATATATATATATATATATATATATATATATATATATATATATATATATATATATATATATATATATATATATATATATATATATATATATATATATATATATATATATATATATATATATATATATATATATATATATATATATATATATATATATATATTCAAATTATAAGTACTTAAGCTACATAAAATAATTTAAAAATGGAAACCATTTCTACCTCCAAGTTCAAATTGTCAGAGTTCACACTTCACACATCCTCTTTCTTCATGGTGCTCTCCTTTTCCATGTCCACTTTCAAAAAAGTTTCAAATGAACTTAATATCACGTCTATTATGTTGCATTGCTAACCAATTGAAGGCTTATATATATATATATATATAGATAGTCCACCAATATAACTAAAAGGGGGAAGGGGGGGAATAATTTATCCATCTAATATAAAAATTATGAACCTTAATAAAATTTAACCATATGAGCAATATAATTAGAAACCACAACAAGATACTCATGCACAATAACACTAGATATTTTAACTAGGGAAACCCTTGATTAGAGGGAAAACCCTAGTGGGGATGGTACCCTCAAGATGATGTACTAATATAAAAATTCTTTGTTAGATGATGGACCCTATTAAGAGTCTATAATAACATTCAATACATATCATTCCCTGGCAGGAGACTTTGAATCCCTATTAGGATATTCCAACCATGATAGAAGTTGTGCCAACCTTGTTAGGAGTTGTAGAAGACAAATGGACCCACTATCCAAATAGCTTCAGGGGAAAGACCAATGAACCCATTGTCCAAATGATATTTGTATTAATAATAGAAATGAATACTACTTCTCCTTCCTCTTTCTCTATTCTGTCAACCAGACTTCTGCTCCTTCTGATCTTGTAACTAGATCACAACTATCGCATCCAATAATCCCTTGGATCCCTTACTCACATTTACCAAACACTCTACTCTTTTTACATTTGATACTTGTTTAATACATTTGATACATACTAGAAACAAGGAAAACATATTTTCTTTATACCATATCTTCAAAATAATTCCTTGAGTTGACCTTGAGGCTTTCCCAATTAATTATAATAAGATAATTAATTAATATGTAATTACAATAGCATTGTTGGCTCATAGTCTATAAAACTTCTCACACTTGTCATACTAGGGCTTGCATACTTGTTGGCAACATCCTCAAACTATCTTATGTCACTAACTAATCATGCATCACCAGATTATATCTCTATAAGAAGATATAATACAAACATCAGAAACCAGTTCTTAGGTACTTTGTCTTTGTACTGCTCTTTGTAAATCAGGCATGTCTTTCATACATATTCAACTTACTGTGCATTGCACCTCAACATTAGGATACAATATAGAACATGTCCATAACCATGCATCACCAAAAAATCAAAACCTTGTCCATACAACTATGATATATGTCTGCTACTTTGTTAGTCTCCATAGACTTATTACTATGTTGTTAAATATAGTCATGAATGTAGCATATCAATACTCTTCAATGCTTAGGATACTCCCCCAAAGGAATATCATCAGAATTCATGCTAACAATCACCCCTTTTGGAATTGATGGTGGCATAGATGAAAAACATCTAAGTTCCAAGAAGACCAAATAGTAATCTATTGTTGCTACTTCTATTCTCATCTTTTCAAATCCTCTTCATCAATCAAATCTAAAAACCTCTAGAACACTGCTCTATTCTACATCTTCTTAGGATCGACAATAGTTTTTCATATAAAACAACTCTTAGCTTCTCCCCCATGCATCAAAAACTCTTCATGTTTCATATCTCCCCCATAGAGATATTCCTCCTTTTTTCTTGCATGAATCTTTCTAAGTCTCCCTAATAATTGTCTTTCCCCCATTCATGTACTTATCTCCCCTATTCATACTTAGGAGATTTTTTTCATTCATTCTCTCCCCCATTGACATCAATGACAAAGGACTCATTTTGTTAATTTATTGGTTCAATTTATAACCAACTTGAGTGTCTAAAGACATTGTTCAATACCAAATACCAAGAGTCCTCAGTGACTCAGCTCATCGCAAATACTCCCCCATACAAGAAGCATCAACATTTAGTCTAGTCTAATAATATTTCTCTGTACCACTGGATTGATGTACTCTCTACATCATCTACTTAGATGTAGGTAGGCATATAACCCCAAGCATACCTCTCAAGTACTCATATGTAT
This sequence comes from Cupressus sempervirens, assembly GCA_028749045.1. NCBI lineage: Eukaryota > Viridiplantae > Streptophyta > Pinopsida > Cupressales > Cupressaceae > Cupressus > Cupressus sempervirens. The sequence goes on from CM053792.1 coordinate 786,677,591, forward strand.
CTTTAGGTAAGGGCTTTGTCAAGATATCTACAATCTAATCTTTAGTACTCACATATTCCAATCTGATCTCCTTAGTTGTTGCCTTCTCTCTTAAGACATGATACTTAATAGATATATGCTTAGTTTTAGAATGAAATGCAAGATTCTTCAACATACTTAGTATACTTGTGTTATCATAGTATATGATAACAAGCTCTAGAAATTCTATCCCAATATCCTTTAGCATTAGCCTCATCCACATAACTTGATTACAATTATTTGTTGTTGTTACATACTCTACCTCAATTGTACTTTGCAAAATACCATCTTGTATCTTGTTTAGCCAAGAAACCAATCTTCCTCCTAAAAAGAAAATGCTCCACCATTGGTGCTCTTTCTATCATCCATACTACCTATCCAATCCACATCTATATAAGCACATAGAGTGAAATCACTTGATCTATCATACCATATTCCATAGCCAAATGTTCCATTCAAACATCTGAATATCCTTTTTACTACTGCATAATGATACTCCTTAGGATCAACTTGAAATCTAGCTATAATCCCAACTACATTTTCTATATTTGGTCTAGTGTGAGTTAGATATTGCAAACCTCTAATCATGGATTTGTACTTGTTTTGCTCAATTGTAGGTGTCTCATCCTTGCTGGATAACTTTTGACCAGTTATCATAGGTGTACCAACAGGCTTACAACTTTCCAAGCCAAATCACTTCAGCATGTCTTTCAAATACTTCACTTGTGAAATGAAAATGTCATCACTAGTCTGCACAATCTACAAACCTAGGAAAATTTTCATTTCTCCTATCATACTCATTTCAAACTCATTCGTCATTTCTTTAGAAAACTTATCACTTGCTTCATCATTACCTCCAAATATTATGTCATAAAAAATATTACTATTATCAACAAACCATTCTCTTTTTCTCTCAAATATAAGTTGCTATTTATCATACCTTTAACAAATCCAAGCTTTTCCAAATACTTATCAAACCTTGCATACCAAGTTCTAGGTGCTTGCTTCAGACCATATAGAGTTTTTTTTAGTTTGCATACCATATCTTTGTCTTTTGCCACAGGGAAACCTTCAAGCTGCCTAATGTATATCTCTTCTTCAAGTTCTCCATTCAAGAAAGCTGATTTAAGATCCATCTGATATACTTTAAACTTCTTATTCACTGCATAAGCTAAGAATATTCATACTACTTCCATTCAAGCTAGAGGGGCATATGTCTCCTCATAGTCTATTCCTTCTTGCTCTGAATATCCTTTGCACACAAGTCTAGCCTTGTTTCTCACAACTTCACATTGTTCATTCATCTTGTTTCTAAATACTCATTTGGTTCCTATAAAATTCTTGTCTTTAGGTCTAGGAACTAACTCCATGCTTCATTCTTTATAATTTGATCTAGTTCTTCTTTCATTACTTGAATCTAATGATCATCTTTACATGCTTCATCTACGCTCTTAGGTTCAACTTGAGAAATCAAACACAATTCCTCATTAACTCCATTTTCTTGTTGTAAGAATTTTCCTTAGGGAAAAATCACCCAAGATCAAGGAACTCAAGCACAAGCACAATAGTAGACAAAAAAAGTATGATCAATATGAGAATGAATATCTCATAAACATAAACACTAGGATTCCATGTATATAAAGGCCTCTAAGATGCATCTAGAATTGTTCTAGAAAGAACTAGGACATAAGCATGGAAACTAAGCACACGTCCTCCATTGTGCATGAATATACATGCATCAATGAGAGGATAAGTATGACAAGATGTCTCATGTGTAGAGATGTTGTAGACACCATGTGCTTAAATAAAGTACTAACTCCTATGTTGTAGACACCATGTGCATAATTAGAGTGGTAACTCTTGTGTTGTCAACATGACAACTCACAAGAGTACGCATACTCCTTGGTGACTAACTAATAAATAATAAAATAATGCATTAACCTAAGTAAACTTAAGTAAAGTGTAAATAGTAAATACTTATTTGCACCAATACCCACCCTTAAGTGCAACTTAGGGGAATGCACTTAAGCTTATGAAAACTAGGATGAAATGCATAATGGGTCCCAGCTACTGGGCCATGTTAGGTACCCATGTACATAATGAAATGTAATCTCTCATAAAGCAGAGAAAGAGGGAAAACCTCATGGGAAAAACCCTCCCCCAAAAAGAAAGATGATAAAGACAAGATGCATGGATGGATGGAGTAATCAAGACCCCCATTTACCACATAGATCAAGTATATACAAAAGGGAATTAGGAGAAGGCAAAACCCCATAAGAGGAAAAAGTCTCCCCCATAAAAGAGAAGAAGAAGAGAGACCAAGTAGTCCCCCCCTAATGTAAAGTGTTGATCAGTGATAGTTGCTCCAAGGTAGAAGCTAGTCCATGAATGTTGAATAGTATTCCTCCCCTTTGGAAGAAACAATGGCAAAGGTATAAGTGAGATGCTTCCCCTGTGTGTAGAAAGAATCTCATAGATAAATGTTGTCTTTGAAACCTACTTAACTGTCCCTATGTCGATGCTGATAGTCACTCCTTCAAACACTGCTGAAAAGAACAAGTGCAGATCTAGAAAGGATGAATGTAGAACCTGTCCCAAAGAACCATCTATCAAATGATAAAGAGACCTCTTGCAACTATTGTACATAAGGATCCACAATCATATCAAACTATAAAGATTGATCATGTAGAGAATGGATAGGAGGGTCAAAGTGAGCCCTCATGACAACTGAAGAAGATCCTGCTTCATCAAAGAGAAGATGTATATCATCAATGTTGTCTCCCAATCTGTTATGTGTGAATCCACAAACAAACTTGAAATGTCTGTTAAGAAGTCATCCACTGATGCTGGAGCTGAAAGACTATGTGTACCCTATTGTGTTGAACCTATCACTATGGCAATATATGCATGTGGAATGTGTTGATGTCATGACCTCTTGTTGCAACTGTCGATAGAACCCCACATATATGAATCTATAGAAGTACTATCACTGGTGTCACTATTACTTTTCACAATGTATGAAGTGTAGAGAGGAATAAAGGACAAGTTAGGTGAACTTTTCTCAAAGTGTACATTCCTCTATAGAAAATCTCATGTGTCTCAGGATCCATAAGTCAATATGCCTTAACACTATCTTCATATTTGATGAAAGTACAAGGCCTAGGTGGTGGTGCCTTGCATCTCCTAGAAGATATGTTTGCCCATGCTAAACAACCAAAGACTCTGAAGTGTGTCACAACTAGTTTTCTTCCGCACCATGCCTCAAAAGGAGTCTTTCTATCTAAGTAAGTTTCATGTCCCCTTTTCAAATAATTAAAAATAATAATCTTTGCTAAGGCAGGTAGGCCCAAAAAGGTGAAGTTTTCAGCAAAAGGGGATAATCTTTGGAAGTTAATGGATTAATAAATAAAAACTATTATTAAAATATGTTTTATTAACCCCACTTGGACGTGATTTAGGGTTATGCCCTCTTTTAAGGGGTTTGGAGGCATTTTGGGCTAATTCCAGAACTTGATTTTTGCTCATTTCTTTGTTGTTCTTCAGAGGCTGCCAAACCTGTGGAGAAGGAGACCCAAGAATGGGAGTTTGCAGGTTTCCAAGAAGGCTAAGGATGGAATTTTGAATCCATTCCATGTGCATGCTCATACAGAGTTTGCCTTTGTGCTGAACAGTGCAGATTTGTGGATTTTCGGGTGTGTTTTTTGTAAGAGTTTGGTGTTTCAGGTTGAGTACTTCATATCAATTTGGGTTGCTGCTGTATTTTAGACTTTAAGATATTAAAATAAATTTGAATATATGCATTGGGACATGGTTAAACTTATGAGATAGATTATTAGTGTTTTGTGGTGTTTTCGGGCATTTTGTGCTAATTTCGGGAGCCTGATGAGCATGGTTTTTTGTCCTACATTTGGGAGTTGTTGTGTAAATGCTATATAGATCTAGAAATGTCATTTTGTAGGTTTTTATGCTACTGAAATTTTTGTAAAAATTTCCATTTTCAGATTTATTAATAATATGTGAAGTTGTGAAGTTTTTGGCACTATTTCGGACATACCCGATTTGGGGTTTATTGAGAAATTGGTAGATCTTTGTAATAGTGGTTGTTTGATTTTGAAAATCTGATTAGAGGTTTTAAATATAATATAAAATTAGAGGAAGGGACATTTCAGTGGTATCAGAGCTATGATCTTGCCAGCCTAAGGGTTTGTAGAAGTTTGCATGTCAGTTTTGACAAGTACCCAAATCTTGCATGTCATAATTTATGGTTGCATGTTGCTTCTAATCAGCTACATGTCAAAATTTATAGTTGTATGCTACTTATAATCATTTTCATGTTAGTTCTTGGTGAATTTGGTGGTTGCATGTTGCTTCTAATCAGCTGCATGTCAAAATCTATGGTTGCATGCTACTTCTAATCATTTGCATGTTAGTTATTCGTGAATTTGGTGGTTGCATGTTGCTTCTAATCAGCTGCATGTCAAATTCTATGGTTGCATGCTACTTCTAATCATTTGCATGTTAGTTCTTGGTGAATTTGGTGGTTTCATGTTGCTTCTAATCAGCTGCATGTCAAAATTTATGGTTGCATGCAACTAAGTGAAAGAGAAAAGGGATATTTGCAGCGAGAAAAGAATAAAGAAATTTTGATCAAACCTCCAGTTGAAAGTAAAAGTACAAAATCCAAGGAAGGAAAAAGTATGGCTGATCCAGATGAGATGGCAAAGAAATTCTTCCTAGACATCCAAGCAATCTAAAAAATTATATCAGTCATACGACCCCTTGCTTGCAAAGTGTTTGACGAAATGTCAAACATCTGAAGTATAAAGATTCTTGGTGTTTGAAGAAGTTATAACCTATTGGGGTTACACTCTACTTTATCTAGAATGGATAGGTATAGTATAGAGTCTCAGAGTCAGAATAGTAGAAAGGATGGTTATTTAGACATTCGAGATAAACTTAGGAAAATAAGCCATGACATGTCTGAACAGTTGGTTGAGCACCACCGTATGATGAATGACATGTTGTCTGACCCAGCTAAGGTGGATAAATTGACTAGATTTCTATTTGGCAAATTTTCTCACAGGGCAGATGACACAATTACCAAGAACTTGCATGAAGAGTTTGAGAAACAAGCTTATAGCCAGGCAGAGGTCTCAGATTCTACTTTGCCACAGGAGGTAGTGGGTTCAGATGATGATTATGAGGATGTTGTTGTGCATGATGGTGAGATATCTGGTAGAGATGAGCAGACATTGAGCATTCATGAATTTGCTGAGAAAGTGTACTAGGCACAGTTAGATGCTTCATCACATGAGGTTGAGGCTGGTAGTACTTCACATGATTTGTCTAGCCAACTGAAAGTGAACAAAGATAGTATTGTGATTTCATTATCTCATAATGACAGGTATGTGGAGTTGGTTGGTATTGGTCATATTATTCAGGTGAGGAGTTTGCTTGAGTTACCAGCTGATTCTAGTTTATGGATATGGACTCGAGATTGTTATATTGGCATTTGGGATTCAGTAGACTCGAGATCTTTAACACTTTTTGGTAGTAGTGTTTGTTTGGGTGCTATCATGGATTTTATTAGCAGATTGCACGGTATTGTCTTTTCTTGTGCCAGTAGCTTGTCCGATGTTGGTATTAGTTTTTATACACTGATGTTGGGCTTTATTCATATATCCAGTCGACCATTTTTGTTGGAATCTGTTGATGATCTTTCATATTTGGCAGTGTGTACAGATGAGTCTCAGGATCATATTGGCATTGATGACATCCAGGAGGATGCAGTGGGTAGTTTTGAAGACTTAGTTTCCTTGGTGGTTTCTTTTTGTATAGAGGAGTTAGATAGCAGTGCTACAATTTTTGATACTCCGTATGATGATATGAGCTTTGGAGTTGATTCGCATGATATGGATGGTAATACTCTAGAGACCGGTAACCTTGAGGATACTCCTTTAGATAGTGCGTCAGAGGAGGTTTGTAGGATACAGTCTAGCCAGTGCCATCATGTGTCTAGTCAGTTGAGAGTTAGTGAGCAAGACATTGGTATTGCTTGCCAACATTTTGATGTTGTTTGTCAATTGTTAGCAGTTTATGGATGGGGTTCTCCTACTAGTGATGAACAGGGAGGCGGTTATCTTTCCTTGACAGAGTTCCACTCTTTATGGGAGGCTTTCCAAATTTTGAGACAGGATTATATGTAGTTGGTAGCCGATAGAGATTATCTTATGGAGTGGGGCAGTACAGCATACGATGCATTGTTGGCTAAGGAAGATGAGGTGAGTGAGCTTACTCAGTAGTTTGACGTGACTTCTGAGATTCTTGAGAGTACAAAGTTGGCTTTCAAGGAGTCACAATTTTATTTGGCTAAGGTGACCATGGAGTTAGAGAAACTACAGTCTTTACTAGATTCTGTATAGTCACAAGCTGTGGTGTCTGGTGATCTGAGGATTTCCATGGTCAAAATTTTCATAGATAGTGGAGATGGGGATGCATTCATCCTTGATACTAACATTGGCATATCGGGTTTGTCCCCACTAGAGTTAGGTTCAGTTGAGTTGGGTGTTGTAGCAGATTATTGTGGTATGCCTGACATGGTGGTGACCTCTAGTACTAATGGCACAGAGACTAGAGATGTTACCATGTGTGATGTCGGTGAGCTGATAGTTGGCATGGTTCCTACTAGTAATACTACTCCCTTGGTGATGTCTTCAAAGGTAGTAGTCAGTTCCAACTTGGTTAGTGATCGATTGCAGTTAGTTACATCTGGATTGCAGTCTGAGCCACTGACTGAGATTGGCACATTTTATCAACATTATATTGTGAGGTATGCTCATCAATTCACCTTTGATGACCATGTTGATGAGATGATGATACAGAGATGTACTTTGGTTCCTAGTGCTTATCATCAGTTATGGGATAGTTTGACGCCTCGGTATTAGAGTTGTGATGGGCAGGACATGGCGATAGGTTCTGTAGTTGACAACTTGATAATACATGACTTAGAGCAGGAGTTTTGGAGTGATGCTTCAATGGATGTTGTTATTGATTCTACTCCTTTGGCTATGACATCTCCTGACTTAGCTAGTGATCAGTCACAGTGGGTTGTATCACTTGTTCATGGTGAGTTGTTGACTGAGGTTGGTTTTTTTTATGAACATTATATTGCAGGGTATGTACATCAGTTAGCATTTGATCCTTGTGTTGAGGAGTTGATGGCAGGCAAATTTGGTTTGGGTTCCATTTCTTGTTGTTTAACTTGTGATGGCTTTTCACCATCAAGGGTGCATGGGAGTTATGGTTATGAGACAGTGGACGGTGATCTGTAGAGTTGTGTTGACTGTAGGAGTTGTACAGTGTGTGGATTCTCCATACTTGGTATAACTTCATTTGGGAGCATTCACCATTGTTGCAGAGTTGGATTGTACATTCTGTATAAGCCAGTGGGATGCGTTGATGGTATTTACTATGTTGGTAGTTTGATTTTTCCACTTTACTTGGGTTTTGATGTTCTAAGAGTTTGTTTCTCGTGGGTTTTTGATTGTGGAAGTTGTGATTTTGGATTTTGGTTGAGCTATAATTGTCAGTTTGATTATGGATTCCTCCTGGTCATATTGTAGAGGATATTGCAGGAGCCTGTGTTAATTGGCAGTAGTATAGTTCATGACTACATTTGGGATCCAGGTGGATTGATTGATTTATTGTTCAGCCATTGCTTGAGGACAAGCAATATTTGGGAGGGGAGGACTTTTCATGTCCCCTTTTCAAATAATTAAAAATAATAATCTTTGCTAAGGCAGGCAAGCCCAAAAAGGTGAAGTTTTTAGCAAAAGGGGATAATCTTTGGAAGTGAATGGAATAATAAATGAAAATTATTATTAAAATATGTTTTATTAACCCCTCTTGGACGTGAGTTAGGGTTATGCCCTCTTTTAAGGGGTTTGGAGGCATTTTGGGCTCATTCCAGAACTTGATTTTTGCTCATTTCTTTGTTGTTCTTCAGAGGCTGTCAAACCTGTGGAGAAGGAGACCCAAGAACAGGAGTTTGCAGGTTTCTAGGAAGGCTAAGGATGGTATTTTGAATCCATTTCATGTGCATTCTCATACAGAGTTTGCCTTTGTGCTGAACAGTGCAGATTTGTGGGTTTTCGGGTGTGTTTTTTGTAAGAGTTTGGTGTTTCAGGTTGAGTACTTCATATCAGTTTGGGTTGCTCCTATATTTCAAACTTTAAGATGTTAAAATAAAGCTGAATATATTTATTGGGACATGGTTAAACTTCTAAGATAGATTATTAGTGTTTTGTGGTGTTTTTGGGCATTTTGTGCTAATTTCGGGAGCCCGATGAGCATGGTTTTTTGTCCTACATTTGGGAGCTATTGTGTAAATGCTATATAGATCTGGAAATGTCATTTTGTAGGCCTTTATGCTGCTGAAATTTCTGTAAAAATGTCCATTTTCAGATTTATTAATAATATGTGAAGTTGTGAAGTTTTTGGCACTATTTCGAACATACCCGATTTGGGGTTTATTGAGAAATTGGTAGATCTTTGTAATAGTGGTTGTTTGATTTTGAAAATCTGATTAGAGATTTGAAATATCATATAAAATTAGAGGAAGGGACATTTTAGGAAGGATTATGAGACCTATTAAGTATGTGATTGGCACTTCTGATTGCTTTGACAGCAAGTGATGGATCTAGAGACTTGGCTTGTATCATGAAACTTGCCATTGACTTAAGAGTTTGTATCCTTAGTGCTGCAACATCTGTATTGTATGAACTAACTGTTGGTGGATTGTGAAGATCAATAACCTCAAGTTTTCAAAAGTCTTTAAGTCTTTTGTTCACATATCTGCTTTCATTATCCATCCGAAGAACTTTGATGGCTTTCCTTGATTTCTTTCAACATGAGTCTTGAAGGCTAGAAACTTGTCCAACACTTCACTCTTGTGATAAAGAAAGTAGACCCAAGTATAGCATGAAAAGTCATCAATGAAAGTGAGTATATAGTGACCCTAGCTAACTGATGTCACTGCAAAAGGACCTACTAGTACCATGTAAACCAACTAAAGAACAACTAGTGCTCTTGAAGACTTCCCTTTAGCAAACTTCTCCTCTAGATGGATATCCACTGAACATGTTGAACATTCACTTGTGGAAAAGTTTATTATAGGTAGACCTTTCACCATATTGTTTGAGAAAAGTTGCAAAAGATAGCTTAAGGCAAGATGTCCATACCACTCATGCCATAATTTGGTTTGTGAATTTGATTGAGTCAACAAGGCATGTGAAGGAGACTTGGGCACAAAGTGCGAGAAAGAATACAATCTTGTGTCATTATTAACTTTCCCCAACACAACCAATGAATCATCTTTTAGACTGCACACCTTTACTGAGTCAGGAAGGAACTCAACTTTGTGGCCATCTCCAAGGTAAGTGATTTGGTAAATTGAGAGGAGATTAGAACTTAAGTTAGGAACATAGAGAAAATCTTTGAACTCTCCATTTTTCATCTCCACATTTCCTTTCCCTTCAACTTCCATTTTTGTATCATCTCCTACAAAGATGTGTGGTAACTTCAACTACTTCAATGAAGAAAAATCTCCTTTTGAAGAACATATATGATATGAGGCACTTCAGTCAAGAATCCATTCCATTGAAGAACTTGAATTTTCCATGAGTTCTTACCCTTTTCCCTTTGAATCTGAAGAAGATCCTTTCTCCTTATAAGCATTAGGCAATGGAACATTATGTTTCTTAATGATGGTCATCAACTCATCAATCTTTTTATGACAACACACATGTTCTTCATGACCCAACTTTTGGCAATAGGAATACTTTTTATTCTCCTTATTAGTGTCCCCCTTCTTGTTTGAATTTGAAGAAGACTTTCCTTGTTGATTTGATGATGGTGTTGTCTTTTCTACATCCTCTTATTTGTTATTTTTCAACTTCTTATTCTTGCCCTTTCCTTTATTTGAAGATTGACCAACTGAATTTTGAGAACCCTCATTATTTGCCACCAATGCCTTAGATTTGGGAAAATTGAGAATCCCCATTGATTTCAACTTCTTTTATTCTTCATTCAACAATATAGCATAGCGATCAAATGAGAGTTTTTGATAGGCAGCCCTAATGTAGTCTTTGTGGTGTTATAAGAAGAAACAATATGGAGTACTTAGATGACAACTTATTATGAATAAGATAGATTAACTTGTCATCTTTAATATGACTCCCACAATCATCAAGCTTCATTCTTAATTCGTTCACCTTTATGATAAATTCTTGTATAGAATAAAATGTCTTTGGATCTAAGGAGACAAGCTCATCTTCAATTTTGTAAACATCCTCCTTAGACACTTTACCATATAGGTTTTTGAGGGTATCCCAAGCTTCCTTAGATGTATGAGACTTATGGATCTAATAGATGATCTTGTCTTCAACCCCCAAACAAATATCACCTAGGACTTTCCTTTGTGTTGTTTCCCAAGCAGAGATTTCACTTGTAGATACTTGATCACCTATTGGTATAGGAAGGGGACCATCTACATATTGAGAAACTCAATTATGCATTAAATGACACCACATTTTAATAGACCATTTAGCATAGTTATGTGGTGTTAATTTTGGAAACTTTAAATTTCTCATGATGTAAGAAATGAAAGAAAACAAAAGGAAAAGAGAAACACAACACCAAGAAACACCCCCCTCTTTTCACTCAATTAAGAAACCCCCCCAAAAAAAGATGCTTTTGGCACTTTATATGTAGTGTGTTTGCAATAGACACTTGCCAATATTGGCCTCAGTGGACTTTTGATTTTATTGTTTACAACCTTTTGATGAATACAAATCTGGAGCTTTACAATGTGCAATAATTTTAAAGCAATATAAAGGAAAGAAAGGACGTATTTTTAAAAGTGATACTTTTGTTCACACAAGCCCATAATCTAATTGGAGATCTAGAAAGTAGACAAAAAAATATTGCACTTCAAAAAAAATGGAACTTGATTTTGAGTCTAGATGAGCTCGTATGGAGCAATTAAAGTTGTAAAATGAAATATTGGATATGTATAGTCACCAAAAGATACAATTTCTGACAAATCTATGCACCAAAACTAGAAAATAATGCACCACTAAAAAGTTTAAGAAATTCTAGCCAAATATTTAAAAAATGCACCTAATTTGGAGCCCAGATGAATGAGATATGGCCTCCCAAAGTCAGACTGTCAAATCAAAAATTAATCTAGAGAGGGGTTGAATCAGCAAAAGACGAGGTTAAATTTTATGGTCAAATGGTCATCACAGTAGTTCTAATTTGTCTCCTAATGACAGTCAAACAATTGTCAATTTTAAGACAGTGTTTGGCTAACGTCAACAAAAAATAGCCCTCTTGGTTGACGTGGCAGTATGGATGGCTTGTGTTTCATATGGATGTAATACATGGCAATTTTATGTCATACGGATCTGATGTGGAGGTTCTTGCTGAGGTGGCAAATTTGTTGATATGGATCCAATGAGGCTGTTGACTATGATGTGGTAGGCATGCCACATGGATGTACAACTCAGTGTACAGTCTGCTAATGTGTCAAGCTAATCAAGAAGATATGTAGAGTTGGCCTACTAACTAGGCAATCTAATGTAGAGTCAGCCTTTGGTGCTAGGTTTCAAAAAAATGCTACTAGAAGTGGTTTTATGTGCTAGTGGAAGGGTTCTGATTGCTGCAAAGAACAGTTGACCGATTACCACGAAGAATAGTCAATATCGACCAAAGGTTATATGGTTTTAATAACACCAAAATTTCTAACAAATATCCCACATTGGTGGGAAAGAAACCCTTCGATTTGTTTAAAAGAACAACCCGCAATATATGAAATAAAGTCATAGTGAGAGTGAAGGGCCCGCCGATTATGGAATTTGTCAAATTTGTAGAATATGTCGTCGATTTCCACAAACTATGTTGTCACAGTTTGTAAGGAATATTCTCCCAAAAATATGTGTGATACATGCCAAATAAATAAAGATGCCAATGGAATATTTGACTTGTAGGGGTTGGGGTGTTAGTGCCTAGTTCCTGCAAAAAAAATTTCTCTACAAGCCCTACTGGACGAAAAATTTCTGAAAAAAATCCTTAAAATATAGATAATTATAGAGAACAAATAAGAACAAATAATTACAGATCTAAAAATAATAATTGCACAGATTTAATAGATCATACTAGATTTGCAAATTAGGCCTTCAAATGTCATTTTGCAAAAAAAATTGCCTCAAAATTGACTTTGGCCCAATATAGGTGAATTTATAGTCAATTTTCACCGAATCGACATTCCAGATGTAATGGTGAGGTCTGTATTGGCTCTAGACACTCCTAATTTTTGTGAATTCTCCTGATCTAGGCCAAGGTGCTGAAGCAAGAATGGTCTCAAATAGCTATGTGAAGAGAATCACCCCAAGCTCTAATACCATGTAAGAATTTGCCTTAGATAAAAGTCACCCAAGATCAAGGAACTCAAGCACAAGCACAACAGTAGACCAAAAGAGTATGATCAATATGAGAATGAATATCTCAAAACATATACATACACACTAGGAGTGCTTGTATATAAAGGCCTCTAAGATGCATCTAGAATGGTTCTAAAAAGGAATAGGAGATAAGTATGACAACTAAGCACACATCCTCCATTGTGCATGAATATACGTGCATCAATGAGAGGATAAGTATGACAAGGTGTCTCATGTGTAGAGATGTTGTAGACACCATGTTCTTAAATAAAGTGCTAACTCCTATTTTGTAGACACCATGTGCATAATTAGAGTGGTAACTCGTGTGTTGTCAAAATGACAACTCGCAAGAGTATGCATACTCCTAGGTGACTAACTAATAAATAATAAAATAATGCATTAACCGAAGTAAACTTAAGTAAAGTTTAAATAGTAAATACTTATTTCCACCAACACTTGTCATTACACCTTTGTCTATTCTTCCAATTATCTGCTCTAGTGGGTGATTCTCTGTCATGTTCTTGTTAGAGGTAGGAGTTTCTATCTTAACTCTTATATCATCTCTTGGTTCAGATCTCTATTCTCTTCTTTTCTCAATAGTTTGTACATTATTCTCCAGATCATCATTAGTCCCAAAGAAAACTTCAACTTTCTTTCTATATTTTCTTATTCAAAAGAATTGTAATCTAACATCTTTTCCTTAGTTCCAAACTTTTCATCAATCTTTACATTTGTGCATTCAACTATTGTTTTGGATCTATAATTAAAACATATGTATGCTTTATTTTTCAATGAATAACCAAGAAACATACCTTTATCACTTCTTGGATCAAACTTACCAATATCATCATCTCTCTTAATGTAACACTTTCTTTCAGATATTCTAAAATACTTAACTGATGGTGAATGACCAAAACATTATTCATAAAGTGTCTTGTTCATACCTTTCCTGATATGTACTATGTTCATAGTGTACACTACTATGTTGACCGCTTCTCTCCGAAATGTTTTGGATACATCATTCTCAAAAAACATAGCTCTTGCTACCTCAGAAATTGATATGTTTCTTCTTTCTGCAATCCCATTATGCTTAGGAGTCTTGGGTGAAGATAACTATCTCTTAATTCCATTGTCTTCAAGGAAACATGTTAAACTCTCTAGAGGTAAACTCTCCTCTATTTGATCTCAAACACTTTATATTAGAACTAGATTCATTCTCAACTTTATTCTTAAATATCATAGATTTCTCAAATGCTTCAAATTTTTCTTTAAGAAATGCTACCCACATCATTCTAGTGAAATCATAAAAAAATATCATAGAATACCTTTCACCATAGAATCCTCTTTGTTTGGTAGGACCACTCAAATCTGAATGAACAATTTTCATCTTTTCTATTGTAGTGAACTTCTTGTTGGGAAATGATACCTTCTTTTTCTTAGCCAAGTTACATTCTTTGCAAACAACATTAGGAGGCTTTATTATCTTATGCAAGTCTCTAACTGAAAACATGCTACTCACCTTTACAATATTATCAAAGTTTTTATGACAAAATATCCTATGCCATAACCAACTATTATCCACTTTTGCAACCAAACATTTCCTTTTAGTGGGATTCAACTAAAATACATTACCCCTGGACCCAATTCTAGTTATGATCATCTTACCATCTTTATGCTTGATAGGGCAAGTCTTTTCTATGAATTGTAATTGGTACCCTTTGTCCACCAACTATCCAACACTCAATAAATCATGCTTTAATCCATCAACAAAATAAACATCACCAATGTTAGTCTTTCCATCTAAAGTAATTGATCCTATTCCTTTACCAACTCTAACAATAACTCCATCATGATTCCTAAATTTAACAAACTTATTCATACCACTAGTAATGTGATGTAAACATCCATTTTCTATTATCCAATCAAATTTCTTTTCAACATGGGAAACTAGAGGCTTTTCTTCTCTAATTTTTTTATCAAGATCATCTTGCTTAATAGCTACAAATCTTATCTCATCATCACTTTCACTTTGAACTTTTTCATCAAATTCCTCTTCTTCATTAGCATACACATAATTCTGAGGTCTACTAGGCTTAAACTTCCCCTTAAACTTTTTCTCTCTTTTAGGACATTTAGATGCATAATGACTAAACTCATTACAAGTCCAAAATTTAAAGATATTCTTACCATCTTTTTCTCTTCTCACAACAAGGGCTATACCTTCTTCAATCTTCTTATCTTCATCAAATCTGGTTCTACTGCTGGTAGAAAAATCTCCATGTGTTCTTGTTCTTCTAGGTAAGCTTGGCCAAACATTTAAGGCACTGAAACATGTATCCACTCTTGTCAGATCTCTAGATTGTCTCAAACCTACCTAATTTTCCTACTTCCAATCTTCCAAGCAACATTTCCCTGGAAAATTTCTTAGTATAGGGTATTAGTAGTTCAATCATCTAACTACTTGCTTGAATGGTGGTGTCAAAGTTTTAGGATCTTCCACACAACATCTTCTTCCTTGGTTCCACCATAAGATTTTATTCCTTCAACAATATTTGATATCCTATCAATATAGCTTCTTACATATTCATCTTCCATAATTTTAGCATCTTGAAATGAATATATCCAGTTCTGCAATCTTATCCTCTTTGTAAGTGTATCACCTTCAAAAATAGATTCTACTATTATCCAAATCTCATGAGATGTTTGAAGTGAATTTACTTGACTATATTCATTCTCTAGAAGAGCTAACAGTAAAGCTTCTCTAGTTCTCATGTTACATGTGAATAGATCTTTCTCTACTTCACTACATTCTTTAATTTTCTCTTCTTTTACATTTTCCTTTTCACTTTTTGTTAAAATCCAATAACCTAGACCTATACATAGCAGATGATTCTTCATCTTCTCCTTCCAACTTTCATAGTTGGCCTCATCAAATCTAGGACTATCCTTTCTGAAAGGATTCACCATTGATCTCCCAAAGTTGTTAAGCTTTCACTTCAAGGACCTTATGCTTTGATACCAATTTTTATAATATATAGTCCACCACTATAGCTCGGGGGGGAGGGGGGGGTGTGAATTAGTTATCAAACTTATATCAAAATTATCAACCTTAATAAACTTTAACCATATGAGCGATATAATCAGAAATCACAATGAGATACTCAAGCACAATAACACCAGATATATTTGATAGCCCTTATTTTCACTGTGCCAAATATTTGAAAATTTATAGTAAAACTACTTTGAATTGTGCTGTAATGTTAGGGTTTGTTCTTAATTTGATGTCAATTCCTAGAAAATAGCCCTAACCTAGTTATGTTTGTCATGCCTTAGTGTTTAAAATCTTTCCCTAGTGGAATAATGTGATATCCTAAGGTTGTGTCTTCACCTTTGTCATGAAAAAATTCATTAAAATATGCAATCATTTTACCCTTACCCTAGGTTTTCTTTCAAGCAGGAGATTGTATGTCATTCAAATCATGTGACACGATGTTACGATCAAGGGTTAGGCATCTAGTCATGAGCTTAAAATCTCTCTCTCTCTCTCTCTCTCTCTCTCTCTCTCTCTCTCTCTCTCTCTCTCTCTCTCTCTCTCTCTCTCCCTGTTATGATGTAAGGGTTAGTGAAGGATCATATAGGTAATGTGTCGAGTCTTCTAATCTTGAGATATGATATGGCTTGTAGCATCACAAGTGTTCAAAATAAAGGTATATGATGTTATGACAAACATGTGATCATGGGATCGTAAAGGTAGAAATGAAGGCTCATGACCATTCGATAAAGTGGTGATCATAAGATTGCAAAGACATAAAAGTGCAAAGGTAATTTGTTGAGTTTCAATCTTATGGAAAAGGGGAGATTGAGACATTGTAAAGGTTTTCAAGGAGACCTCCAAAGATATGAGGGGCTTATGATCATATGATCATGAGAGAAAAATATGAGGTGTCCTATGACACAATAAGGAAGTGGTCATAATATCATAAGTATCAAATGACAAAGCAAGGTAGGGCTAGGCACATTTTCATAAAGTGTTGAGACACATGGAAATTCATATCTTCTGATGCCATGAGAGGCAGTAGATCGTAAGATTTCAAGGGCAATTCAATAGCTTTATGAAGCTACAAAGAAGTGTTAGATCATGAAGATGAAAATTGATGCTTCTGAGGCTAAAATAAAGAAAGCATAACTATTGCCTTGTGGTCATAGGTCAATGATAGCAGCTAAAGGTAACCTCTAATGTTACCAAGTAAGTTTAGTGACTGTGATCGGGATGTCACAAGGAACTAAAAGTAGAAACATGATGTTATGCCAAAGTTGTGCTCATAACATCGTAAGGGTGTGAAAGGTAAATGACACAGTTACAGAAAGGTCTAGTAAACCACAATCATGAGATCACAAGGTAAGTGAAGGTGAGATAAGATGTCACAACAAGGTTTATAAAATGTGTCTTGTAAGATCATAAGAGGCTTAAGGGTGAGTTCTGAAGATGTAATGGATGGTTCATCATAGGATCGTGAAAGTCATTTTCAAGGCTTATGATAATGCGATAAAGGTTTGAATTCAAAGGATCATAAGTAGAGCCAAATTTCCCCATCTAAGATGATGCAAAGAGTTCCTCCTCTATAGTGTATTGTAAGATCGTAAACCCTAGTTTGACATGAAAAAGTGAACTTTACTTTTTTGAGCTAGAATAATGAAATAATGCCTGTGACCAATGAAATTTGAGTAAAGTATAAATTTCTAGAGTTGGATAGTTATGTGATAGACAACACTGAATTTAAAGCTTGAGCATGCATAATATCAATGCATAGAGAAGGTTGATCAAAGTATGCACAAAATTAAACATACCATAATCCAGTAATTGATTACCATTTGCAGAGAGAAGAAATTTCCAATAGTTGCAGTTGTAATTTTTTTAGTGTGAATAGATTATTGTTTTCAGAGCCAATTGCAGAAGATTTCCAGTTGACTTTCAATATGTCTGACAAAGAAGTAGAAGAGATACAAGCTACAGACATGGAAGTTGTAGAAACTTAAGCTTCCAAGGGAGGGAAAACTAGGAAAAAGAAACCTAATAGGTTTGTTGAGGAATGGATCAAATTATTCCTAGAATTCTTTGATGTTATAGGTGTAAATGATCACAATTTAAGAGATCCTTATACTTTTTATAGAGATACTACATGCCCGGGAGTCATTGGCTATGAATTGTTTAGATCTTTCTATCGTAATCGAGCAGAGAAGATCCTTGTTTGCAATCCCTAGAAGAAGAACCTAGCTAAACTTATCTTTCCAAAGGTCTTTGTAGATGTTGATTTGGTGAAGGTCCTAATTAAATCATACAACCTGACTACTAAATCATTCCATAGGAGGGATGAAACTATTATATACACACTAGACCATGCCTATTTATTGAAGCATTTGGATTGGATGGTGCTACAAGAGAACTAGTAGACTTGGTTGACCTGCAAGATAAATTTGAAACAAACACCAAAGCTTACATAGGGAATTCTATGCTACAAGATATTCCCATGGACCTAAAGCAAGTGCTTGATTACCCTAAAAAGGTGGAAAAGAAGATGCCTTTGGAAAAGTTCAAGAATTACTTTGTAAAAATAGTGTATGGTATCCACAAGGTGGTTGCATAGATGGAACTAACATGGTTTATGGAGCCTAATTTATCATTTCCATAGATGTGCAATAATCCTAGCATGGTGGAGAATATGACTATGTTGAGTATATACTGGAAGTAATAAAGGATAATATTGGATTGACATAGAGTGGAGAAATGGGAAACTTCAAGTTCCATCATTACTTATTGTTGATGCACCTATTCTTGTACAAGAACATGGGGTACATAAGCCCAGATTTCATTGATCACACTTTTGATGCCAATGGAGAGTTGGAAAATCAAATGTGGACATGGGTATGGGATAGTTCCTACCATTATTCTGATTCTATTTCATTTTTCAATAATTTCAGTGTAGTTATAATGAAAAATGTTAGACCTGGGCTATTTTAGAGCCCTTGAGATTTTGAAGAGTCTTTTAAGACCAACCCTACTCCCAAAGAATAAAATATTAGATCATAATTAGGGAGATATCTTTTTATTTCCTACTTTTTCCCTTATGAGAGTATATGGTTGTCGTCAACCACCACATTTATTGCCAAAATTCATTCCACCTAAACTAGCCATCATTAAATTTATGTGGTAGTTATTTATGGTAAATAGGGAGTACCTAGGACCAAAGGTTCATAGAGGAACATTCTTATGTAAGTCCTTTAGGGTAGGGGACTTTTTAATTGGAAAAGAATCCCTATACCAGATCCATTCTTTCCTCCACCACTACAATTTATCAACTAGCCCATACATGATTTATGACCCTGACAACTAGATGAGGGACACCTCTAAGGAGATTAGAAATTATGTATTACCAAGCACAAAGGAGTTTCCCATGAAGACCTCGTTCCCAATATTGTTATTGAGGGGAAGGAAGCTAAAAATTTTCCCAAGTTTGATGATGTGTTAAGGGTAGAGAGGGAGCTGAAGAGAATAGATCCCAATTTCAAAGGTTTCTACCTGGATGTCTCTTACCCACAGAGGATAAGGAAGATGGTTATGAACCATGCTGAAATTATGACAAAAATTCTAGAGGAACCACTTGGAGAAGAAGAGAGGGTGGACCCTAATAGCCCTAAACCTAATCTTACCCTAGAGATTGAAGAAGATGAGCCTATTGAGGCATCATAAAGGAAATAAGAGGTAGAAGCTTATGCACATCCCTAAGAAGGTAAAATAGAGGACTCTACGGATCTTGCCTGGTAAAATTTAGTACTTTGCTGACTTAAGACAAAGTTATATCCAATATAGAGTCATTGTAGCTAAGAACACATTGACTAACTTCAAGCTAGCAGTAACAAGGTTGGATGACAGGATCATCCAGGCCCAACAATTCATAGAAGATGATGAATTCATCAAATCTTTGAATTCAAGAGCTTCTTGTACAAAATAAAATAGAGTGAACTGGTGTTAAAGATGAAACTAGGGGAATTAGATGAATAGAAGTAGGAGTTAATTGAGAAACTATATGCTTATGATCCTGAAGTGAAGTCACAACTCTTGAGGAGTCAAGGGATCTAGTGTAGAGGAGTGGGATGCTACCGGTGCCTAGTTGGGATTTGGAACAAGCATTTATGCTTGACCAAATCAGAAGACAAGTGAGTGCCATATCATATGAGGCATATGGTATTGGTGGATTGTGAAGAGGATTTGGATTCAATATTGACACAAAGCCCTAGCAGTGTGGAGCATGGCTCTCACATCAAATAAGCCCAAGCTGATGGATGTGCAAAGCATATACTAGAACAACATGATTGTGTGGACCCTACAAGGTACCTCTAGTTTACTAATCTCCAAGGCCTTAAAACACTTCTCATTTATGAATGAGGAAAAGGTAGAGGAGATAGAGACAAGCTTAGCCAAATCTTTTCATGACTACATTGATGTTAGGAAGCTCTATGAGGATGAACTCTGGAAGACCCCATGTTTACAAAGAGAAAATTAAAGAGCAAGAGGCTAAGGTCTAGGGGTTGGAGACTAAAGTTGCATTTCTTAGAGAGCAACTATCCAATGTAGAACAAGTCACCATTGCAAAACAAAGAAGGGAACTTGAGATTCAGCAACAACCATCCAAGGTCACAATAGAGACAACTACACAAATGGATGAGATAGAGGTAGAGGATATAGAGCCTAGAAGAATGAGCATTAATTCTCCACCAATACAACAAGGTAATGAGGTAAGGACAATTGTCCTTAGATTTATGATAGGCCATAGGGTTGAAACTCTAAAGAATATGTCTCAACAAGCCCATACATTCTATGTTTCTTTACAAGATGTTGAGTAGGTTTGCAATGAAGCACTTGCATGGCTGTCACCCACATTCAATTTTTGGGGGCCATACATTCAATTCTTAGAGAGGCTTATTATATTGATGACTAAAAATCCAGATTTACCTAATAAGATTATTATAGTAAAGGAGGGCCTAGAGATGGTAAAGGAGTTAATAGGCTTCTTTACTAGAAAAATGCAAATAATACAAGTAAAATTAAAAGTTTCATCTCAGGGAATTGAGCCCTGTATTCCACCTATCTTGGATTCATACAATAGTTGAGACATTGGTAGGAGTGGTCTAATTCATTTAGTGAAATGTTGACCTAGGAGGCTACAACATCAATTTTTGAAGATAACAGTGATATCACATTCAACAATTTGATTGACTCTTTGTTTAGAGCTGAAATAGATCTAAATAAATTTTCAATGAAGTTAAAAGCTATAATCGATGCCAGGTGGATTAAAGCCACAAAGGACTTAGAAGAAGTTAAATCAACTGAGTGGCCCACCAAAAGAGAGATCTACGTTTGGGAAGCAGTGGGGGAAATTAAGGCTCTAATAGTGGGAGGTAGTTGAAGATTTACTTGCTAAGGATAGTAGATTAAAGTTAAAACTCCAACAATAAATAGCCACCTACTAACTTTACAACTACTTCCTATTTTTGGATCAAGTTCAGAGGAATGTCTTAATTATAACTTTGTGTACATGTCTTGCCACCTTTTTCTTCCATTGGGGTTTTGACATTTGTCCTCCTCCCATCTGTAGCTTGTTGCAATCCTTTATAAGGATTTCCAAGATGCAGAGTAGAGGTCATCAGTCTGTAGAAATTTCAATTTTATGTTATTTACAATCAGTTTGGTTTTGTTTATGGTATGAATGCATTCAGTCTTGTAAACTTGAAGATACAATGAATATGAATGATCAAGTTGTCAAGTTTTGAGTTATATTTTGAGTCTATATCAGTATTATATTCATTTTCAAAGGAAATTAATACAAAAGGAAGTTTTGCATAATGGTGTATCTGAGTTTTGTCTCCTTTCTTATATATATGTGATCTTGGGACTAAAGTGAACAAAGTTTTTTTAGTTTAATGCAATTTGGATGAATTGTATGTCTCTTATTGATTGCTTTTAATTCACAGAGTTAAGTAATTTCTTTTAGTAATTGATAGGGTTTTGGGTATATGAGAGGGATATGATAAGAATGAAATTCAGAGTTCACTATTAAAAAATTTAATTGCAAGTCAATTGAATAGGTTTAAATTTGTTGGGTTTGACTCTATATTACAAAGGGATAAGGCACTGATCAATTAATTTCATTTACAATTTAATGGTTTGTATGGTTGCAAAACACATATATCAATCAAAAATCAATTTTCCATTTATGTAATGAAGAATTAAAGTTGTTGGTCAGCCCTTATTTGTAATAGCTTTCCTTTTGGTAATAACTAGCCATTGTAATCAAAGAGCTTGTTGCAAATCTAAGAATAAATTGTGACCATTATCTACTATAATGGATAGGTTTGAAGAAGACCTATTAGTGAGAAAGTGTCTAAAGAGAAAATTGAAATAACCAATCACATTTATATCCTTGAGGTGCACCTGCCTTGGCCCTACAAAGCCTAAAGTATAGAGAGTCTAGTGTACTCTGTTGAAGTTGGTCCAAAGCTGTAATAAATCTCGCTGAGTATGGGATCTAGCTAATCCTTACACTTGTTTTCATCTATAGCATCCTCATGTTGGGTTTAGGGTACCTGGTAGTCCAAATAAAACACTAACAATGTTAACTAGGGAAACCCTTGATTAGAGGGATGGTATCCACAAGATGATGTACTAATATAAATATTCCTTGTTAGAGAATGGACACTATAAGGAGTCTATAACAGTATTCAGTACATATCAATCCCTTTTAGGAGACTCTAAATCCCTATTTGGAGTTGTAGAAGACAAATGGACCCATTGTCCAAAAAGTTTCAAGGAAAAGACCAATGAACCCACTCTCCAAATGATCTTTGTATTATATCTTTTAGAAGAATAGAAATGAATTGTACTGCTCCCTCCTCTTTCTCTATCTTGTCAACCAAACTTTTGCTCCTTCTGATCTTGTAACCAGGACAACTCTTGCATCCAATAATCCCTTTGATCACTTACTTGCATTTACCAAACACTCTGCTCCTTTCCACACTTGATACTTGTTCAATACATATGATACATACTACAAACAAGGAAAACATCTTTCCTTTATACCATATCTTCAAAATAATTCCTTGAGTCAGCCTTGAGGTTTTATCAATTAATTATAATAAGATAATTAATTAATTCGTAATTGCAATAGCACTATCAGCTCATAGTTTATAAAACTTCTCATACATGCAATACTAGGGCTTGCACACTCACTAACGTCATCCTCAAACTGTCTTATTTCATTGACTGACTGTGCATCACCAGATTATATCTTTGTTAGAATATATAATAAAAACATCATAAACCACTTATCAAGTACTATGTCTTTGTACCACTCTTTGTAAATCAAGCATATCTTTTGTACATCTTTGACTTACTTACTGCGCAGTGAACCTCGACATTAGAATACAATATAGAACATGTTCATGATTGCGCATCACCAGAGAATCAAAAATTTATCCATACAATTATGATCTCTATCTTCTACTATGTTAGTCTCCACAAACTTATTACTATGTTGACATCAATGAAAAACATAGTCATGAATGCAACATGTCAATACTCTCCAATGCTTAGGATACTACCCCAAAGGAATATCATCAGTATTCATGCTAACACACACATACACACACATATAAATGTGTATAAATTTAACTAAATAAATGTCAATACACGTGTACAAACCAGTCTAATTGTTATATTTAAATGAGCTACACTTTTTTAATTTAACTTAAAAGCTAGAGATAATATATACTTACCTAACAACCATTAGACTAAATTCAATGTTGTAGTTATCCCATGTTGAGCAAGATCATTAAAAATCATTAAAAAATAATGAGCCACATAGCTCATATCATGTACCTTGTCATCACTAATATAAAAATGCACCTCCTTGATGATAATGCACCCATTTGGACCACTTTCTACCCCATCCAAATCAAATTGTGCATGTCTATAAGTCACTTGTACAAATATTACAACTTTCTCATAATGATAATATTGTGCTTGAAGCTCCGATTGAGGGGAAAATGTGTAGTTCTAAAAAAAAAATTATAATATAAAGAATACAATTGGGTGGAAAACAATATTTAGATTCACAAAATTGTTTATTTTTTCGTTGTGCTCCATACAATTTTGAATATGTGAATAAAACATAGTACAAAATCTGGTCATAACTCAAGGTATGACAATTTTCTCTCCTTCAATGCAATTCTTTTGGATTCCTCTGTAGTCTTCATTCTATGTGTCTCATATTTGGATCTCTTCCACATGACTAACTTTGTAACATCAACATTCTAAGTTTGAAATGAAAATTTTTGCAAATTTCTACAATCAATGCATTCACCTTGTATACATTGGACATTGAACTCATCTGCATCATCTGATTTATCTAATGTACTTCCAGGGACAAACATATCTTTATTAACTAGTGCCATATTTTTTTATATGATTACAAATATAGAGGAAACTCAACATGATTTTGGCAACAAAAGGTTTTGTGAACCTTATTTATACGTATAAAGCAAGGGTGCAACATCTCAAACATTCTTTGACCTATTTTCACATCTAATTTTTTATGCTTGAATGCATCAAACAACTCACTTTATGTTGTATCAACAAAATATTTTGGATGTGAAATATCTCTACCTATCTCTTCACCTCTCATATGTGTAATGTACCTTCTCTTGGATGAAACATGAAAATGATTGGTCCAATACTCAATGACACATCTTCTTACATCTTCAGAAAATCTATTTTTTTGAGGAAGTTTACCAATATTTACAAAATCATTTTCAATATTTTCATCTAACATATTTCTCCTTTGAATATATCTTTGAATAGTTCTTCTCAAAATATTTAGTAAACTATAAAATTCTTGAACTTTTCTTTTACATGTCAACCTCTTGCTAGAAATCATAGTCATCAATGCTCTACATTCATCTGTTGAATCGACTCCTTGACATTTACCCCATGGCCTAGGAAATACTTAAGTCATAACTTAAGTTAGCCCCTTTTAATAATTGTCAATGAATAATTAAATTCATATTAACCATAACTAAAGCTTTTTCCTCTTATTTAATTAAAAAATTAATTTCTTTTATTAGTACTTACTGGTAGGCTAATTAGTACTTGCTGGTAGGCTATGCATTATTGTGATTCTTTTTAGATTATATGCTTTAACTAGTGATTAAATTTTTTGGTTTCTATGGCTTAAAAATTAATTGATTTTAATTTTTTTTATCGAACTAATATGTTGCATAACATAGATGCGTGATTATTAGCATTACAATTTTAAGAAATTATTTTTCTAAGATTTTATTGGCTGAATTCATTTAGCTCTTATATTGGCTGGGTGGATTGTAAAACTAATAATTTATAAGAGTTAGTTTTTATTAAGGTGAATACTATTCATTAATGTTTACTATTTTTTAATATAAATGATTTGGTTTAAATTTTTTATATTTTAATATTGCATTTTTTTATAATATAATATTTTTTATTCAATTAAAAATACTAAAGGATATCTTTCGTATATTATATAATAGTTTATGAAATGCTATTATATACTATCATTATAGAGATATTATTATTTTCATATTTTAATATACTTCTAATATAATATTATCAGATGACATGTATACAATAGAACATATATATTAATAATTATATTTATAAATAAAAATTAAATTAAATTTATAATTAATATCATTATAGAAAACTATAATCATCTAATATTTTTATTAATTAAAATATTTTATAAACTATAATAAATTTATTAAATTAAAACTATATTTATATAAAAACTAAAGGCAAGTATTAAGCAACTATGTGGCACTTGTTAATTTTATGCTTTAGCCTATGGAGAGAATAAATAATAGGCTAAAATTAGTATATTTCTTTATTTGCATGCTAAGAAAAAAAGGGTACATTATGCATGCATGAAGACATACATATATAGATTTTTTCTTGTTTTTAAAATTTTTTGGCTTGTTTTTGTCATTTAAATATCCTATATTTTTAGGATCAAACTCTAAATCTTCATAGCCACCATTCCTAGCTTCTTTTGATACGTTAGTGTTTCTTAATGAGTTATATAATTTATCATTATGATTTCATTTACTCCATGTATCAACAATAAGATCCCATAAATTAAAATCACTTTCTTTTCTTGGAACCCTCTCATGGAAGACATAAATATTTTTAGTTGAAACTATAGATGCAAATTATAGAAACATATTTCAAATCATAAATCAATAGGCCTATCTCTTGTTCTTAATCTTAGTCATAGGTTAAGAATCTTCATTTATTGGATACCATAGTTATATTATGTCATACTACAAGTTTTAGGTTAGATATGAGATTTGTTAGAATATGACATACTTTTTCCATCTCTTTTCTTTTATGTGTTCTTCATTATGTTAACAATCTTGTGTTTTATGTATGTATACATATATAGACATATACGTGTTTATAACCTTGCTCTTGTTCTTAATTTGAGACATAGATTAACAATCTTCTTTTGTTTGGAATCATAGTTATTTATGTTATGTCATACCACAATTCTCAATTATGATATTATAATGAACCCAAATTAAATCACCAATTTAAAGGAAAATGACTTCACATATTTACATCATATGACAAAACACAACAACCCATTCTATAAAAAAACAACCCCAAGACCTTAAAACCTAACCCCATTACGATTGTGTTTCTTAAATTTTAAATTAAAAAAATCTACACTAAAAAAAAGTGGTTTCTTTTGTAAAATAAGTTTGCCTTGATGTTTTAGTTAAATAGTAATGTTATCGTTGTTAAATTTTATTTAAATTTTAAAAATTTCAAAAAAAATGGAAAACTTTTATAGAAACGCAAAAAAAGTAGAACATTCAATCAATTGTAGAAATAAGGTTAAAAACCCTAAGTTGCATCAGTGGATAGATAGCAATTCTAGAGCTAACCCAAAGGCTTGAACCAGACCATAGTGTCTCCTGGCCATTAAAGATTCAGCAAGATCTGAATATGCGATCAAGACGGCAAATAAATTCTCCATCTTGGAGAAAGTTGAGGAGAAGGAAAACCAAGGTTATCCTAGTCACCATGGAGCTATTATCCAACAAGAGGAATTAAGTAGGTACATAGTCAATACGCCTAAGGTTAAGAGATCCAAGGTTGAATCTTCTCACAGTTCTTCAAGCTTGATAGTTATATTTAGACCTCATCTGATCTTTACCATTGATAGTTTGGACAACCAGATTAGGGTTTTTAACCTTACTAAGTATGCATGTTCCAATAGCTATGAGATCTTCCAAAAACCAATAGGGTTATGTATGTCTGATTCTTCATATCTGCTCCATTCTGATAGATTAGGGTTTACTTATCCATCATATGTTAGCACATCTCCTTGTTCTTATATTCCCCCCCCCATCATAGACCCATGGTTGAGAATTCTCTTGCCTCATCAAAACCAAGTAGGCATCTCGGGTCTTTGGCTCCATCACTTCCTAAAGATAATTCTATCTTTATCAACAATGAGGAAAGTGAAGACATGTGGCTTGATTGTCAAAATGTTGGAGTTTTTGTTGTCTGGAATGGCCCTAGGAAAGATTTACTCCATCTTTTCTAACTGGCTAGAGGAAAATTGTGAAGAGCAGGTAAGTATCTCACACTTTTCAGATAGAATTCTTTATTTGCATTATATGGATGAATATGTTAAAAAGGACTTTATTTTTGCATCTGAGTACATTTCAAAGGATACAATGTTAAATTTGTAGAATGGCTCCTAGATTTTAGAGAAGAAGTGTTAGATATCATGTTACCAACTTGGTTTAGCATACAGTCTCTACCCCGGAGCTACTTCAAATAGAGATTCTTAGTTCAAGGATCTTCTATGGGAGAACTAATAGGTATTGACTCTTCCTTTTAGTACTGTAATAATCTGAAAATGCTCATCAAAACTAAGATTAATCAACCGGCATAGATGCAAAGGAAAGTGATAACAAATAGAGCTACATATGATTTAAAACTACATACATTTAATGGTAAAATATCAAAAATTATAAGATTAGATGATAATCGAAAGATCAGATTTAAGACATTGCCACTTACTTTAGATTTCAATAGTAAGTTCCCAATAATGAGAATTAGGAAAAGAGATTATGCCAAAGGATTTCAAACCATAAGACTCCTACACTTTCTCATGGGAAGATTGAGATTCATATAGAACCTTCTTGCATAGAAAGGATAGACAATAGAGGGTAGGGGGATACATCAGCACTTAGAGTATAGATTAACTCAGTCATAGTGGTTGATCATAAGAAAAGTCCAAGATTGACACAAGATGATAATTCAACAGGAAAACAGAGATCTAAAGAAAAGAAAAGAGCTTCAAATAGCAATGAAGGATAGAATAAGCTATAGAAGAAGATAAAGTTATGGAGACTAGTGGGAGTACAAATTCACAGCATTTTGATGGACAGTTGATATCTAGAGAAATGGAAAAGGATAACTCTAGCCCCATTGTCACTAAGTATAAGGAACTAAATATAACTCTCAGCAAAGATACTATAGACAAAAAATTAAGTCTTACATGCAAAGAAGACAAAGAGAGAGATATCTCAGCAACATAGCAAATAGAGGCATTACTGGACAGTGAAAAGGGCAATGTAGAGGACATAGAGAATTCATTGTTATTCAAATTAAATATAGCAGGTGAAGGGCAATACAAAATCCTGATGGAAGAGATTAAAACTAAACGTTGCCAGGTACATGTAACAGAGGAAAAAAGTGTGACACCTATCAAAGAGGCTTCTAATAGGTTATTCAAATTTTGGTAGACTCCATTAGCTTCAATTAGTTCACCATTTACCCTAGTCAGTAATTAAAAGGAAAATAATAGTGGTGCAAAGAGAACAAGAAAGCCTCTTTCAAAAGAACTTCATGAATTTTTAAATAAGGATAATATATTGGAAGCAGAACTGGAGATCATGAGCATATCAAAATCAAAAGAAGATAGCCTTGATCTATTAACTGAGGAATTAGTTCAAGTGTTTAGTTTGGGGAATATTGATAAAAGCACTGAAGCTCAGAGAGAAGACTTAATTCAGAGAGTACTCAAATTAGGAGGAGACAATTATACACACTAATACATTTGGCATCGATTTGCGACGGCTAAGTGTCGCAATTACGATGGCAATGTGTCGCCACTGCGACGGTAATAGACGTTGTTTTTTAGTCGCAAATTATGATGTCTATCCTCTGTCGTCGCAATTTCAACGACCCTCCGTTGCAATTTCACCATTCTAATCTGGCACGACTCCTATCACAATGCATGCAGTCCCCGTCGAATTTCTAACATCCTCCCCACACATTGCGACAGGGTCACATCAACATCTGGCCATGGGGTCGCTATGGTAGAAGCCTTCCCAGTACTTCCGTGGCAGTCGCAATTGCGATGTCCATGGCAAATTGTGATGGGTAGCTGTGGCATCGACGTCGTCGACCATCGCAATTCTTCCAATGGCATCACAATGCAAGAATTGTGACGGCGTTGCTATGTGTGCGACGCACGTTCCATCGTAATGGTTGTGCAGACGTCGCAATTGCGACGTCTACAGCTAGCACTTTGGCAGGGGCCACTGTGGTGGCGACGCCAACTGCCATCGCTGCCACAGCGACCTCGCCACAAGCATGATGCTGAGTAATAATACCTGTCAAACCATTTGTAGAATGTTTGACATTCTCATGATCTGTTAGCATTAATTTTTTAATAAGCTTTAGAATTTCTACGAATATAGTTCTCATTATCATTGCTCACATCACAATTTTGAGAATGTCTAACAATCATAATATTAAAATTACCCATAGAATCAGATCCCTTTATTTTAGATTCCTGCTTCTTAACATTATTACTAGACCCATTCGATGTGCATCCATTACTTATGGTATGACTTGACTAGAAGACATTATTTGTTTGAATACCATTGGTTCTTGGAGGCACCATTTGTAATGTAGCATCATGATCTACTGATGATCTGGATTTATTGCATGACTGGCCAGAACTTGTGTTCTTTTCTAGACTTTCTTAAATGAAATTAACATTTGACAAATTTTCTACCTGTTGGGATATCTTGTTTACACCTGCAACACTAAAAGAGATTGTTGTCATTTGGAAAGAATACATGTTTTCTGTCACCTGGGGGGCATATGAATCTTATAAGTGGTTTTCCTTTGGATGTCCAATGTTCAATGACACCCTCTTCTTTAGTTTAGAGCCATTATACTGAGATTCAGACCCACCTGTTGTTTGAATGCTAGTTTTCTTATCTCATATATAGAATAGCATGTAAGCTTTCTGGTAAAGCACACTTTTCTCACTGATTGAATAGACCTAGAGTACAAAATGTCATAAGAATAACTTCAATTAGTCTAAGCAACTTCAGTATAATTAGTGTTACCATATAAAGAAAAGGTTCTACATAAAATTGTAGTTCTTTTGTGTATCCTGTTACACACAAATTATAATGAGCTTGCTCCACAAAATTAAACATGTCTTCAGAATTGTAGCAAATGTATACCTGATTATCATCTAAAGCATGCCATATGCCTGTGGATGAACGAATAAAGCATAAATAATGACCAAAATGTGTGCTCCAAACATCATGAACAAGAACACCATAAAGAGTGTTCTTAAAATTGCCCTCCTGTGATTGATCAATAGACAGAGAAACTAGAATATCATTCAAATGTGCAATATTTATTAAAAAACTAGTAGATATTACAAAAACTATATTATTAGATTCCACTAAAAATGTGATCCACTGGCAAATAATATTGTAAGGGCTACTTACATGTGAACTGCTAACAAATGGTTTGAGATCCAACATACAACCAAAGTCTACTTTTTTGTCAATTTTTCCTCCAGATCCAAGTACACTAAAGCGCTTGAGATGAATTGCAAGAACATGTGGTGCTTTATCAATTTTGAGTTGTTCTAGAGCCTTCACTTTTACTTTGCATCGTTCACATTGATCTCTTTTCACACCCCCATCTAACTGCTCCACTGTCGTGTAATGGGGTAATGCTTTCAACAAGGAATTTGCTCAAATGATCTCTAGGCTCAAATCTAAGAAAGGATCAAATTTATTTGAGCAATAAGAACATTGTGTGCACTTCACCTACAAGCCAGATTGAAGCAATTGTTAATGAATAAAATACTTTTCTAAGACTATAACCTAGAGTTCCTAGCATAAAAATAATTTTGAAAGGTTTAAGTGACTCAAAAAAGTAGAAATAATGACCAAAATG
Source organism: Cupressus sempervirens (assembly GCA_028749045.1). Taxonomy (NCBI): domain Eukaryota; kingdom Viridiplantae; phylum Streptophyta; class Pinopsida; order Cupressales; family Cupressaceae; genus Cupressus; species Cupressus sempervirens. Next base: position 786,708,488 of record CM053792.1, read on the forward strand.
TGTGCTCCCGCCATCATGAACAAGAACACCATAATCAATCATTTTCTAACATCTTTTTTATTTTGTTTATCATGTAGTGTGTCATTCTATTTGTGGATGATTTTGATTGGTGAAAACAAAGTGAATATTGTTACCAGTCACAAAAATTGTTTCTGGTGTTGAAATAGAATATACAGCAAACTCTGTGACTTGACTTCTATTAGTATATAAAGCTTTCACAAAGCTTCCTCTTATCATATGTAATATGTTAGGATACAGAGCAATCCAGATTAATCATTTAAGAAACGAAATGGCTAAAGAGATGAAATTCAACTGCTTCAAAAATTTAGCTGGGCATATAACAAATGTAATGTTGTAATATAGAATTGAGCCGGCCTAGCATAATGAAAAAAGAATGGACAAATAATATAAGCCTATAATTCTCAAAAAAAGGTGCGATTTCTGGGATATTTCAATAGCCTTTTACTAATTTTAATAAGTACACGCATAAAACTGAAATTATAAAAACAAAAATATGTTAGTTCAACCTGAGAAATGAAATTAACCTGGCATCTGAGTAAATAATTGTTTAGCAAATCTATAAAAATGTAATTCTACATCATGCATCTCATTTTGTAGAAGATCAATATCTCATATTCTGGTGTTGATGGATAGACTTACAGCATTCACTCAATCATGCCTGAATTTCATAAATAAATAATCAGCAAAGTCTATTTCCCCTCCATGAATTTTTTTGACCTGGAACTTTTGATAAATCCAAGTAATGAAAATCTAGAGAAAATAAATGTTGTTTCACATGTAAAAATGAATGCTTAGTGTTCTTTTAATAAATTAATATCTTCCATGACCTATATTTACATATTTTGATATCTTAAAAATGTGGCTAACTTTCGTGACTAAAAAACTATATGGACCATATTCATTGTAAACACTACTTTAAATCAATCAAGAGTAGTGCTCCTCACTATAATTCTATTTCTTTTGAACATACCATTTTATATTAAAATAGAAAGCAATAACATGGTATTTAGAATTGGTTGATGGCCTGTACATATCATTAAATTCTAAATTCCTACTACACATTCTCATCTCTATTGCATGATGTCTACCCTACGAAGATATAACTTATTTGACATTTGATAAAATGATGACGGTGAATGAAATACAATAAGAAAACATTAAGATTTCTTTTAAAATGAGAAAATTCAATGAAAACCTGTACCTAGTAAATTTAGATCAGTCAAAAGTCAGCTTCAAAAAGCATGATAGTTGGCCCAAATAAAACATATATAATAGATGATGAGCAAGCTTACCCTTCCAAAATTTTCTCCATTTCTTGGATTCGCTTCTCAGAAGACAAGAGAGACTCTCATGCACCAACTAAATTATCAATACTAGACCTTAGAACCTCAAAATCATGCCTAACTTTGCAGAGCTCCTGCTCATTTTCTGTTGCATGTTGTCTTTGTCTTGATGTTTCTTGTTCCATATCTTCAAGCTTCTGGTGCATTTCCTTGAGGACACCACTGGTACCCCTGGCAACCTTCTCCATTTCTTCTACTCATGCCCACATGCTCTCAATCTACAGTGCCTTTTGCTTCACTTGATCCTGACTAGCAGAAGCTTTTTGCTTCTCTAAAAGCTGAGATGTTCAGGGAGATAAAGTGGGAAAGATAGAGAGGAATAGATAAAGAGATAGAGAGGAATAAGGAGAAGGGGTGATAAAGAGATATATAGATGGTGAATGAGAGAGAAAGATATAAGGAGATATAGAAAGAGGGTGATAGGGATAGAGGGATAAATAGGTTATAAAATAAGTAGAGAGAGCTAAAGCAGAGATGGAGATAGGGAGAGGTAGCAAGAGGAAGACATAAATCATGAGATATGCTCCTAAATTTTCCAATTAGAGTCCTTTCTCATTGGACAAATAAGGAAGATATTCGTAATGGTGCCTAGTAAGCATGTATTACATAAATACATGCAAAACATAGAACAATGTATTTTTTCTATTTGATTTTCTACCTCTTCAGTGTACCCATTGCACATTAATGTAGTATTGCTAGTTTTTTATTCATGTTATGCATGGAAAAAGCATACAGTAAGGGTCACATCAAAGTTTTCATTGGTAAGGAGAAACCCAACAAATTACCCACCATATTACATGGGCCTAAGGAAAGCTTTATGCTTGACCAAAGGCAAGGCACCTGCAGCTAAAAGTCAGGATGATCGAATTGGAGTGAACAATGACTTTACAAAAAACACTTTGAAAACTTGTTAAGAAAATCTATCAACCTGCAATAAGATTGTATTAAAACTAGAATTATACGGATCCATATTATTAAAACTTAAAATACCTGTCAGTATTAAGTGTTCAAAAAAACACACACCGGACACCTCTTGGAATGTCCAAGGCCTCCATAACCTTTGCTACAGTAAGAAAGAAATCCAAATAATATTAAATCTTTGTTGAAACTCCAATTCACAAGGATGTATAGCTATGTTCTAATTATCAAATACTAACAGTAAAAAACACAAAGCTGAAATGGATATGTCGCTAGTTTTTCTCCATTCATTCATAAAACAAGCTTGATACTAAAATGTAAGTGGTTTCTCTTTAAATTATATCATGTTGATCACAAATACTAATCACAGATTAGTTATCCAAAAGGGTGCAATAATGACAGAGGAGCCAAATACTAAAAGATGCAATGAAGAGTTGCAATTCTTCAAATGATATTAAAAAGGCATCAATAACCAGTCCAAGGACATTATTCAAATAGAAGATTACTTTATATTCTATACAGACATAAGTGGTAGTAATCCACTAGAAATCAGAAAGCCAGATCCCATGAGTACAATGATTAAGATCAGGAATAGTGACATATATATCACATAAGTAACAAGAGTTACATCATAAATTGCAACAGTATAGATCACCCATCATTGGGTCATCACCATTACAAAGATATTATATCAAATAGAGATCAAATAAATATCCAACGTCTTTACAAACCAAACAGAATCAATCATATCACATTTCAATAAGGCAGATATCAGATACAGTGAATAACTTCAGACTAGTATGGTACATATCACTTTTACATTATGATGTATCTGTAATAGTGATTACTTGGTCTTGCAAATTGCTCTACAGAAATTCTAATGATACTTATTGTAGATCAGTAATCAATATTAGATCGTCAGGATCTATGACATTAGGTCATTTAGTTGACTATCACTATACTTCCAACTTCAATATATATAATCCTTGTTTAGTCTTTGATATTGATTGGATTGGGAATTTTCACAAAGTCATTTCCATCACTATTGGAAGTGTTTTTGGTTATCAAAGTTTGATTGAAGATATCATAACTACTTAAAAAGACATTTGCATATTGTTTCGTCTATATTCTTTACCAAAGATCAGTTGCATCTCTCTAGCAGTGAATTAAAGAATATATCAGAAGCATGGGTGATATTACTTGTACATAACATCAAGATACATGCACAATTGCACTAATATATCTACCCCGAAAAAATATTGTTATTAATACCTAACATTTATTTGTGGCAAAATAAAGAATTGAGTATAAGTAATAATAGAAAGAAGTTTATTGTGATTTAAAATATAAGGATTTAGTCACAAACCCTTAGGAGTCATATAAGGGAACATCAAACATTAGCTCTAACCTCAAATAAGGGATTATTAACAAGCTGAAAGTTATCCTTGTTTCTAAAGTCAAATCTCTCTTGATCCAAACTTTCCTTGTCTGATTTCTCTGGACAACGTTTTAGGTCATAGGTCTTAGCTAGGTTGTCCACTTTATCATTTCTTCCTTTGTCTTTTGGTTCCTTGAAGTGTTTTGTTCCTACAGCTTGATGACAATGACCTTAAGGACAAAATTTTGAAGAAGTTTACAAGAACACAAACATAAGGCTATTATCTTCACCTTTATACATTAGAAAAGTAACAACTTTGTACAAATAAATAAATAAATCAATCATTTACTAAAACTTTCAATTTATTTTCCAGCTTTTCAATCTCTAAATTTTGTCTTTGTAGATTTGTAGTGAGAAGATTGTGGTGCACAATCTTCGAAGTTTGCCAGCCTTGTAGCAGTTCTAGTTGTGAGTGGAATTTGAGCACATTTGAAGCCCTCCACACCAAGAAGTGCAAAATACTGACTTAATAGTACTTAAATAACCCTGTTCTTGTGCAATACATTTAGCATCTACCTCTCATTGACCTTCATGACATACTTTCATATTTAAATTCAACTGTCAATGATATGGACGAGCCTAAGAGACACTCTTTTTTAAGGAAGGTAAAACTAAAATTAATAAAGAAGTAGCAGAATGGGCAGAAGGTATAACCACATAAGAAGGCAGAAGGTATGTGAATGGATGCAGCTGCCTATAATATGCCTATTAAAGAGATAATTTTTCTCAAGTTGAATCAATATCATCAACTTCAAGAGCACCCAGACAGCCACTAAGAAGTTCTACTCATAGAAGAAATTTGTAAAATATTAATTGTAATTGCAATTTTTTATCATATAACACCGTGATTGTATTAAGCTTCTTTATTGTTTGTGAATGAATGACAAACCACTTATTTGCTCTCTGATAGAAGTTTTATAAATGTTGTTAAATGTGCTTTTTTATGTTTGGAAATTTTGTTGAGTTGAGTCCAAGTCAAATTTGGGTTTGTCAAGTTTTATAAAGTTACAAGTTTCTTAATTAGTAACTAAGGAATAAATAATGAATTCATTAGTGATGTCACAGTCACCTTACTGCTCATGAAAAGTAACTCTTCTCCATTTTCACTCTTCCATGAGGTCACTTGTCCACCATACAGCAATACCTACACAAATATAACATTAATAATTTATACATATGACCTAAAAGAGAATTGATAAATTGAAAATGACATCAGAACCACAACTCAGATTAATCCATTAATTTCTGTTGACACAATGTTAAAATCAAGGGATAGAGAAAATAAAAAGGAAATAGGAAGTAGATCTAATGAGCCATATTAAATATAAGATCAAGGTTACGTTAAACCATCCTATGCTCTTAAACTAGTATCAACAACCAGCAACAAATGACACAAAACCAAGTATATGCACGTATGTAAGTATTAATTGTTTTTTCTCAATTTTTCTCTTCCATGAAGCCAGTTGCCTGTCATACAGAAAAAAGATACACAAATTCCACATATAAACATATAATCAATGAAATGATTAAAAATTTTAAATTTCAGAACCCTGTACCGTGAGCAACTCATGAATAACTCGTTTGCGGGAATCACTAACATGAATGAAGCAAGAAGACTAAAAAGAAATAAAGCTATCATAATATTATTTTAGGTATGGCTCCAAAGAACCCTACAATATGCCCTATATGCCCTATGAATGATATCAGCAACAATTGACAATAAATCAGGAATATAAACATATAGAAATATTGATAAACTATATTATTCCTACCAGGCCAAAAAAAAATGATGATCATGTTGATGGACTACCATCTTGCAGTAAAGATAAACTAGATCAAGCTATCAATGTCTTAAGCTTTGGTGGAAAGAATTTCAGTGGGTTGTGTTTCTTCACTGACAAAAATAATCTAAGCTTGTTAAATTTCTTCAAAGATCATAATAAAATATTTTGAAGTAGGAACAATCAGTATACTATGTAGTGTAGGTAACATTGATGTGCCTAGAAACCTTTTGTTTTTAGCATAAATAGATTTAACATAAACTATTAGTCTATTAATGAGGAATGTAGACCTGCTTGGACTTGTTAAAATCCTAAAAACTAGAACCAATTATTTTTTCCTTTACTCACAAGGTTATAAAAACTACCTCTCACTTTCCTCAATGTACCTTTCCCCATCAAGTACTCCCCTTCTAATTTTTTAAAAGGCTCAAGATCCCAAATGCTATCTACATGGATATTTGATGCAAACTTAGGAAGATATTCAGTAATGTACACCATAGTCTGGTATACCATATATCCCTCTACCATAGAACCCTCAGGATGTGCTCTTTGTCGAACCAAAGCCTTCAAAGATTTCAAATGCCTCTCAACCATCCACATTGACCTAGTGTGTACAGGTCCACACAATTCAATCTCCTCAACTAGGTGTATGAGGTAGTGTTCTTGTGCATTGCAAAAAGTTGGAGGTAGACACTTTTGCATTTCACACAGTAAATGAGGAATTCTTCTCTTCCAATAGTTTATATCTTCTTTATGGATTTCTTTAGATGACAACCACCTACATTAAGAGATTCAAGTCACAAAAAATATATAGATATGAGACTTTACAAAATAATATACAATAGATTACATAGCAAGAAAAAAAAATCGTGAATATAATAAATATATACAACAAATTGAATAGATATTACTGCTTACCTCATATATTTTCCAAGATCGTATATCACTTGTTTGATGTTATTGTTGAAGTGCTTTGGAAGAGATAGAGGAAGCACGTACTGCAGTAATTATAAACCAATCATTTCATTGTTTTCTAACATAACATAATGAATAGTAGAAATAGTTTATGAATATATTGTAAATATAGAAGAACATAACTTACCTTGACAAAAGTATGCCAATCATGCATTTTGAGCCCTGGCCCAAATTCACTTTTTTTTGATATGAGATTGTTTATGTTCGTAGAAAATCCTATGGGAAATCAAATTTTTCGTATGACTTCTTTTATGGCATCACTTTGTTGCTCCGTTAATAACCATGGAAGGGCACTTATATTAATCTGATCTCTGTTGCTATTTGAGTGAATGAAATTATTCAATGCATGATTGGATTCATGTATGTCATTACAAATTTTGACAATTTTTTCTTTGTCACACCTTCCATCCAATATTTTCCACAATGTCTCTGTTATATTCTCTCCAATATGCATAGTATCAAACAAATGCACAATTTGTAAGTGCTCATAGTAGGGCAACCTACTAAATTGTCTAGGATAAATTTTTAGTCCCTTTGGAAGGTTGTCAGTATTGTCTTGACGACCTTCATGATCATCAATTACACAATTAGTCAACAAAAATAACAATAGAAATATATAAATTACAAACATAAACCATTAGGTGGAAGGGCATTACCTCGACGATTAATTCTATTATATTCCAACTTCCATAGGCGAGGTGTCATTCTTCGTGGCTTTGATGTAGTCTCTTCTTTCTCATTGAAAAGATGTTTTTCCGTACTTTGATACTTATGATTCCTATGGAGGAAGTGTCTACACTCATCAAACACCTGCTTTCCTAAACTTTTTGAATGATGAGATTTCATCTTTGGACCACAAATTGGACATGCAAATTTTCCCTTTGTTTGAAGACCTACAAGATAATGATATAATTGGATTATTAAATATGTTGATTTTTATAATTAAAATTTTTGTGCGCAACTTGAATTCACTATAACATACCACAAAAATGTGTTAGCCCTGGGGCATCATGTATTGTCCATGCAAGTATTGCATGGAATTGAAATTGTCTTTGTCTTATTGGTCTAGACACATCATACATAGTGACACCGTTCCATAACTCCACTAACTCGTCGATAAGAGGCTCAATATATACATTCATATCTTTTACTTGATATTTACCTACTTGAATGAACAGTAACATTACATAATTATTGTGACTGTTTTACTGCAAGATTTGTAAGTACATGTAAATTAATAACTATCAAATGATAAGATACCTGGAACAATCATTGCCAACATAGTGTGCTCCCTCTTTATTGACATCCACGGAGGAATGTTATTGTTGATAACAAAAACAGGCCACACCAAGTAAATAGATCTCATCTCTCCAAATGGATTGACACCATCTGCTGCCAATGAAATCCTGAGATTACGAGGTTCTTCTTTGAAGTGTTGCCACTTTTCCTCCATGTGTATAAATGTTCAACCATCCACAGGGATTCGAATAATGTCATCTCGACTTCTATTGCGTGCATGATAATCTATAAATTGAGCCAAGCTACTACACCTGAATAATTATCACATCCATGGAATAATGGGGATGTAACGAAGAACCTTTTGAGGCACCTTTTTTGTTAGTCGATCTATTCGATATCTACTCGTATGACATACAGGGCATTGTGTTGCAAATTCATGTTCTTTATAATATATAATATGATCATTGGGACAAGCATGTATTGCTTCATACTCCATTCCAATATCTTTCATAACACTAGCTAATTCTCGATATGAGCGAGGTAGAATATTTGATGATGGTAACAGAAACTCGCCTATCAATCTACAGCAAAAAATATAAGTTGTTAATACAAACAATATTAGTGGTACATTATTCACCCTTTGTTAACTATAAAGACATATATGACATACCTTAACATACGTGACATTGTTATGTTGGATAAACCATTCATAACCTTCAAGTTCAACAACAACAATACAGCAGAGAGAAGAGTTGTTTGGGAGTCTTTGTATAGGGGCTCGTATGCCTTCTGAAGTAGAGGCACATCAAGGCTATCATCATCATCATGATCAGATACACTTAGACTATATGTGTCATGGATCAATGTATTTATACCATCCTCTTCAATTGTGTTTTCTAGCGCATGATCGTCATCTTCCATGGGATCATTATCTTCACCTTGGATATTTGCACCTCCATGTTCCTCCACTTCGAAAACCATATTCTTTAGATTGTTGTGGTTCATATCATGTACTTCCCTGGGAAGATCAACCTATATAAAATTGATTAACATAAATAAACCATGATCATCAACTCATCATCAAGTGATTTCATATGTATATAAATTGTTAAAATGATATAATGAACGACTTACTAGTGGATGATAGTCATGCCTCCCTTCAATGTGACCATTCTCCCTACAATGTCTCTTAACTATTTTGATTAGCAGTCTTCTACGGTTTAAGCCCTTACAAATATTGCAAGGACAATAACATTTTCCATCACCTTTTCTTTTCAAGTTAGACCACAATCTAGCGATTGTCTCCCTATTTTGTTCTTCACTTATATTATCTGACATGATCGTTCTTTGCAGGAAGCAAAAATCAGGCTATGAAAACTTCGGTCTACAACTTTCACAAACTAAGCAAAACTATCGAAAGTACACAAATCTTCTTAGACCTAGCTAAATACTTTAATATTTTAAAAATACTTTCTTTGACTTTATTCCTAAGATTATTTGTAAAACTTTAACCAACCGCCTGAAGGTCTTATTTCAAGAGACCTTACAACATTAAGCCACTAAAAGCAGATTCAAAACATATAAGCTAAAAGTCTAGTTAAAATATACATTAGAATTAAAAAAAACAATTTTCATACCCGAGCGCGTGGCTATAACTCATGCAATGGCCTTCTTGCTTAGCTGTAGAAGCTCTCCAGCAATCAAATTATACAAACTACAAGGCCTAACAAAAATTTCAAAACATATAAGCTACAAGTCTAGTTAAAATATACATTAGATTAGAGTCAACAATAGCAAGCAATGTTATTCAGAATTAGATTCAACAAACCTTAGCAGTGTAAATAGCCATCTCCTCTAAACTGGACTCCAGACACGAGGGGGCATTCACATACTCTTCCCCTAAAGGTATCCTAAAGAACAAAAGCCACTATTCTTGAGTTTGTGAATTGCACCTCGAGATGAATGAAGCTTAAAAGGAATGAAAATTGTTTTCATACATTTAAATCAGGATGTAATATTTATTCATAAGTATATAACTTGCAAGCACTTAAAATTGATGTTATATGTGTTGCAGGAAAAGAAGTTTATACTTATGTGTATAAATGCACTTCCTGTATGCGATCCAAAGCTCGAATGTTATCAAGTGTGTCCAATGATAGGGAGAGACCTCCATGCAAGCAGAAGATCTACAATGAAACAAACGAAAAGAAAATTTTCTTATAGTAAGAACAAGTTTGTTGTGCTGCACAGGGTACCAACAAAATAGTGTATAATATCTTTTTCTTTACCTGGCTTTCAATTCAGCATGAGAGCCTTTAACAGAAAAGTCAAGTTGATAACATATTTAACAAGAGCTACAGGGCAGCATAGTTCCTGCATAAGTCCAAGAAAATGTGTGAGGATTGACATAGATTTGCGTAAGTCCAAGAAGATGTGTGAGCATTGACATAGATTTTGTGAACATTTTCTATGTAATGAAGATTTTACTGCAAATGGAATGAACCTAGGGGTCGATTGGTAAATTGATTATTTGTATCAAATGGTGTAAAATTGAAACTAAAACCATTTCAATTGGCCACGTCACTCATGGACTATTCCTCCATATGTTATAATACTTTCATCATATATCACAAATATGAAATAGAATATGTAGCACACTGAAATAAAGCATTAAAAGATAGTGTCTAAATGTAATTAAATATATGGAACTGGTTATAAGAATCTGTACAAATCAATCAGAATGGGTTGAAATCAGTGCCCAACTTAAGAAGATCAACACTGATAATATGTCAAATATTTATTGTTAATTTATGCTCGTAGATGTAGGGAAATTAGCTAAGCGAGCAGCAAAAGAGCTAATAGTTTGTAAGAGTATACCATTTAAACTGTGTATGCTCATTTAACAAGAGAGCCCATAATTTAGCATGAAATACTCAAGACAATAGAGGAGCTTCTACCAAATTCCCAAGAAATCTAGAAACTGGATGAACTTAGATGATTTTTTTTTTTTTTTTGCCAAAGTTTTTAGTTTCCTTTAAGCTTTCCTTGTTGGATTATATATTCTTCTCCCGTTCTCCTTAGAACTTATAATCGAATCAGTTAGCTGGCATATTGTTGTGAAAATATGGGTCATTTCTGAAGATACCCTGCTAGGATCCCAAGGAACTTAATATGACTATTAATAATGGAAAACTCAGAGAGTACGTAAAAGAGAAGGGCAACCACGGATTCTTGTTTTAAATTATAATTAGTTTTAGGTCACTTATATGTCATGTCAGTGTCATGAAAATTATTTTAATGTGTTCTTTGATTGAGGCTTGAATATAAAGTCCATAGGAGACATTCCAGTTTATTATAACTAGATGAAAAGGTAGAAAAAGTGTTACATAATTGAAAGGAAAAGGCAACTTACGAATACATAAATAGGAATTCAAGCAACAACTTAAAAAAGACTGTGTGAGAAATTGATATATGAAGAAAGATGAAGAGTAATATCAAATATGAATTGAAAAACACAATATTATCTATTGAGAAACAAATCCCAACTAGCAGGAGAGAAAACATGCAATAAAACAAGAATTGATTAATTGCTCGTCTCCAGCCACCTAAAAATTTCTACGTGTTGCCATTGAAATATTTTACAAAAAATCCATCAACAAAACCCTAATTAGTATTATTGTTTGGAAAATGATTCAGAATCTTGGACCTGAAGTTTGGGGCACTAGGGCCTAGATCTCATAAGCTTATCAGCCTTAGTGAGGTTAATTACAGCAGACTTAAAAGATGTAATATTTTGCACAATTCTCTTGTCAAACTCCTAAACTAGATATAAATTTAGGCTATGAGGCAGATACAACAATTCCCATTGCCAGGCATGAAAAATGAAGTCAAGCTCATCATGCACAAAATTGTAACCACAAGTAGAAATGCCCATGTCTGAGTTGGACATAACACAAAAGCCACAACTATATATTTGATATGCATCTTACTTCAGCATTTCATGTAACACAGCCAAATCCAAAAGAAATCTCACAGACAAACTACCTGAGATTTCTAACCTTTATCTTCCAATATCCAATGGCTCCTTATAGGCGTTAATACAAAGAAGCCAACTGTCAAAAACTGTGGCAATGATAAACATTTTGAAAAATAAAATTGTATTAGGTATAAATAAAAAATAGTGAAGAATGGTGTAGACTTGTAGCCAGAAGATAACACAATGAAAATTAATGAGCTCTTTGTTATAACCCACCTCAAAGAAATGTGCATATCAACTCCAAGTGTCAAATGTCAGCTGTAAGTGCAACAATGCAAGTTTTCATCTGTGTAACTTGTTTTTCTGCTACAGTCAATGCTGATACATCCTACTTTAACATAAATAGATTCAAAAGGAAGCATTGTCAACTTAAGAAAAATAGTAAAAATATACAAATGGATAAATGATGCATTTGTTTGGTATATTGTTAACTAGTTGAGCAATAACAGAAGCTACGCTAACTGCTTGAAACTTTTTGTATGGCTTTTCCTACCCCTGTGAAGAAGATGAAAAAATGCCATAGATAGTAATCAAAAGGAACTAAGCCTAATAACAACAACATGATTTGCATTGACAGAAAAAACCACAAATCCATACATTTAAAGAATGACTTGAGTGATCTTTCAAACAATTTGAAAATGAGCTCTAGACAAATACTTTTAACCATATTTCCTTTTATTATGCTATGTCTCCTTGCAAGAAAAATAAATAGATCTACAAGAAAAATATTACACATGCTCATCTGCATGCCAAACTAAACATGCAATTAAACAAGTGTTACACCATTTGTAGAAATGGGAAGCTCGGGAGCACCCTCTGCAAGAATGATAGGCTGAACACTTTGGTACTTGCTCCCTCATGTCAAAACGTGCCAACAAGCACAGCAACCTAAACACTGATTTTTTGATTTTCGCCTCTTCTCTTTCATGGCCAAATGCTACTCAACGAGTGTTATCGAAACTAAATAGAACAATTGTTTACCCTATCATGTCTATTGAAAGGCCTCTTGTTTGCCTCTTTTTCTTTGCAGTCGTTAAAAGACTTGAAGGAGCTCAAACATTTGGACACTGAAATGAATGGGCATGCTTTTGATCCTGAAAAACATGTTGATGAATTACGTCCAGTTAGAGTCAAAGAACAACGGATGAGCAATTTGATGCAGTCCATTCTTGTGGTTGCCTATGTTGGTGTCATGCCTGTTATAAAAAAGATCCCTACATCAGTATTGTGGGGCTATTTTGCTTACATGGCAATAGAGAGTTTACCTGGTAATCAATTTTGGGAGAGGTTCCTTATATTATTCATTGCACCATCATGGAGATATAAGTGAGTCTTAAACATCTTTAGTTCATTTTTCTTTGGTTTTGTTCATTCCTTTGGCTTCTTACTATTTGTTTTAACATGCTAACTCATGAAAGGTTTGCCTGAAATGAGATTAAAATTCATCAATTTTTAAATCTAAAATTTTATGTGCTTTTCATTTAACATAATAAATGGTTATGAAAAACTAAACTCTTTGAAATGACTTCTTTGCAGAGTACTTTAGGATGTACATGCTTCATTTCTTGAAATAGTACCATTCAAGACTATTGCTAAATTTACATTGTTACAGTTTGTTTACTTATTGTTATGCTTCGGTATTACAAAGATACCAATAGCAGGGATACTCTTCCCTCTTCCTTTCTTTTTGCTTATTTCAATCAGACAATATATTCTTCCAAAGCTATTTGAGCTTCAATACCTAAGTGAATTAGATGCAGCTGAATATGAAGAGAGTGAAGCCCTTACTCATCGCCAGAGTTTCAATTTTAGTGTAATTGCCTTAACTCTCAGAATCTTACATCAGTACAATCCTTTACTTCCTTTTCTTATTTTTGTCTCCAATATTGGATTCTCTTGTAAGTACTTATACTTTGGTTTCTCTTCACTGAAATATACAGGAGCGGCATCTTGATGTTACAAATATATTGGAAGGCATGAATGAGAATGTTGATGATGCTGAAATTTTGGATGAAATAACTACCAGGAGCCATTGTGAATTAAAACACCGACCTGTAAGATATGATTTGCTTTGGATTGTTTTTTCTTGAAAAATATGCCATAGATCATTTTCAGGATTAAAAAAGTGGCTTTAGAATCCATAGTAAGTGTGTGATGAAAAGTAGTTAGCAGCAAAACAGATTGAAATTTTAACTGATGGCTTGAACATGTTTTTCATTGAACAGATTCACACTGAGGATTAGAAGTGAATGAAATTAGGAAGTATGTTGAAATTGCAATTTGGGCCACAATTCAAGAATCTAGTGAGAGATATTGGTCTCTATAGACAATTCACACTGCATCTGCATCGACTTTAATCGTAATGTATCTAATACACATGTTAGAAACATGTTCCTTAAAGCAGCCTCTCTCTATTGAACTATGACAAATCAATTTCATCATTGATTTTTTAGATATCACTGAATATTGTTTCAGCACTATCCTTGCAATGAGAAAAGCCTCTCTACTGAAGCTTTTATTCCAAAGGGGGAGCTTTAATGTTGTTTTGTACTAATTACAAGTAAGAGCCCTATAAACAATAGGCTTGGTCCTTGATCAATCTGATGGATGCCAAGTCTCCGAACATTTGTTCTTTATTCTCATTTTCCATGAAATCTCACTTGAATTCTGTAATATTAAAACTATGCAAGTGTCATGTCACAAACATGCATTTATCATTCAAAATTTATGAACATTCTATTTGTGTTGCAATGACCCAGATAGATTTTGCAAGGCTTTTATGAAAAAACACAAAGTTATCTTATTTTCAAGCCATTAGAATGTTGTCAATACAAATGGTCTTCAAACTAAAAGATGATTGGAAATGGTCACATGTACATCAGGTTATATTATTATATTGTGTCCAATGGTACAACAGAGTTCGTTCTATCTAATGCTTGCCAATTGTGTAACAAACAACAATACAAAATTCTCACCAATTTTAATTGCAGATATTGTGAGGCTTATCTGGAGAAACATGCAGGAGTCATATTTTTGGGCCATCGTAAGGTTAATATAATCTGTTTTAAAAATAGTAAATGACTGGGAATGGTCACATGTACATCAGACTACTACAGTTGTGTTGTTCAATGCAAACAATTTTTGAAAACACAAAATGGTCGGCGATGGTCAAATGTACATCTGGGTCTATGGTATTATAGCACATCTGTGGTATAATAAAATTGGCTATAGTCAATGGTTGCCAATTGTGTATCTAACACTGCATTTTTGGTAGCCAGAAGATAATTTACATCTGGTATGGTTGTGTCTCCTCCCATTTTCTACTTCATATATATAATAATAATAATGATTGGTGAACAAAGGAGTAATGGGTTTGTTTGTTTTGCACCTTGCCATCATCCTCCTCTGAATGTTGCCCTTGGACCTTTCGCCACAAAGATCCCCATACAATATAGTTGGTCAAAAAAGCTCAATGTGTCGAGTTAGCCGATGCAGGTCTCTGCTCGGCCCTCTCAATGCCTCGAGTTCGCCTCAATGCCCCTCTCAATGCTGCTGAAGTCTCCCGTGCCCCTTTCCTTTTTGAAGAACCCTGTGTCGCATGATTTCTTTCAAATGAGGTTTTTTGGTTTTTTTTTCTCTTATATCTCGGTGGTGTCGCAATTGCAACGCCTTCCGTCGCAATTGCGACGGCATCGGGCTAAAATTGAAAAAAAAAGCCAAAAACACATTACCTTTTCTTGTCATCGCAAATTGACGCCTAATGTATTAGTGACATGTGAAGACTTAAGAAGAGATCTGTTGACCATTGAGATTGAGGATAATAACAAGATTCAATCATAGATAAGTGGAAACAGAACATTTAAAGAGCAAAGGAATAAGGTTTTGGGTAATGACAGCAAAAAAGGTTCACATTCAGAGATGGAAAATCAATCAAGTCTAATAAATTAAATCTTAAGAGAATTGGAAAACAAGGATCTAGAAGGAAAAGTTTGCAACAAGATTTCTGCTGCTCAAAATGCGGAAAAAAACATGGAGCAACTTGGGATTCAGATGAATCGGGAAGGTTTAAACTCACCTAAATGCGACAAAGTGAAAGGTAAAAGAGGAAGGAGATCTTTGAAGGAACTTAGGGAAGCGGATGGTCTCAACAGAGAACATCAAAAGATAGATCAGTTACTTAACAATGGGAAGCGGAAGTGCCTTCCTAAGGAGTCATGAAGATTACAACATGGAATGTTAGGGGATTAAATGCCCCTAGTAGAAAAAGGCTTTTAAAATGAAATCTTAAATCATTCGATTCTGAAATCATTTTATTATAGGAAATAAAATTAAATAAGCTAGAAGGAATTAAATTAGATAAAATTCTAGGTCTTTGGATTTATGTCCTTCAAGAGTCAATAGGTGCTTCAGGGGGTTTAGGACTCATTTGGAATCCTACAAAGGTTTCCTTAAATATTTTAAACGTTAATAAAAATTGGATCAGTGGTTGTGTCCAGAGTTTGAAATCAAACTAAAAGTTTATTCTAATTAATGTTTATGCTCCAATAAGTAATTTGGGGAAAAAAGTAGTTTGGGAAGAAATCAACGTATTTATGAATGATTTTAAGGATAGTCTATTCTTAGTAGGTGGAGATTTTAATACTATTCTAAATTTAGGTGAAAAAGTAGGTGGAATTCAACAAATCTCCCAATCATCCAAAGATTTTAAAGAATGGTGTGATGTTCATAACATGATTGACATTCCACTCATTAATGGGAATTTCACATGGAATAATAGGAGGAAGGATTTTGCTTACATTGCTGAAAAATTAGATAGGTTTTTCATTAAAGGTGATTTGCATGTAAACAATTTGAATATACAATCTTCCATTCTGCCAATTGTTGGGTTTGATCATTACCCAGTTAGATTTGAATTTTTGGAGCTACATAAACCTAATAGGAATCCATTTAAATGTGAAAAAAAATGTGATTTCTAGACCCCAGCTTTATAAATAATATAAAAGAATGGTGGGCACAAGGTAATTTTGAAGGTTCTAAGATGTTTATTTTCGTTTATAAAATGAAGGTGCTTAAGGAATGGATTCTTAGATGGAATAAAGAACACTTCAATAACATTTTTAAAGAAAAAATTGATATAGAAGAGAGACTAAAGGATTTAAATTTAGAAGCAATTAGGAAGGGTATGAATAATGATAGCTATTTGTTAGAAAAAGAATTACTAGCTAAACATGAGGATATATTATCCAAAGAGGAATTTTTTTGGAGACAAAAATTGTGAGAGAGATGGTTAGATGAGGGGGATTGGAACACAAAATTCTTCCACAATTCCACCTTATATAATAGAACTAAGAATAAAATATCCAATTTTAAAAGCCATTTGAGCATCTTAACTGATAAACCAAGTAAAATTGTGGAAACCTTTGTGGATCATTTCCATAAAATTTTAAACAATTATGAGGGGTTAAACAAAGAAGCTCAAGCTAATTTACTCAAAGTTATCCCTAAAATTGTTACAACCGGAGATAATAAGGTTTCAAATAAACTTATTACATTGGAAGAGGTTAGATCAATAGTCATTAATATGAACCCTAATAAATCCCCAGGTCCAGATGGTTTCTAAGCCTTCTTTTTTCAGAAATGTTGGGATATTATTGGTCTAGATCTTTGGAAAGATATTGAAGCTTCAAGAAATGATGGAGCTCTATTATTGAAAATCAACTATATTCTTACTCTAATTCCTAAAAAGGCAGAGCCTAAGACTCCAAGAGACTTCAAACCTATTGCTCTATGCAACATAGTTTACAAATTTTATTCTAAGATTCTAGCAAATAGATTAAAGGGTATCCTTCCAAAAATAATATCTGAGGAACATACAGGATTTGTTTCGAGTAGATCCATTCTCGATGGAATTCTTACCATCCAAGAAAAAATTTATTCTACCTAAAAGAACAAAGAGGCATGCATGTTCATGAAACTAGACATTCAAAAAGCCTATGACATGGTTGATTGGTGGTTCCTTTGTAAGGTTCTTGAAGCTTTCGATTTCTCTCTGTTGGTGTAAATATGTATTTACTATTTACACTTACTTAAGTTTACTTAGATTAATGCATATTTTATTATTTTTTATTACTCACCTAGGAGTATGCGTACTCTTGTGAGTTGTCATGTTGACAACACAAAAGTTTGCACTCTAATTATGCACATGTTGTCTACACTTAGGAGTTAGCACATTATTTGAGCACATGGTGTCTACAACATTCTAGACACCTCATCATGCTTATCTTCTTATTGTGGAAGATATGTGCTTAATTGTCATGTTTATCTGCTAGTACATTCTAGACACATTCTAGGTGCATCTTAGAGACCTTTATATACAGGCTCTCCTAGTGTGTATGTACATGCTTATACATGCTTTTGAATAGTAAGCATTATCATATTAATCATACTCTTTGGTCTATTGAGTGCTTGTGTTTGTGCTCCTTGACCTTGGGTGAATCTTGCCTTAAGGAAATTCTTATATGGTATCAGAACTATACCAAATTCTTACATGGTATTAGAGCTTGGGGAGATTCTCTTCACATAGTCATTCAAGACCATTGTTGCTTCAGCACCTCAACCTAAATCTAGAGAATTTACAAATATTGGGAGTGTCTAGAATCAGAGCAGACCTTGCCAATGCATCTGGAACGTTGATTTGGTGAATTGACTATAAATTTGCCTATGTTGGGCAATAGTCAAAATTGAGGCAAAATTGGTATGATCATTTTAGATCTATACATTTAATTTTCAGATCTACATTTTTTTCATGTGCCTCTCTGCAAAAATTTTCAGATGTGCATTATTTTCCAGAAAATTGGCCATCAGGCCTATAGAAGAGATATTTTGCAAGTGAAGATTGAAGCTTGCTAGTGCAAATCAAATATTTGCATCATATTCAGAAGGGCAACAAACCCCAAATCACATTTTGTTTCATCCAAATCAGACATCTGATGCAAAATCTAGAGCCATTTAATTTTTGGTGGCATGGTTGCAATTCAGGAAAAATAATAATAGCGGCGATTTTCAAATAGCAATATCTTCCTCATACGGACTCCTTTTTGCAAGTAATTTTTTTTCTTTTGGGGTAGAATTTCGTGACCTATACATTAGTGTAGGTGGTTTGAGATCTCTCTTCCTGAATTTTTCTTCAAATTGCAAATCCTGGTTTTTCCCACCTCAATTACTTGGTACGGGCTCATCTGGACTCCAAATCAAGTTCTATTTTTTTTAAAAGTGCATATTTTTTTTGTCTACTTTCTAGATCTATAATTAGATTATAGTTTTTATAGACATAAATACTACTTTCAAAAATAGGCCCTAAATTGGCATGGAGGTATTGCACTAAGTGCCAAATCATACATTGGGGGGTTGATTGATTATTCCTATATTTTGGAGGGTGCATACATTCATTAATCTCATGGAGGAATTTTGTTACACATGTCAGTTTGGAATCAGACCACCATTGACAAAAAGGAACTATTAAAAATGGAGTGCTTTAGTCATTGATCATCTAACAAGTGAGCATAAGGAAGTATTTCCTTATTTATGTTCCAATGAATTGATCTCTGACACTAAAATACAGCCACCTATTTACAGACTGTGGAATATTATTATCCTAAATATGTGTTCTGATACTAAGCATGCCATTAACAAGCTCATTCACCCACATGATATGTGGATGGTTCTTTGGAAAAAATATGGAGATGCCACAGTTCCTCCTTTTCTAGATGACATTCTATCTTTTGTGGCTTCAGTCATGGTTCCTCAACCTCTAATTGAGATCTCACCTCCTGATGCTCTTGTTGCTTCAACTGATTCAATTCTAGCCATAGATGCTTCAGATTCAGTGCAGTAGGACCCTTCATGTCTTCCTACTTTACCTTCATGCAATGACTTCCTTCCTGCCATTATAGGCCTATTTGTGGAGTCTCACATTGAAGATGTGGGAGACCCTATTGATGATATTCGTCTTCTCTTTGAGGTGAATAATTCATTCATTTCTGTAGTGACGGATTCATATACTTTAGCACATCAACATACACGTGGTCTTCTAGCCTTAAGTGATGACTACTTGACTGTCATTTCAGCTTTGTTCGTGGAATTACATACATTAGATTTGGAGGACTTTTTTTATCATCTACCACTTCTCTTTGTTGAGGATGATCCTTCTACAGTTGTTGCAAGGACCCACTCTGACCCTCATGTCCATTCTCTACATGATCAATCTTTATGGGTTGATGTGATTGTGGATAATTATGTACATCATCTACAGGAGGTCTCTATGTCATTTGAGAAGACTGTTGGTTCTTTGAAACAGGTTCTACATCACTCCTTGTTCGATTTTCACTTCTTCTCAGTAGTTTTGGAGGAAGCCATCATCAACATTGAAATAGGGACACTTTAATAGGTTTTAGAGACAATGTTTATCATAGAGATTCCTTCTTCATACAGGGGACACATCTCCTTTTTACCCTTGCCTTTGTTTCTTCCAAAGGGGAGGAACATCATCCAGCAGTCATGGATCAACTTCTACATTGCAGCATTTCTCACTGATCGACACAACTACCTTGTCTCCTTCTTCTCCTTTTTTTAGGCAGGGGGGGGGGGGGGACTTTTTCTTCTTCAAGGTTTTGTCCTTCTCGTAATTCTCTATGTATATACTAGATGTATGTCATAATGGGGGGGTCTTGATTACTCCATCCATCCATACATCATGTGTGTTTTCATCTCTCTTTTGGGGGAGGGTTTTTCCCATGAAGTTTTCCCTCTTTCTCCGCTTTATGAGAGATTTCATTTTCATTATGTACATGGGTACCTAACATGGCCTAGTAGCCAGGAACCATCATGCATTTCATCCTAGATCATGTAAGCTTAAGGGCATTCCCCTAAGTTGAACTTAAGGGGGGGTGTTGGTGTAAATAAGTATTTACTATTTACACTTACTTAAGTTTACTTAGGTTAATGCATATTTTATTATTGATTTATTACTCACCTAGGAGTATGCGTACTCTTGACAACGTTTACTTAGGTTAATGCATATTTTATTATTTATTTATTACTCACCTAGGAGTATGCATACGCTTGTGAGTTGTCATGTTGACAACACAAGAGTTTGTACTCTAATTATGCACATGTTGTCTATACTTAGGAGTTACCATATTATTTGAGCACATGGTGTCTACAACATTCTAGACACCTCATCATGCTTATCTTCTTATTGTGGAAGATATGTGCTTAGTTGTCATGCTTATCTCCTAGTACATTCTAGACACATTCTAGGTGCATCTTAGAGGCCTTTATATATAGGCTCTCCTAGTGTGTATGTACATACTTCTACATGCTTCTGAATAGTAAGCATTATCATATTGATCATACTCTTTGGTCTACTGAGTGCTTGTGGTTGTGCTTCTTGATCTTGGGTGAATCTTGCCTTAAGGCACCTTCTTACATGGTATCAGAGCTATACCAAATTCTTACACTCTAATCAATGGATTAACCTTATTTTTAAATTCATATCTTCTTCCAAAATTTCAATACTTATTAATGGGATGCCAGAAGGTTTTTTTGAAACGTCTAGAGGTATTGGACAAGGAGATCCGCTATCTCCTTCCCTTTATATTATTATGGCTAAGGCCTTTGGAGAGCTTTTACTGATGCTTATAATAATCATAAGATTTCAGGCATTACTATCACAAGGAACATGCCCAACATCACACATCAGCAATATGCAAATGATACTATTTTTCCTGGCAAAAGCATAGTAAAATAGGCACTTGGCCCAAAATCCATCATAGAATCATATATGAAAGCTTTTCAATGATCTTAAATATGAGATTTATTTTATGAACACAAAACCTAAAGTGGAAAATCAGATATGTAATATCATGGGATATAGAAAAGATTTGTTTCCTTGTAAATATTTGGGCATTGCTCTAGAGAAAGGCTTGAAGTCCAGTAAGGTTTGGAACAACACTCTAGAGAAATTGGATGCTAGGTTAGGTAGTTGGAAAGATAAATAGCTTACAAAGGCTGGAAAGAGTCTCAAGATTAGAATTGTTTTGTCCACCATTCCAACCTTCCCTCTTTCTTGTCTTCCTCTATTCAAGTGTCTTCTCCTCAAATTTGAGGCCAAACTCAAGAATTTTCTTTGGAATGATTGTGAGAAAGATAAAAAGTTGGCTCTTATAAAATGGGAGAACATTTGTAAACCTAAGGATATGGGTCGATTAGGAATTAAAAATTTACAATGACAAAATGAAGCTTTAGGTGCTAAATTAATATGGTGTCTCTTTAAGGAAAGAGATCATAAGTGGGCTAAGATTTTGTATAATAAGTATCTTAATGTGGATGATCCTCTATCAATTTTTAGAATGAAGGCCCTTCCTAGAGGGTCAGAAAGTTCAAATTTTATGATTAAGTGTCGTCACCTCATTAGCAAGTATCTAACCTAGGATGTCAGTAAGGGTGATGAGGCTCTATTTTGGGAGGATTCTTGGGATGGGCATCCTCCAATAGATTCTAGTTCCATCCCCATGGATCTCAAAGGAAAATAAGTCAATCTGTGGGGAAGTAAAGTCAATAACTACAAGACAAAGATCACTTCAGAAGGTATATCTAAATGGATTTGGAAACCTTTGGAGGGTATAGAAGTGGATCCAACTGCTATTAAGTCTTATGAAGAGATAATGCTAGATAGGAAAGTTAAGCAACTAGAGAGAAATGACAAACTTATCTGGGTGGCATTGAATGATAGAAATTATAGCGTGAAAAATGGATAGAAAGCTCTGATACATTCACAAAAATGGGATAAATTGGAAATTCCACTTAAACTTTGTTGGGACTCTGCTTGTCTACAAAAGGTAGGATTTTTTTATGGCTAGCATTCCAAAATAGGATCTTGACGGTAGACAGATTTCATAAATTAGGCCTTGAAGGTCCATCTAGGTATGTGTTATGTAAATAGAACAACGAGGATTCAGATCATCTATTATATAGATGTCCATTTTCCCAAGTATGTTGGGAATGGCTCAAATATATGTTAGGGTCGTTTGCGCCTTTATTGAAATCATTTATTGACCTCCTTAAAGGATGGCCCACCAACCTAGTTAAGGTCATTTATAATAAACTCTGGAACATTTGTCCTTCCATGTTGGTGTGGGAAATTTGAAAAGAAAGGAATAGATGTATTTTCTATGACTCAAAATTGAAGCCAAAAGAGTTAATATTAAAAATTGAAGATAGCATAGTTGAAACAACCAATTCCCATCTCAGAAACTCTAGGAAAGAAGAAGGCTCCTTCTCTATTTGGGATGGTCAAATGAAAAAGAACTGGAAAAACTTGATTAATCCTCCACTTGTCTATTTCAAGAAAAGCAAGGAGGCTACGAAAAGTTGTAAATGGTCTCCCCCTTTAAAAAGATGGGCTAAACTTAATTTTGATGATGCAGGTAGAGGCAACCCAAGAATGGCAAGTATTGGTTGTATCATTAATGATGATATGGACAAATGGATTGCC
Organism: Cupressus sempervirens; assembly: GCA_028749045.1. NCBI lineage: Eukaryota > Viridiplantae > Streptophyta > Pinopsida > Cupressales > Cupressaceae > Cupressus > Cupressus sempervirens. The sequence goes on from CM053792.1 coordinate 786,731,793, forward strand.
AAAAAATCCATGTCTATTCAGCCAACTTCCAACAACTTGGCATAATTAGAAGCATTTGATAATGGTCTTCAAATTGTCATAAGTTAGGTTTATCAAGAATCATCATTGAGGGTGATTCACAAATTATTTTAAATGCGATTAGGAAACATGCAACACCCAACTGGGTCCTTAACTCTAAGCTAGAAGAAGTTGTTGGACTTTTAGATCGGTTTGCAGAAACTCGAATCTATCATATTTTCTAAGAAAGTAACTAAAAGGCGGATTATTTAGCAAACAAGGGAGTTGATGGTGTTAACTCCTTGGTTATCAAAGATGTATCTTAAATACTTCTATCAGAGTTATTATTTAATTCTTAGGTTATCCTAGTGGGCCTGCCCATTTAAATTTAATTAATTATTATGTATAGTTTGGGGTAAATCTCTACCTAAAAAAGAAAAAGAATGTATGCTTAGTATATTGTATATAATATGTCCCCTATTGATGGTATATAAGCTTGACTAGCGGATATAGGTATAGATTATTTTCTTTGGTACATATCTTTGGTTGTCTTATTAGATTATGACTTCTTTATGCATTTTATGATAGGTTTTAATATGACCTACCACATCATTAACAAGTGTGGTTTTGATGCGTCATATGCCTACTGGTAGGCTTTTTCGAGGACTATCCATTGCATTATAGTCTATTAAGTGACATCAAACCCTAAGAAAGTAGAGGAAGGTTCATGGAGTTTCTAGAGTCTTCATGAGTATCTATTTCATCCCTTTTTGTAGAGGCATTGTCATGATTTTTCTCCTTGCTTGATATTGCAGACATGGATTCTTTCATCTGTGTCTTTCACACATCAAAGACTCACACTATGGCCTTCCAAGGCAATATCAAACCTAAAAGGTGGAACAGGGTGTTGAGGTCGATTAATGCAATGATGTGCATCGATGTTAGCAGAGCAATAGGAGAAGGTGTCTTCAAATATTGCTTTACTTGGAGGACAAATAGCGGCATTATAGGTATTTTCATTGGTTGCATGATGAGAGCCAAGATAAGTAAATGGGACACGATAAGATTGTGTTTGAATATCTTTGATTCTACCTGGTGTCAAGGTCTGGTTGAAGTGGTCATGAGCTTGGATGAGGACCTTAGGGTGCCCCTTCCAAAGATGTATATGGAGCACCCTCCAAGGAGTCTTGTTGTTGGAAACATTCTGAGGCAGACCGCATTGGTGATAAGAGACCAGGTAGCTTTCAATAAGGTAAGGCTGAAGATGGAATCATGCTTCCAATTTCTTCTTAGATGGCATAAAATTAAGGAGGATTATGGAACTAGTTGGCTCTACAATTACCTGGGTCTATTTAATGCATATATTCATCCAGGGGTTGGATTTGGTAATTTGGAGGCACTTGATGTCTGCACACCTAATTTTGAGAAGTCAAGTAGGGAGAAGTTTTTCTTTGAATTCTCCCCCTTTTCGAGTCTGAAAACCCTAATGACATTGCAGAAGTTATCATGGTATTTTGGAAGAAATAAGTGTTGGAATGTTCAAATGGGAAGAGTACTTCTAAGGGGGGTGGGGCAGTGTGAATCAGAAGTAACTAGATTTTATCCTTTTCATCCTCTTTAACACATAATTGAAAGTAAAATGCATGCATGTAAACATATAAGCAAACATGAAATAAAGGCATGCATCAACACATAACACCAGAATTGTGGTTACCCAGAAACCCTCTAGGAATAAAAAGGTAAAACTGGGGTGGGGATGACACCCACAAAATTACTAGAACAATATTCATTCAACCACTTCTGATGGTCTACCCTATTAAAGGTGTTACACTGTGTCAATAGTGACCTGGTTAAAGGATTTACAAACACTTTACAAGAAGTGTCACCATGTTAAAGGATTTACAATAGGTTGTTAGACCCACCTAATTCAATAGGATTTTCATCACCTTCTCAAAAGGTTCTCCCACCTAGCTGTTAAGCTAACCTATCAACATAGGATTTTTGACATCTAATACAATGGCAAGAAAGTATTAGAACAATTGACCTAATAAAATGCAATCTTCAATTGTTGGATTCAGGCTTTTGATCTACTCTTTGTTTTATGATCCTTGGTTGATCTGATCTTTGTGTGTGACCCTTGTTTTATTCTGATCAACTGGATGTGTAATTGCTGCTCATTTCACTAAGTCCTTGACACCCTTGCTAATTGCTCTATTCTACAACAATCTTTTAGCAACTTAATAAATCCAACAACCTCAACATTATGGTGTCCAAGTCTCCTTATAAAGGCATTGTGGACTTAGGGTTTACAATGAAATCATGAACTTTAAATTCCCACTCAAATCCTTAGATTTTGCCTTTTGGTTGCATGTTGTCTCCAATTTTCTGATTGGTTGCATCCTGATATCATAGGTAAATGTAAAAGTTTTATCTTATCTTCTTATACCTTCGTGAATCATGCAAAAATGGTTTTGCATCTTAATTTTTCAAGGCACAAACTACTATGTTGATTCTGTGTTACTCAACACATATTACTTTATTGGTGCTCGACACCTATTAGACTTTGTGTTCCTTAGCACATGAATGTTTCTGGATCACTCGGCACATACTATGTTCTATCTTGCTTAGCATGAACTGTAACTCAACACCTATATACTACTCAACACCCATTACTCACTTGACACCTAAAGTCACTCAACACCTATTGAGATTCTGACTCAACACATACTATAACTCGGCATACATAGTTTACTCGACATATATGGTAGAATTAGTTAAGTGTGTTGACACTTGAATGTCAAAACCATTCTAAGACCAACAATCTCCCCCTTTGACATAAGTGTCAGAAACACTTAACTATGTCTTAATGAACTGACCTTATTGAGTACATTCTTTATTCTGCTTGGCATAAATGCAAAATTTCAAAAATTGTTCAAAATTTTGTGAGTAACAATATACCTTATGACTCCCCCTAAGTTGATTGTGCCTTAATCATTCTTGAAACCAAAATTTTATGTTAATGTGCTTGATTCTCTCTGTCTTTTTCCCTTGTTCCTGCATCCTGTGCCTGTATGTTGTATATGATCTATATGCAATCCCTGTTTCAGAGCTATTTTCCATATGGTTGTCAAAGCTTTGCTTCTCCCCCTTTTGGCTATCTACAGACTTTCCCCTTTATTCTCAATATGAATGAAATAATGTAATCAAAATTTGGTATTCTCTCCCAAAACATATATCTCCATATGTTCTCTAATATATATCTCCCCATTTTTGACATTGATGTTAAAGGGTGCCAAGGAGTAATACCAGATTTAGCCAAAAAATTGTTGTTTACCTCCAAAAGTACCTTCAGAGCTACATTCCAATTCTCTAAAGCAATGTCAAGTGACTTGTGTTGGATGGTAGTCTCTGTAGCAAGGTGTACCAGTCCATCAAGTGTAGAAAGATTTGGATCTTTCTTTAGGATTGTCTCTGCATAAACTTGCTCCTTGTGAAGGACCTCTAGGTGTGGGGTTATTGAGGATTGGATTTGCATCAATTTTTCCTTTATGTTGGCCTCTTTTGCTATTAGTACAGCTAACTCCCTTTGTGTGTGAAGTGACTATGCAAAATGCTTCTCACTTTGAGCTAGATTATTAGGAAGTTGCATGTTGGAAATCTTAAGATTTCTCTCCAAGCTCATTATGCGTTAGCTAGTCTCTTGTGTGAAGTTGGAAAAATCACATAGTTTATTGTACAGTGAGAAAATGTTCTCAAGTACAATTTTCACTCTTTCAAGTTTCTTAGCCAACTCTACTTGTGATAGTGCTATATCACCAGATATCTTTTCATTCACTTTGCCTTGAAACTTTCTTTCTGACCATTCCATTAGTTTAACATTAGTATCATGGTCTTCATTAGTTACTTGGTCAACTATGTTTGATAGTTGCTCCATTATGGGCTTTGATTCATCTAGTGACTACAAGTTGAAAGCATCCATGAAGATGTCTTTGATGTCATTTAGTGCTTGCTTGTGTTTAAACTCTTTTCTCAGTACCTCCTACCTCTTTCTTCTATCTAGTGCATCTTGCATTTCAGTTATCTTTTCAATTGTGAGGGTGTTGGATTCATAAGAGGCAATAACAATTTCTTCATCAAGCTTAGGATCTCCATAGGGAAGTATCTTGGCTACCTTTGTGGAGCTTAAGCCATGTTTGAACTTGCAGTAATATCATGTCAGTGCTCGGCTTCTGAAGAGTTTGTGTAAGAGAGCCAATTTTTGGTAATTCAATCAAGGTCTGAATTGTAGCTTTCTCCTCATCTTTTGTTTCCTCCTTTTCTTCTTCTGATTTCCCTTCATCAGTCACAATTGTTGGGGGTGTACCTGTTATCTGTTCTAGTTTCCTTGTACCTTCCCCTATTTCTGCACTCAGCATCTGCACTATATCATTTGTTGCACTTGGTGGAGGTGGAGGTGTAAGAAGTAGAAGTGTGGTAGCCTTAGAGATCGAAGGTAGTTCTTGTGTTTTCACCTTGACTCTACTTGGGTCAGCCACTACCTTATGTATCTCATCAACACTGACCAACATTGGGTTTGTGCATAATCGAGCTTGTTGTGTGGATTGGTCAAGGATCTTTGAGAGATCCTCTATAGTTAAGGGATTGATGTTTTGACATGATGTGTCAATGACATCCTTCACTATTATAATCTCTACAGTTGTGATGGTGGCATGAGGAGGGCTAGGAGGTGGCATTTGTGTGTCTTGCACACTTTGTTCCTCTTGTTGCTCTTCCTATTCAGTCGTTGCATTTTCCTCTCCTTTAGCCAATTCTTCCTCTTCTTTCCTTTTATTCTCTTCTTCTACTTTTTCTTCCTCATCTTTCTTCTCCTCTTCACCTTTCTCTTCTTCCTCTTTCTCTTCTATTTCTTTTGCTTCTTCTCTCTTGGTGTTGGCCTCTACTTGATATTCCTCTTCATATACATCATCAATTGCCTTATAGATTGACTTCCACATTAGTGTGGATTCATTTACTACATCCTCAATCTTATTTTGAAGGATGCAAAATGCTCTTTATTTAGGTGAAAACTTGCTATTACGTCTCTTGTTTTCCTTTGTTATTTGACCTTTAGTTAGGTCAGGCATTACTCTTGCTAAGGTAGATTATCTTACCTCCTTTTCCATTTGTAGACAATAATGCCATTTATTCTCCACTATCTCATATAGTTCCTTAAGCATTGTATTATCAAGTTCTAGAGGAGTTTTTTTGTATTTAGCCATCATAGCATACACTGATTCCTCTATTTTATTCTGCTCTTCTTTATTGAGCTTGTTAAAATCTAGAGTCTTTAAATCATTTAAGTCTACATTTCTAATATTTTCACATAACTTATCAAATGCAGACTTAGGAGGGTGACTTGCCACTCTAAACTAGCTATTGTTCTTTGACTCTGTCCTTTCTTCATCAGAATCTGGTTGTGCAACGTATTTTCTTCTCTTCCTTTGCACTTCACCAATCTATTTTGTGCCCTTCTTTTTCTCTTTTGCCTCCTCTTTTTCCTTTTGAGTTGTAGCCCTAGTGGTAGCCCTTGTAGTAGGTTTCTTTGGTTTAACTTCAATAGGCTTTGTCACCTTCTTTGCCTTTGCCTGAGCTGCAGGCTGTGTTTTGGCCTTTCTTTTCTTGGCTTGGGTAGGTGCTTCCTCAGCTTCTTCTTCCTCAACACCTTCCTCCCTATCTTCTCCTAGGCCTTGTGTCAACTCCATTGCCCCTTGCCTTGGTTCTTCTTCTTCTTCACTCTCATCTTCTTCTTCTACTATTGTCCCTGCTGCTTCTATGTTAGCTCCAAACTTCTTCTTGATTCTCCTTACCAATTTTTCTTTTCTTTTCACCACAGAAGTTGTCTTCAAGTTTGTCTCAACTCTGGACTTGACCACATCATATGTGCCAAAAGGTTTGGTGGCTTTGTCTATCTCTTCTGCAAGTAAGGCAATAATTGCAGTTGAGGCTTGCTCTACATCTAACTCATATCCAAGTGGCCTAAGCCATCTTACTCTTGGTACAACAACATGAATGTAGGTATAATCAATGTCAACCAAGAAGGAAATGTCATAGACATGTTGTTCAACCAGTGATACTGGTATCCTCATTCTCTGCTTCATTGACTTCTTGAAGTCCTCAAAGTAACTTGTCATTTGAGCCTCAAAATTGTCACCCATTTGCTCAATATACTCATTAATTTGTGTGACTAGAGTCTTCTCAAGATCCCAATTCACCTTTCCAAATGAAGGAAATTCTCCCATCACATAGAAGAATATACAGACCAATATTGATCCGAATTTGCATTGAGCTCCCTTTGATCTCCTTATGGCTCCCAAATTTTCATTAATTTGTTGAAGCATGAGCTCTGCCAAATCATAGCTATGATCCTTCTTCACTAGCTTATAGGCAACATCAAAATTTATGCATGGTACACTATTTATTCTACTTGATTGATAAAACTCTAACAACAAAATCAAGTAGGGGTTCAGTGATGGTGTCAATAGTCATTCCCTTGTTATTCCATTTGGCACCTATATTTTTCTCAATTGCCTCCCTTTTGCCACTTCTCAGGGTCTTTGGCCAATCTAGGGTTGGGAATCTAGTAACCTTATGAACTATCTTCTTTGTGATCTTGACTGGCTAGGTTTCTAACCACAATATCCATCATGAGTCTGGCTTAACACAATACGAATCCATTATGTCTTGAATACTATGGGGAAAACTAGGGCATTTGTTAAACCCTTCTTTTCAACCACTAAAAACTTGTCCTTCAGTACATTGTTGTCACATAGCTTGTCAAAGGCTTATAAAATTTCTAAGTCACCTATGGCACCAATTTTATAGTTGTAACACTTTTTGACATCTTGGACCATAACTACTTTGGCTAGGATAACTGACAAAGCACCGACTGGGTCGTTCTTATACGCAACCTCAGGGATAGGTTTGAATTCAGGTTGCTTAAACTCATTACTAACCAATTGGACTTCATGAGTCTCTTTCCCTTTGGTGGTTTTAGAGCTAGATGCCATCTTAACCGAATTAGGGTTTAATTTTCAAATGAACTTTTAAATATTATGTAGCTCAGCACTTGATAAAATACCTTTGAATTGAAGAGTTTGTGCTGAATTGCTATTGAGATCCATGCAAATCGTTGTTAAATTGTTACTTGATCACCTCTTCGCTCTTCTTGTCTTTGCTCTATGTTTGAATGACGTGAAAATGAGTGAAATTTGACCTTATATGGTTCAAAACCTAGCATTTATTGCATAATGCTTACAACTGTAAACTTGGCAATTAAAGGTTTCATCATAACTCGACATCCACTAATTTCTATTGTCTCAGCAACCACTAGTATTTCCAACTTGGCACTAACTAACTTTTCTTAGTCTGCATATACTAGAGTTTTACTTGGCATCCAAGGGTAACTCAGTAGCTTCTATAAAATCTTCAAGTTTTGACTTGGCATCTTTTCTCATGCTGATTTCTTCTTTGTAGTACTTCTTTATTCTTTGGGTTGATGTATGATACACATATATATATATATCAGCCCCATATACCTATCTTTAGCTTAGTTGGATAAAGTGTGATCACTTGACCTTTTGAGTGAAGTGATCCTTCCATTGGATGTGCTTGACCCATCCCTTCTTTGCCATGTCCTTTTCATTTCTGCCTTGATGTGTTCCACATCAACTTTTTCTTTACCCTTATTGACTTATGACTTTGGTGCCTTGGCCCTTGTTGGGCAATACCTGCTGATATGTCCAGTTTTCAAGCAACTAAAACATGTGGTTTGGCTTAACCACCTGCTGTAATTCCCTCTGAAATGTGTTCTTATGTAGTTCTCAGGAACATGACCATATTCCTGACAGTAATGATAGATTTGCCTGGTGTTGTAGTCCCAATTGTAGTGGTGTGCATGGTTGTTTCTCCTTGTAGGCTAATTAGGTGTCCACATAGGTTTTGATCTACACTCAAAAGCTCTATGTCCATACTTTTTGCAGTTGTAGTAGTGACCATCAAATTTTGGTGTCCTCATGGTTTTGGTTCTGCAATCTTGTGTTAGGTGTCCTTGCATGTTACACTTGTGACAATAACCTTTATTCCTAGGTATGTCCTATTGATTGGTCTTCCTACTCCTGCACACATTAGTAGTGTGCCCCTTTTTACTACAGAAATGACAAGTGGGTTTAGAGTTCTTACCTTTTTCACTCCTTTGCTCTGCACTCTTAGATGTCTCACCTTCTTCAGTACTGATGAATCCTAGTCCTAAAGTGTCATTGCTAGATCTAGGTGATTTCAGTAGCTTCTCTGTAAGGTCCCTCCTCGCATGTACCTATTAAATATGATTTTTTTTCTTTTTTCTGTCAAATCTATTGTAGGAGATTTGAATGGATATGAAGTAATGTTATAGGTTTTTAGATGTCCTAATGAAAACTGAGAACAACAGATACATCCATGCTTTAATACTTAAAGATTAAAGAATACCTATGTTGTCTCGACTATTTAAACATTAATTTGCACTAACAATAATACAAGGTTTTTCACTTAATGATGATGTTATTGATTTTGTTACCTCAGTAATTTGGATTCTATGCATTTAGATAGTTCAATACTCACTATTGGTGATGTTTAGGTACATGCATGCCTAACAATGATTATTCTTGTATTTAATCTGAATTAATGAATAAGTTAGATGTCATATCAAGTATGTAATGACTAATGATTAAATATGAGTAGAAATGAATTAAATAGTTAAATAATTGAAGCATTATGTTCTGAGTTCACCCCGATCCATCGTAGCATAGTGATACATTACTATTATTTGGATACTCACGACTCGAGATGTCGAGACATTATCTGATGCTTAGAACATATTTTATTATTTCATGTTGTGTGATGTCACTTTTAGATATTTGATGTTGTCATTTAATGTTTTATGTATGTCGATGAATTAAGTAAGAGATAGGATTAACAGTTTGGTTTAAGATATTTTAAATGGTTAAAGAATTGAATAGGATGAGAGGAACCCTGATTGATGTATGGTTCAATTTATGTGAATTTCTGATATGTATATATGTACATGTGATTTTTGGGACTACTGATGTGTGCGATGAGTGTGCAGATATTTTAGTTGAGGAAACCAAAAGAGGAACAGAACTGATCTTTATGTGCTAATTTTGGAAACCTTGTTGTTCGTAATTCACGTATTGTACTGTGAGATGTATGAATGTATCTTTCTGTGTTCAATAAATGTTAGTGTTCGTAACTATGTTCTTTTAGTGTCGCTTGATAGTCGTAAATTGTTTATGTTCTTCAGTGTGCTGTTTAGGGTTAGTTGTGTATCCTTTGGACCAAGTTGGGTTAAGATAGTGTGAGTTTGCTAAGTGGGTTCTTAATTGGGGTTAGTCATCCCTAATCCGGATTAGTGCTTATTTGTATGTTATAGTAGTTAGAAGGTGCTATTTTATTCTTAGATTTTTATTTGGCTCTAAACCTCTTTCCTAAGGCCCTTTTATTGACTTTTGAGGTCACTCAAAAAGTCTCTTTTTGCCTTTGTGTGAAAATTAACCATGGTTCCATGAGATGCCTCACCCCACCTCCTTTTTAGTGTCTAACCATAGTGAGGGTAGAGTTAGGAGTTTCTAGAATTGCAAGTGGGTGGGAGAAGTTATTGATCCCCTTTGGTGGTTGAGTTTGAGGCTTATTTAGAGGCCTTTGTTGGACTAGTTGAGGTTGTTACCCAATCTCTACATTTAGAGAGAAGCTTTTGAAGGTTGAAGAAAGGAAGTGGAAACTCTACTCAAACTTGTTCATTGCCATTACCTCTTTGTGAAGGTTGGAATTCTCATCTCCCTTGTTCAGATTTTATTCTTGTTTCATGTGTATGCTACCTTGCTATTGTTTCAATGTTTGTATGTTTGTGGGTATGTTGGGAAGCTTTGGAAACCATGTTATTTTTGGTTGATTTCCTTTCATGTTTATGTTGCAATTTTGAGATTTTTCTTGCATGGGTGTTTTGGTATTACTCACCCTTAGAGAGGGTAGAAGTGACCAATTTTGGGAAAGGTCTGTTTAGTCGGACTCCATCCAGTATAGAGTCTCTTCTCAGGATGAGAAGAGGGAGAAAGGGTAGGGTATTATGGGCCCCTACCTGTCAGCACATACCTTGTATGATTCTGGTATGTTGAAATGGAAGAATGGAAGTTCTTGGTATATAGCCCCGATTGGGCATCTGTTTGGTGTTGTGCTTGACTTCTCCTGGTTGGAAGAATCCACCTTTCCCTAGTTTTGATTCATTGTGAATCCTATTGTGTAAACCATGTATGATTATGCTTGTTTGATTGTTTCTTGGTTATGCTTGGTTGTCACCCGATTAGATATTTGTTTCCTCCTCGGTTCGTATAAATGTGTTGCAAAATTTGAAATGAATCCCTTGATGAGGGACATGAAGAAAATTCAATTATATTGTTGAAATTTGGGATTGATATCCTATTGTAAATTGTATTTTAAACTTTGTTGTAAATGGCAACGAAGCCAGGTTTTCTTCCTGGTTCTTTCCCGGCTGAGCCTTTGAATCAGGTTTGCCAATAAAATTGGTGGTTGAGTATAATTGGTTATCATGTGATTAAATCGTGATTTAAATTTAGATGGATGTATCTCAAAATAGGATGGAATTGATGATGTTCAATTTGGTAAAATTTCAAGTTTTCTTTCATGTTGAAAATGAAAATTGTGATCATGGATGTAGATTCAGGTTGCATGATTATTTGAATCAAACAATTCTTGCATTATTGATTTAAAATGGATAATTCATATTCTTGTATGTAAGGTTGTAATTAGGCTTTATGGATTTTCATGTAAAAAGAAATTATTGGCAAAGGTCGAATTATTCCAATTAAATCTATTCAAAAAAAAAATTGTGTTTTGCCCATGTAGTTTGGGCATGACATTCTCAAAGTGCTTAATGGCTTCACTTGATTTGTTTAAGCTCTCTTCTATCTCTTTTTCTCTCTTCAACTCATTCTGCAATTGATCATTTTGTATTTTCAGAGTGGAGATCTCAATGTCCTTCATGTTTAGCTCATGATGAGCACTCATCATCTAGCTAAGTATATCCAACTGCATGTTGGAAATCCTTGTAAGTTCTATGGACTTCTCCTCAAGTCTATTTGCAAGGTTTCTTTTGTCATCCTCAAACATGGTTTATCCTCAATTGTTCTTTTCTTTTGTTCAATTATCTCGCATAGCATCATGGCTTGTGATTCTTGTTCTATTTTAAGAGATCTTATCTCTTCGACTTGGGCTCTATTTCTCTCCATCAATTACGCTATTGTTGCATCAAATTCCTTGGAGTCTCCATTAGAAAACACTTGTGTGGTGTCAATCTCCTTGTAGTGTATGTCATTCTCAGCTATGGCTATGTCCTTCCTTCTTTTCAAGAATTTTCTCAATTCCTCTCTGGCTTCCTCCAACTTGTGTAGGGCAAGGTGCACATCAATCACCTGATTGTCTATGATCTTCCCAAGTTTGAAGACTTCCATCTTCTAATCTTTTTCTCTAAGCTGTTAGGCTTCTCCTTGTGAGAACTAGAGCTCTGATACCAATTGTTGGAATATTCAAATGGAAAGAGTACTTCTGGGGGGGGTGAATCGGAAGTAACTAGTTTGTATCCTTTTAATCCTCTTTAACACATAATTGAAAGTAAAATGCATGCATGTAAACATATAAGAAAATATGAAATAAAGCATGCATCAACACATAACACCAGGATTTTGGTTACCCAAAAACCCTCTAGGAATAAGAAGCTAAAACTGGGGTGGGGATGACACCTAAAAAATTACTACAACAATATTCATTCAACCATTTCTGATGGTCTACCCTATTAAAGGCCTGCCCTATTAAAGGCATTACATTGTGTCAATAGTGACTTGGTTAAAGGATTTACAGACACTTTACAAGAAGTGTCACCCTGTTAAAGGATTTACAATAGGTTGTTAGACCCACCTAATTCAATAGAATTTTCATCACCTTCTCCAAAGGTCCTCCCACCTAGCTGTTAACCTGACCTATCAACATAGGATTTTTAACATCTAATACAATGGCAAGAAAGTATTAGAACAATTGACCTGATAAAATGCAGTCTTCAATTATTGGATTTAGGCTTTTGATCTACTCTTTGTGTTCTGATCCTTGCTTGATCTGATCTCTATGTGTGACCCTTGTTCTATTTTGATCAACTGGATGTGTAATTGCTACTCATTTCACTAAGTCCTTGACACCCCTACTGATTGCTCTATTCTACAACAATCTCTTAGCAACTTAATAACTCCAACAACCTCGACACTATGGTGTCCAAGTCTCCTTATAAAGGCATTGTGAACTTAGGGTTTACAATGAAATCACAAACTTAAAATTCCTACTCAAGCCCTTAGATTTTGCCTATTGGTTGCATGTTGTCTCCAATTTTCTGATTGGCTGCATGTTGATATCATAGGTAAATGTAAAGGTTTGATCTTATCTTCTTATCCCTTCGTGAATCATGCAAAAACGATTTTGCACCTTAGTTTTTCAAGGCACAAACTACTATGTTGATTCTGTGTTACTCGACACATATTACTTTACTGGTGCTCGACACATGTATATTCCTGGATTGCTCGGCACTTATTACACTCTGTGTTTCTCGGCACATGAATGTTTCTGGATCACTCGGCACATACTATGTTCTATCTTGCTTAGCATGAATTGTGACTTGGCACCTATATACTGCTTGGCATCCACTCACTTGGAACCTAAAGTCACTCAACACCTATTGAGATTCTGACTTGGCACTTACTATAACTCGGCATACATAGTGTGCTCGACATATATGGTAGAATTGGTTAAGTGTGTTGACACTCAAATGTCAAAACCATTCTAAGACCAATAATAAGGTGGTCTCGATTTAAGTTCAACAGCTCTGTTTTTGCCTTATACCATTGTATATTTTGGTTTATGGTGCTGGACGTACTTGGGTCTTACGAATCCTTTTTTGGTAGGAAATCTCGCTGGTATGCCACCTTTATTAGTTATTTTGGTTTCATACTTTTAGTACTGTGTGGATAGTAGCTCTATAGCTTAGACTAGACAGATCCCGACTCCTCGAGGGATTAGATGCAATAGGTTGGTCTATATTAGGCCCTTTGTAAAAGGAGGATCTAAGTAATGGTCTTTTGATATAAAGCAATTTTGTTTTATGTATTTACCCCAATTATGAATATATTAAAGATTTTTATAGTTTTTATGGCTATCCTGAGTTAACTATTTGTTGCACAGTCCTCTTTATAATGGTCTTAATTCATCTTTGCTTTAGTATATGTTTAATTATGTTTGAACGATATTGCTATTACATCCTATGAGCAACACTAGGCATCTTAGCAAAATAGTTTATTATGTTAAATTTCTCTACATTCATGGCTCATCTCTTTTAGTTTACATGGTTGGTTTCAGCTAGGTAATTTGTTCCATTCCTAACTGACATGTGGTTCCCTTTGTTGAGATTTGCAAGTTAATTGATTTGTATATGCAAAATATAAAGGATGGTAATCTCCATAGTGTGAATGGGGCAATACTCAAATTAATCTCAGAGATTATGGAACTTTAAGATTATCTTCAATAGTTTTACTTTGTTTCCCTACTACCAGATCTTGTCATGGTATGCTCAGGTTGGTAGTTTGGTTTAGTTGTTTGTTGATTCATCTAAAGATTTTATGGCCGTCTGTTTGGCAGTTTGGATGGTTTTGAGCATTTGATGTTTTTAATTATTTAGTTGGGTGCAATTCTGTCCTTGGCTAGATGTAGAGATCATTGCAACTTGAGGATTAATTAGTTGCATTTGTGAGTCTTAAAGTTTAAAACAGTCTCATTATTGTATCTAAGTTAGGCATGGACATTATACAAATTTTGGGTATCATTGGTGGTATTTAGGATTTAGTTTATCCATTTTGTCTCTTCAGGAATTGTATCTGCATTTAGTATTCAATATTGCCTATTATATTAGGTTAGTATTTGAGAAGTGCTTCCCTAATTGGAATTCTGCATTTAGTATTCACTATTGCCTATTATATAAGGTTAGTATTTGGGTAGTGCTTTCCCAACTACAATTATTATTTTATTTCTGATAGGGATTAAATTCTAACAATTTTGGTGATAAGTCTTTAACTATTAAAAAAGGGATTATATTTATATTGATGAATTGGTAAGTGTAATGTTTATGCAAAGGTATAAGTAACAATTTATTTGGTTTAAGGTAGCTTTTATGGTTTTAAGATTATTCAGCAGTATTATTAACCATTTGAATTGTCAAGATAGCTAGGTAGGGATGAGCGTATCTTTCAGCAATGGGGTGCCAAGAGAAGTGGATGGAATGGTTTTTTATAGGTTTCAACTGTTTTTTGAATTATTTGATCATATGTACTCATTTGCAATAAGATTCGGCTATTGTAATAATATCAATAATGATAATCTGACTTGGGTATGCCCCTTTTATGATGTAAAAATAAAGGATCGTGGTCTTGAGCTAGACTGGAGGTTTTCTTCCCCGTTCTTTCCTACCAGTGCCTGTTTGAACGGTGGCACGCTATTGTAATTAAATTTTTTTATTAATAAAATTATCAAGGCCCTGGCTGTTTACCGATCAAAAAAACAAAAAAAAGTTTGCCTTGACGTTTTCTTAAGTATAGACTTTATTGCAACTTTATTATGGGTCTTTGAAAGTTTTGTAGAACAATGAGTTAATGTAGGTTTTGCCATGTACTTTTTAGTTAACATTTTAGTCTTCTTTTGGACAAAATAACCTTCGACTGCAACCATTTTCCTAGAAAAAATCAATTACAAATAATTTACCAATTTATGATTTAAAAGATGTTTGTAATTGGCATCTAGATTTTCTAAGTAAAATCATTTCATTGTGTCATGAGAGGATTCCTAGAGAAGAAAGGGATGAACATGATTTTAATCTTAGTGGTGATACCTGATCCTAAAAATTCATGACATTTATATTAGAATATGGCAATATCTCTTTAATGGTAATCTTAGTTAGTCTTTAGTTTATTAGATAGTTTCCATTGTCATTTTTAGTTTTAAGATAGTTTCTTTTAGAAACATCATCTTTGTAAATCTATATAAGGAGCTTTCATTTCCTCTGTTTAATATAACATCAATTTACCATAACATGGTATGAGAGTGGGTTGACGGAATTTCATAAATTTTAATATTTTTTTAAAGAAAATAGTTGAGGGTTTGGATCGCATGATTTCTTGGTTGGAGCAAATGTCTCTTGTTTTCAAAGGTTGAATGTTCTTGCATGTGCATTTTGTGAGTTTTATATTGCTTATTTGTGCTTTTTGTAAGTTACACATTGCTTACAAATGTTGTTTACACACCAAGGTTCATGTTTTGTCACATGTAATTTTCTCTAAAAGGTTTTCATAATATTTTCCCTTGAAAATATTTTAGATGAGTTATAAAAAAAATTCCATCAAAAATTTATCAAAAATTATCTTTTGGGTTTTAATAATTTTTTGCTCAAAAAGTCACTGAGCTTTAACCAAATTGGCATTTTCAGTATGGGCCAAAACTTAGTACCGAACATTTATTAGTGCTTTTATAAATCAAGCTCTCATGTACGAGTTTATGGTAAAATCATGCTAAATCTTTCCTCACTACTCAAAATCATGTTCGCTGACGTCACTTGAGTACGATTTTGCTTCATTTTGGATGTGTGGTTCTTTGCACATGGCAAGATCAAATTCAGTACATACGGTAGCAGAACAATTTGCTCCTTCATCAATTTTGGGGTCATTAGATCTGTACTTTGCCCTTCATAGTTGCAATTGGGTTCTAATTTAATGACATTTTCTTTATTACTCACATGAGAGCATGTACTCCATTTCCTTTGTCCATATGATGGGGGATTTATTTATATGTGAAGAATGGACCTTTTTTTATGATTTCATCCTCTCATCCGTATGTGCTTGTCATCTCAATTGCTTCCAGGATGTCGCTCCCATATGATACATGCGTAAAATGTGATTTCGATCACCAATTTCATCAAAGTATCCTCCCCAAAAACTTCAGAATCAAGCTCCAACCGACGTTGGATGAAGATGCACTATCCCATCCCTTAGATGACGCGGTCCTGGATATTATGTTCATTGCACATTCCTACAACACTCGCCATGTGATTTGAACTGTCATTGGGGAGGACTTCTTTTCTATATCCTCAAGACATGTGTTATTTCCTTCAAATTTGTTCTCTATATTCTTGTCTAATGCCATGGACCTTCTACAGTCAACATCGAGGTTGGAAATTATCGCTATCAAGGTGGTCCGATTGGAATATTGGGTTGAAAATAAGTTGAAATAGGCGATGCAAAGTTATGATCTGTGGTCTGGAAATGCCTTGGTGGGTGGACTATTTCCAAGAACCACACTCATGAAGAATCATGAAGCTATGATGACATTCGAAGCGCGACAAAAGTCCTTTGAAAAGCACAATCCTTGGTTCCTTACTAAGACCTTGCAAGTCTCTGCACAAGCTCTAGGTTATCAGCTGACCAAGGAGGTGAAGAAAACAAGATTTGCATTGCTTGATATTTTGGGTCTACCAATTTCTAAAGCATGAGCAAAATCAACCCACATGAAGATACCTTTGGCTCCCCCAACTCAGGTGGTTCGTGAACCAAGTGTCTGGTTGGTTCCAACTATTAGTGCTCCTAGCTTAGTCCACTATGTCTCACAAGAAACTACTTGGCCTCTTCACTCAGATTACCCCAAAGAAAATGTTTGGGGTTCACTTTCTTCCATTGGCATATCAGATGTCGTAGCTGAAGGCTCGAGTTCGGGATGGGAGGTTGCCCTTGAAACATGTTCAAATTTTGGATGGAGCTTCTTTGTACATCTCGGTTTGGTATCCACTGCTGTTGAAGGTGCCTCGTGCAAGGATATGGAAGAAAGATAGCACAAAGGCTTCCCTCTGTTTTTTGGGTTATTTTTCCAAACTTCAAGCATGTTATGTAAAATGTTAACAATCTTGGTTGAATTTGAGTCCTCCATGCCTGCTGTTTGATACGCATGAAAATGTAAAATTCGACAAATTTCAAATTTTGACGATATTACTCTTGTTCATCGATATAATAAGATTGTAAATATCTATGTTAGTCACTTGTACATATTGCGACGATGTTGGGTTTTCTTTTTTGGTTCTTTCCCAGTTGAGCTCTTGAACTAGTTTATATATATATAATGGCTCATCCACTTACCAAAAAAAAAAAAAAATTTGCTCAAAAATTACCTATTATATTTTACTATTTTTTCCCTAAAAAATTATCTATGCGGTTTTACTATTTTTCCCTAAAAACTAGAGTTCTATATTCTCTAATCTGTGTCTTGAATCTTGTTTTCTAGTTTTGATCAATTTTTTTACCTAAAAAATCATGTGTGCTTTTGATTGAATTTTCACCTAATTTTTTTTTTGGTTCCTATATTTTGTGAAGTTCGCATGGGATTATTTTTCTTCAATGAGTTTTGGTTGTTTTTAAACAATTTTTCCTAAAAAAATAAAGCTTTGTTAGCTTCAAATCATGGTATCTTGTAGCCTGCTTTGCAACATCTTGCTCATCTACAATAGTTTCAAGGGTTTGCCATTTTTTTTTCAAAATCGTGGAAGTTCTCATTGTGTGTTGTTGTTTGTAGGGAAGGACAACTCTATTATCCAACATCAGGTTAGACATTTTGTGATGATTTTTAGTTAGAAGTCTTAGGCTTTTTGGGAGGGTTGGTGACATATGCATATCAATAGCAAAGTCAGTGGGAAGCTCTTGTCTCTTATTGCAAAGCATTCAGAAGAAGGGGACAACCATCTATTTTTTTAAGATGGATTTTGGCTACTTTTGGTCATATTGACATTGTGGAGATCCAAGGAGGGTCTCAACAACATTAGAATATTTTGAAAAAATTATAAGCATAGGACATGCACAATATTTGGTAGGATAGTTAGACAATGACCACTAAGGAAGGGTATTAGAATATGACAAAGTTTCTTAAATAGTCATTTTAGTTAGTCTTTAGTTTATTAGACAATTTCTATTGTCATCTTTAATTAATCAATAGAAACATCACTTTATAAATCTATATGAGAAACTTACATCTCCTCCTCTTAATATTATAATAAAGGGCCAAGCCATCACTTTTAGGTTTATAATTAAAATAAAATTTACGAAGTTTAACTAACATTACCTTCAAAAGATTCAAAGAAAACGGAGGGCTTCACGAAGAGAGTTCCGAAGCAAAAAATTGAAAACCTTCGCCAGTAACAAAAATTGTAACAAGGACGCGTTGCGTCGAGTTCCTGCCATAAGTTCTCTATTGTTGATCAGCATACTCTGAAACTCTCGTTTAATAAGACGCTTGTAGCTAAAACTCCCTCTCTATTTCGTAGACAAGAAAAACATATTGAAAGGATGGATGACTGTTTTGTCATTTCAAAATATAATTATCAGTTGCTAATTTTTATGATTAGATCGCTGACAATGGCACCAGCAAATGGTTTTTGCATAACCTTAAAAACTATCAGCCACCGAAATTTTATATCCAAATTTCTTAATACCAACAGATGGTAGTGTTGTTGCCAGCTGTGTTCAGAGTCTTGACCAAATATGCAAGGTAACAGTCCCAACGCATAAAGGCCATGATACAGTCCGCAATTGAAAGAAGAACAACAAAGAAAGATGCCGAAATGAAATTTAAATTCTCCAAGGCCTAGTTGTGTGTATGATGAGATTCTAGTTACGTGGGCTGAACGAAAAGAGAAAAGAAAAGCAACCCCAACCCTAAAAAAAACCAGGCGCAGTGAAATGAGAGATTTTAAAACAACCATGAGGATCAGAAAGGAAAACCTTGAAAGCTCAGCTCATGTAAAGCAGATACTTTCATAATTGAAATAAAGAACTACTGGAGGACAAAAATTGTAAAAAAAATGATAGAGCCAGCAATGAAAATGGGTCATCACAGCATTCAATCTACTCCACTTTTGTGTCAAATTCATTGTTCCAGAAAAACAACAAAGTAGAAAAGTGCAGTTCACCGTGCAAGTAATTCGTTAGAATTCTAGTTAAAAAAATTGAACGAAAACATTACAACAACGGAAGAGAACTAGTTCAGAGTAAAAACTGGAACATGAATATTCCAGATTTTTGAACTAAAATTAGATGTTTCCAGAAATGAAGGATTTGACAACCAAATGCATGTGGATCTTATTTTTCGCCAAAATGTACTGTCATCTGGAACAATAACAGTGCAAAATATAAATGCAATCCACAGAGGAAAAAATGTTGGATAGATTTGTTGGATAGATTTTCTCCTGTTAAGTTGATCGATGCACTGTAGCTGAGGAGACAATTCAGAAAATATCAGCAAAACAAGTGGCAATTACACTGTACATAATTATTGGAAAAGGAAAGCATTCAATATTGACAGTTGTTGTAATGAATACTGTCCAATCTACACCGCTGAGTTCAAGACTATGGAAACACTTGGGATCTCCTAAACTTTTGAAAAAAAATTATACCTGATCAATTTTTGAGTGCAATAAAAGGTGAAAGCCCTACTGTACGTGGTACGAACCACTTAGAAATTGGAAATATAGTGATTTGAAAAATTACTGAATTGCAAGATAAATATTATACATTACAGAATTTAATGCTAGAAAATAAATACAGCTTTCTCATTGGTCAAAATGATTTGACAAATAACATCCACATGGATGCTATAGTATCCTGCCTTGGCAGGAACTAATAAGGAAAGAAAAATAAGCTGCCCTAAAAATGCTGCTACCAAATGTCGCTATAAACAGGGTTTCCTTGGAAACAATTCCAGCAAAATTAGAACATCAAAGAAATCTTACCTTCTGCCATCAACGCTCCTGAAATCTGTCACATGCCTGCAGGATGATAAAATAACCAAGAGGAAACGGTATAGTGAGATTTTCATCTACTTTCAGAATGTCATCATGTAGGCCCAGAAAGTATTTTTCCATGAAGAGTCGAATACAGGTCCTCTTGTGCTAACATTTTTGGCTCCCCTACCACCAAGATAGACGCCAAGAAGCCTGAGCAATTATCAGAGTCTACTCTGCCACGGCGGTTTGAGTTGATGAAGTTAACGCCGCGGATTCTTCTGATGTCATGGATGATTAGGCAATGCTTGTACTTGGAAACTGCCTTCAGTCTTTGAATTGTGATGGGGGTGTCACACGTTGTTTGCCGGTTTGGGGAATTCGACTTGATCAAAGTATCCATGGTATTTGGCTCTGTCCATTCACGTTTCTCTACCAGCAGAAGGAAAAAATGATATGTCTGCGAAAACGTTAGTCTAAAAATAAGATATATCTTCTTCCTTACGTCACGAAGATTTGATGGATTTGTGGGGTTCGAAAACCAAGGACAAGCTGGCGTGATCAAGTTATGGTATTGTTATTTGTTATCAGGATTCAACTGCATTATTTTTTAGTCAAATAAATTGACTCATGTTTCAAGAGAATAAATAGAACACTTAGCACTATTAGATCTAGGTGACGCTTACAAAGGTGAAAGGTCACCCATCCTAATACTACTCCAGCTTGAGCGTGCTTAACTACAAATTTTACTCCATGGCTAAAACTACTTTACTTGCAACCCCATTCACAAAACCTTCAACAAGTGTTGTGCCTTGTGAACCATCCATTAGAGAGCCCCTTAAGCTAATCAATTGATAAGTAAGACATGTGTTTCCACATCAAGTCAAATTTTGATATTGCTATCAAGATTCAACTATATAAATTATGAGTTAAACTCATTGACTCATGTTCCATGAGTAGTGATTCACACGAATCCATCTCTCATGAGAATAAACAAAACACTCAACACTAATCGGATTTAAGTGATGCTCACAAAGGTGAATCACTGGGACCTCCCAAGAGGTCACCCATCCTAGTACTACTCCAACTTGAGTGCTCTTAGGGTCCGTTTGGTTCGTGGAATTTAAAAAATCGGGATTTCTACAAACCTTGGTTTAGCCAAATCAAGGCTGTGCAAATCTTCATTCCAATTTTGGGGATTTTACTTGAACTATTTGTTTCACTCGGAAGATGCGTGTGAAGACACATTTTTATGTTTAAGTTTGGAGTTGAAGGCAAATTTCAAAAAGTAGTCCAATCTATTGTTTTTACACTCTTTGAAAAACATGACTAGGTTTTGATTTTCAATTCCTACTTGCTAGTAGGAAGTTGGAAAACTTGGTTTTGAGGCAAAATTGGAAGTTCGGTAGGCTAATTCTATTTTGCCAATTTGAAACAAATGCAAAAATTTTCAAATCCGGACTTTGAAAGAGTCAATTCCTGTCATCTTCCAGGAACCAAACAGACTCTAACTACAGAGTTTCCTCCATGGCTAAACCCTACTTTGCTTGCAACTCCATTCGTAAAACCTTCTCCAAGTGTTGTGCCTTATGAACCATTCATTGGAAAGTCCTTTAAGCTCATCAATTGATAAGTAGGACATATTTTTACACAGCAAGTCAAATTATGATATTGCTATCATGATTCAACTGTGTAGTTTTTGAGTCAAACTCATTTGCTCATGTTTCATGAGTAGTGATTCTCACACAGGGGAAGCTCTCGGACTTCTCGGGAGGTCACCAATCCCAGTACTACTCTAGCTTGAACATGCTTAACTACAAAGTTTCCTCCATGGTTAATCCCACACTGTTTGCAACCCCGTTTGCAAAACCCTTCACCAAGCATTATGAACCATTCATTAGAAAGCCCTTTAAGCTCATCAATCGATAGGTAGGACATATTTTTGTCCAGCAAGTCAAATTATGATATTGCTATCAGGAATTATCGGGAATCAACTGTATAGTTTTTGAGTCGAACTCATTGACTCATGTTTCATGAGTAGTGATTCACACGAATCCACCTCTCATGAGAATAATCATGGGATCTAGGTGATGCATGATCAAATAATACTTGCAGTCCCTTGCTTGTAAATACCAACTCGTAGCTACCCCATCACTTCTTATTAATGATTTAAATGCAGAATTTGCCAAGTTGCTATACTCTGTCAAATCAACTTTATCTCTATTTAATGATTTTTTCAATAATCGCTAGACTACAGTATTGACCCCCTAGTTTGTCGGATATGCAGTTATCACTATCTTGCTGTCTTATTGAGAGTCTGAAGAATCTGTTGTCTTTTCTGACATTCAGATTTCCCTTTCTCTGCTTACTATAGATGTGGCCTGTTAATTAAATTGTATTGTTGACATCCTGATTTTTTTAATAGCTATATCCATTCATGCCATTGCTTTATTCATGCGAGAGCAATAAGATTTCTGCAATCCATTAGACTGCTGTTGAATTTCTAGGTTCAATTGTGTAATTTTTTTCCATCAACGTTTTCAATCCCAGCCATGATCAAGATGTAAAGATTTCTAGAAAGGGAATTTTCCTTTCTAGAGTGGCCTCTTAGTCTGCAATCCATCTCCTCTTCGGCTCTCTTTTATTCTGATGATGAATCACATAGTGTGATTTGAAGTGTTGATGGAAAAAATCTTTACATAATCGAACTCAGAAATTCAATAACAGTTTATTCATGTGATAATAATCTAATTTCAAAACTTAGATTGTGCTTGGCATGAGCAATATCCTCTGTAATTCAAAATCCACCTTGAAAAGGACTTGCTGTCATTGCTCACCTGCTCTTGTATGAAGATTTTTGTGACAGTTACAAAATATATTATTTGTTAAGTTTCTGTGGTTTCTGCTACTAATTCGAATGAGGAAAAGAATGCTAATGAACAGACTTCTTTGTACTTGTGTGTTCATTATCCACATTTCTATCTCATAGATATAAGGTAACCAGGGCATGTCCCTTGAAGGGACATGACCCTACCTAGGTTGGCCCTATAAGATAATTCCCTTAATCGGTGCTCAATGAAGAATATGATTTGTAAAGACATTAACTAACGATAGTTAAGGTTATCCTTAATAATCAATATCCCTAAAGAGATGCTGATAATGCCTATAAAGGAAGATATATATATATAATGCTAGATCAAATCTGTGTGATATATATATATATATATATATATATAATGCCAGATCAAATCTATGTGATCTGTACAATCAGATCAGCATGGTAATCGAAGTTACAATTTTAACACTCTATTAACTTGATAATCATACTGAGAGAGCGCATATCTAGCATCATCAATTATGATGAATAAGCATAGAATGATACTTTATATCTATTTGAATCTTCTTAGCACGTGGTATCATTGAACACATGATACTATGTCATATTACTATTCACTTATACTAGTGATAACAATATTGCAAAGAATACAATATATAGGATAAAATCCAGAGAATAATTAAATTCTTCATTTATCCAAGTTTTGCCTCATAGGTACTGACATTCCTATATCACAAAATGATCCTGAGTTAAGATCTACCAGAACACAGGATAAACTCCGGAGAATAATAAAATTCTTCCTTTATCCAAATTGTGACTCAAGCATAACAATGTTTACATCACAATGTGATCTTGAACTCATCTAGATCTGACAGTAGATCTCTAATGTTTAGCATATTATCTAAGAGATTGTCATCTCTCATAATGCCTTTTATACAAGTGTTCATTATCTCAGAGATCGTCACCTTTTAGATAATGAACACAAATGGTGAAGCCCATAACAGTCAATAGCCTAACAATAATAATTTTAAGAATTAGTTCATTAAGAATTAAAGAATACAAATGTATAATAATTCGACCATACCAAGTCTTTTCCTGAAGTGATCTATTTTCACTCTAGAGCAAGGTTTAGTAAGAATATCTATTGTCTGATCTACAGTGCAAATGTATTCTAATTTTATAGAATTCCTGTCTACCATATCTCTTACATGACGGTAAGAAATTTCAATATGCTTGGACCTGTCATGAAAATTGGATTCACAGAAAGCTTAATGGAACTCTGATTATCACAGTGAATAATAGTAGGATTCATGGGTTGACCAAATAATCCCACAAGAACTTTCTAAGCCAAACTGCCTCCTGAGAGGCCATTGCTGCAGCAATGTATTCAACTTCTATGGAACTCTGTGCTACTGATGCCTACTTTCTGCATATCCAAGATATCATTGTTGAAACAACATCCTAAAGTGCTTTTCCTATCAGTAATGCTTCCAGCCCAATCTGAGTTTGTGTACCCATGAAGGTCCAAGTCAATTCTCTCATACTTGAGCCTACAAACAAAGATTTTAGAATTACGAGTTTCAAATCCTTTAGGTTGTTCCAAATATACCTCTTCTGTAATCTTTCCATCTGATGTACTTTCCATCCCTTCGATGTTGCAATAGCTAAGACTGTTCTTACAGAGGTGTATCTGGCAACTTGGAGCAAAGGTTTCTTCATAAACAATTCCCTTCTAAGAAAATCCTCTAGCTATGAATTTGGGTTAATGCTACCGTCAACAACATGCTTAATTTTAAATATCTATTTAGAAGAAACAACAAATTTCCTTTCAGGCCTTGGAACAATTTCTCAAACATCATTCTCAATAATGGAATGGTATCCTTCTGTCATAGCAACCTTCCAAGTTGTAAGTTTAAAAGCATTTGAAACATTGGTTGTTCTGATTTAGATAAATCACTTATTTTGGTTCTGGGTAGACAGTAATAAATCCAACATCAAATCCATGATGTCACTTGTACTAGTCTCATGACATTAAGTCCACCAAGTACTAAATTGGATATCAAGTCCATGATGTCACCTGCACTGGTATCCGAATATCGAATACATGATATTCACCAAGTGCTCCAAGTACTAGTATCCGAACATTAAGTCCACCAAGTACTCAATTCTTGAGAAGACTCAAACCATGGATTGCTACTATCCACAAATCAAAATATATATAATCACATAGATAAATTTATCCAGCTATGCAACCAATATGGTCTATGCTATATTCACATATCAAATACATGATCATGCAAAATATCCAATTATAGACACAAGTATATAAAAGAGGTTTAGTCTTTGCTATAACATAATGATTATAACAAACACAACCAATAATGTAGCCTATGCTAAATATAGTCTTGAAAATAAATGCTAATACATATGAATCCCCAAAGGAAGAGTTTATAATTTGTCTACTTCTTTAGAGTCTATTACTTTCACTTATATTCTCAGGGAATGGAATAGTGTTGCTGATTGTTTGGCGAAGTGGGCTTCTAACCATATGTGTAATTGGAACATTGTTGATAAGACTCAACTTCCGATGGGCTTGTCCCATCAACTTGATCACTTGGTTGATCTTAACAGGGCTGTCTGATGCCCTTTTTTTGTTTGTACTTGTTTCTCTTTCAGCTTGAATGAATTTTCAGCCCTCCTTTATTTCAAAGGAAGAGTTTATAATGCAAAACTAGGTGAAAGTAGGCCCATATATAAACTCCCTCTTAAGTTCGAGCATCTCTAAGGTGGATTCAATCCACGTATGCAAGTTCTCAATTTATCCACGACTGCATTTAAACCAAATTGAAGTAACTGAAGTCCATGACACTTAATGTGATCTACTCTCTTAGTGAAGAGTTTACAAGTTTCCTATCTTCTTCCTCTAAAGTTTAGGTTTAACTACTTTTGGTAGGACTCCCTCTCAATGTATACATTGTAAGATCCCCTCCTGTTATCTAGCCAAAGTTTACGGATAATTTCTCAAGGGGTTATGTGTCATTATCAAACCATGAGAATTTCTGTTTATGTCACTTAGTCCAGATTTATCTCAGAATTAATGGTTTAACCAGTTTTAATTCTTTAACTCATACTTAGAAAGAAATGCAATCACACCTAAGACTCATTTCTGACAAGAGTCATATCACAGAGAATATACTTATTAACAAGCGTAAAATGATTGAAATACTCCCTCCCAGTAGAGATGGCTTTGGTCTACACAATAAGATAGTTGATATAACAACCCTTTGAGGCTAAACATCTCTCTCTGAAAATGTAACATCAAAGCAACATCCTCGTCTCATAATTTGTTGCATTCTTTTCTTTCAATTGTCATTGCCATTCTCCAAACCAGTGCATAACACTCTAGTAATTATATATTATGTATACATCTACATTTGCCTTCGCGTCTACCCCAATGCTTTATTGTTAATAGAGTCCCACTTCGTGTAATAATGTGATTAAGCTCCTCCATTCTCAATAGTGAAAAGACATTCAAAGAGCATACCAAATTCAGCTTCCAGGCAACAATTTGACTTCTAGTGGAATCTCTGTTATTTACTTTGTAGACCTCCACGCTTTTATTATTAGTTGTAACTCTACAGATTCAATGCTAATGAACCCCGACACCAAGGACAAGGACCTGTGCATAAATGATTGGTTACATATCAAAACCAAGGCAGAGTCGCATAAAAAATACTGAAACTGCACCTGAAATACTTCTCTTCTCAAAAACTATGTTTGTAATTTTCTCTCTCCAAATCGAAGTCTCCTGAACATATAACATCAGCACTGCCTTGTCAGATAGCGAAATCATCAGAATTGTATTGTAGACGCCAAACTGGAATGAGAACCAACCCCCTTGTGAATGCCCTAGCTGTCTATGATCCAATTCGAGCCGAAGGAATGAATGTATAGATCTGCAATTGATTACTTATTCCCCAAATGCTGACCGCAGGCAGTTAAGTACATTGGCAGGCCTCCTAATTAAAACGCAGATCACTTCCAACAATCACAGGTGTAATATTCAGATTGTTGGTCTGCAATTATCGTCTTTCTATCTCAGATAATGCTCCCAGACTGTCGACTCAGCCTCAAACTAATGGCTTTCCTCTGTTCGCCAGCCAAAGCCCAGCCTGAATTGTAACTCTTGAAAGATCTGGTAGCCACAATCACAGTCTGAATACTAAATAGCAGATAGCTAGTTCTGTCCCAGCTGTCTGCTATCGACCTTGGATCACCAAACTCCCAATTCATAGGTTACTAATGCTAGGTGTAGTGATGTCAGTCTTTCCAATTCCGAAATCAGACTTCAGACCTCTATGAAGATTACCACCAATCGGTGATTAGTAATTGCTAGAAATTGTGCCTCTAGGATAATTCTAGAATTTGTCCAAACAGTCCTCCCAACACAATTTGATTCACCAATATGTAAACCGATGGCTTCCCAAGCAATTCGTATTTAAGCAATCTCACCAATGTATTCAGACTCCAATATCCACCCTCGCAATGCAAGTAATACTCATCAAATCAATCTCCAGGCACAGTAGAAATAGTAGGAGATTCTTGCAACTTGTTATACCACAACTGTTCATTTCTGCTCATGAATCTGAATGGATCTACCTTCAAGCGGTTAAGCTTTCCCATGAAGGAACTAAGCTTTGATACCATGTTAAGTTTCTGTGGTTTCTGTTACTAATTCGAATGAGGCAGAGAATGCTAATGAACAAACTTCTTTGTACTTGTGTGTTCGTTATCCACATTTCTATCTCATATATATAAGGTAACCAAAGGGCATGTCCCTTAAAGTGACATGACCCTATCTAGGTTGGCCCTATAATATAACTCCCTTAATTGGTGCTTAATGAAGAATATGATTTGTAAAGACATTAACTAACTTGTTAAGGTTATCCTTAATAATCAATATCCCTAAAGAGATGCCAATAATGCCTATAAAGGAAGATATATATATTTAATGCTAGATCAGATCTGTGTGATCTATACAATCAGATCAGCATGATGATCAAGGTTAAAGTTTTTACATTTATCTTGAACTGTTATAACTTATTTCACTATTCACAATTCACCTCTACCAACATTTGAGCTTCCTGGCTTGTTCATTATTTTTTATCCTTTTTATGATTACCAAATTATACTTGACTTCTCATAGCTTGATTTAGTTAAAAACAGAGATTAGATTTACCATCATATGATTTTAACAAACCTTATCTAAGAATCACACATATTATTATTCTTGAGACTATTTTCATTTTGCTTTGTATCTTTAAAAGACTCTTCGGTGTAGTTGATTTTTCACTTATTCAAGTTAGATTTATTTTTTCATCCTTTCTTTTTCATGTCCTATATTTTTATAAGACCCCTCTGGTGATTTATGTGAGAGAAAATCAGGGATTGTATATTTTTCTTTGTTAGGCTTGAAAGCTTGCACCAAGCTCTTATAAATTGTTGCATATGCTCCTGAATTGCAAAGAACACACAAACTCTCTCACATTGTACGTGAATAGAACTTCTCTATCTTCAATGGATGAAACTTAGGAAGATCATATCTCATTTTTTTCCTACAAAGTTTGTTTTGTTACAGCATCCGCTCTGGTTTACAATACCTTTACTCCTTGTAATAAAGTCTCAATAGATTCAAAATTTCTTAAGTTTGAAGTCTTACCAATGAAATATTAAAGTATAAAATTACTTAAGATACTCATTGCACATTACATAGCGAATAGAGTTTCATTGTCTTTCTTTGAATCTTCTTCAATTGAGTCATTAACTTATACAATTATTCAAAACATTTGGATCTGCAAGTTCATTATATCTGACTTCCACTAATTCCCACCGATTTTTGAATCTAAGGTTTTCATTTTGATAATTCATACTAGCTGTTATAAATAACGTACTGTTGCCATGATCTTACTTCCTATGCAATAAGAAATTCTGCAACCTAATGCCATATAAGTTGAAAACTAAAGTTTAAAAATGCATAGAAAAATAAAACAATTGAACAACATATGTAGGTAGATTTTTAAGTTCAACGAAGTATTTTTTTTATAAAAATAATACCAGTATTTTCTTGCTGTAGTACATAATAATAAAAACATGCATAACAGGTCTCCATAAATGCTGCCTACATGGTTTAGAAATGACTTGTTTATTATAAGAAGACAAACATTTATCATTTTTGTTAGACAAAGAGAGAACAATTGTGCAATACGCAAACTGTAGATGCAGAAAAACTAATTATATTTGCATATACATACAGGAAAGTTGAAGTTGCACGCTGTTGATGATTGCAAGGCTAAAGTTGTACATATCATTGATGACTGCATTGATAATACATCATCTACAATATGTTCTTGAAAAAGCTATGAAAAGTGAAATTACATATCTAAGTTCTCCATCCTAGTTGAATCTGCAACCAATTCAGATGCATAAAATGACTGAAAATCACCATTCTTCAGCTGGGCGATTAATTGCCTCTTTGGATGAATCTTCTGAAATTTATTCATGCCAATACATGTCTTCCGAAATCACTTTGGTGGAGACTGGAAAATGCTTGACATTGTGCCAATCTTTATATTTTACATTCTCCAGACCTTCATCAGATTTTGTTATTTGGGAGGTGGACATGATAGAGTAAGACGTTGAAGACATATCTAGTTTAGTTGCTGATGGCTGCATAGCCATTTGGAGCAGGCCGAGGAGTTGCCAAAGTTGGTGAGGTCTCTATCCTGTAAAAGAAGAACAACTTTTATATGCATTTTGTGGCTGCCAATGGAAGGTTTAGCATGTAACTGATCTTATGGTATTTGCTTGCAATATTAAGAATAATTGGAAACATTTTGTTGACGGTCTCTCCAAGTTTAAAGATTGCGATACAATTTCTGAGTGCTCGTATAATTTAGAATTAACTCTTTCTATACTTGAACTTACTCACTGATATTCAAATAAGAAAAAGGAAAAAAAGCAGTAGTTATATTGGATATTGAAGCTTCTTTCCACAGATGGTCTACCGCAATGTGAATGCTGGAGTTGGCTAAAAAAAAACTGGTATTCCATTGCTTATCCTCTTCAATATTAAATTGAACAGTCTGCATTAATTCAAGCTAAGAAAAAAAAAACTACATCCTAAGAGAATATATATGAAATGAGAGACATGCTTGACGATACCCTTGAATTTTCTTCAGTCTCTACAGAGGCAGACAGATATATTGTATATTTAGTCTTGTTGGGACTCATGGCTTCTAACAAAGCTAGCACATTTGTCCAAAATTTCTGCAGCTATAACTAACATACATTAGAAGAACTTAAATTGAAGGAAGAACAAGTTCAAAGAGGACGAAATAAGTGTAATTAGGTTTCTTTATTGTAACATCTCGATCGTAAATCTGAAAGAAATACATTGCTTCATCAATACCTGTGCTAAAAGAAAACATCAGAAGCATAGTCTCCCACAAAAGCATGCTTTTTGCAGTATCATTCTCAACGCATGCAATCCAGTCATTTCAACCTTAAAAAAGTAATAATATTAGTAATCCCTGTCAACTTCTGAATTATGTATTATGTCTTTTGAGAATGCAGAGCAATCCAAAACATACCTGCACTTTGGCATTCATGAAGACAACTGATGGAAAGTTGCAGAATACTTAACAGCTACAAATAATTTTGTCAAACTTATCATTATTCCAGACAAGAGAGTGGATTTATCAGAGGTCCCTAGACACTTCACTAGTTTCATAAACATGATTTTTTTAAATGTTATGCTAATAAGCTTGTGGAATGGTCTGCCCCAAAGACCCTCAAAGAGTTTCTGTATAATCCCTGCTATTTTTATACAAGCAAATTTCATCTTTACCTACAAAAAGTAAAGAAAAAACATTTAGGTAAAAGCAACTGGGAAGGTAAAACATTCTATCATAATATCTGCTCAGAGATAACCATTTAACCATAGAACTGATAACTAATGCTTTCCAACAGCAAGGAAATCATATGGCTTATATCAGTCTATAAACTTATGGTTGGAAAAATAAGACATTGTTGCATTGAAGATTTAGCTAGACTAAATTCCAAACTCATGGAAGCAAATATTGTTAACAAGAGGATCTCTTACCAATCGATACACTGTGTTGTCATTAGAACTGTAATGTCTTCAATAAATGGAGCAATCATGGAGATGGATGGTCTTGCTGGAGGTAGAAGAACATATTTATTAGAAAAGGGTTGATGCCACTTGTGTCTGCTTCTATGGAGGAAGAGTAAGCAGGTCAAGCTTAAAACGAGATCGTGCAATTCTAGATTCCAAGCATAGTATCTATATTATCATTCAGTTCCAAGTATATGGTTGCATTCGCAACGCATGCAATCCAGTCATTTCAACCTTAAAAAAGTAATAATATTAGTAATCCCTGTCAACTTCTGAATTATGTATTATGTCTTTTGAGAATGCAGAGCAATCCAAAACATACCTGCACTTTGGCATTCATGAAGACAACTGATGGAAAGTTGCAGAATACTTCAAACTTATCATTATTCCAGACAAGAGAGTGGATTTATCAGAGGTCCCTAGACAATTCACTAGTTTCATAAACATGATTTTTTTCAATGTTATGCTGATAAGCTTGTAGAATGGTTTGCCCCAAAGACCCTCAGAGAGTTTCTGTATAATCCCTGCTATTTTTATACAAGCAAATTTCATCTTTACCTACAAAAAGGTAAAGAAAAAACATTTAGGTAAAAGCAACTGGGAAGGTAAAACATTCTATCATAATATCTGCTCAGAGATAGATAACCATTTAACCATAGAACTGATAACTAATGCTTTCCAACAGCAAGGAAATCATATGGCTTATATCAGTCTATAAACTTATGGTTGGAAAAATAAGACATTGTTGCATTGAAGATTTAGCTAGACCAAATTCCAAACTCATGGAAGCAAATATTGTTAACAAGAGGATCTCTTACCAATTGATACACTGTGTTGTCATTAGAACTGTAATGTCTTCAATAAATGGAGCAATCATGGAGATAGGTGGTCTTGCTGGAGGTAGAAGAACATATTTATTAGAAAAGGGTTGATGCCAGTTGTGTCTGCTTCTATGGAGGAAGAGTAAGCAGGTCAAGCCTAAAATGAGATCGTGCAATTCTAGATTCCAAGCATAGTAACTAGATTATCATTCAGTTCCGAGTGTATGGCTGCATGTGATCTAAGAAACAAAGTAATTTTAAGAGAGAAGCTTCTGGAAGCTGTTTTGCTTCGAACCTCAAAGTCCTACACTCATTAGAGTTACAGATTAGATATTTGACAAAATGAAGAATAAGGATGCAGGTTTAACCTCAGGTTTTACCTAATAAGAAAGCCTCATCTTTTCGTAATGAACAAGCAATTACAATATCGTATCTTGGAAAACCACACTCATCACTGCAACAAAATTATTTTCTCAGCTTCAGGATAAAAGTCATTTTTATTTATATAATATGCACTTGCAGACACACAGTAGAAAATGACTGACAGACAGAAGATTTTGTTGAAACAGTTGAATAAGTAATAATAATAAATATCATCCTGCAAGAGTTTCCACCCGCTCATCCTGGTGTTGGGAAAGACATATCATGTAGCACAAGAGCAATCTATGCCCTAAGTAGTGCATGCAAAAATCAAATTATTATACCTTCCAAATAATATATGCATGCAGTGTATACACAGCTTAGTTACAGGAAAAGTAAAACTTTCATCCATGAAGCAGTTCATCTTAAGAAAATAAATCTGTTTTAAAGTGCATCCAGTTTATGAGAAATTATGGTCTCCTAATGATAGAATTATCAAAAAATGTAACCAACAAGTTAACAAAACATAATTGCATTTCAAGGCTTTATGAAATTCAAAAAAATAAGATAAGCCCAGTGACCTATCCTACAAAGACATTCAAATGAGATTTGAGAATCAGAAAGATATAGAGATGAAAGAAGAGATTGAATATGTTATGTGAGAATAATGAACGCCAAAGTTAGAATGCGAATGAGTGAAAATCTCATATAGTCAGAGTAAAGCTTAAAACAAACTATAAGAATTAATGGGATTCATATTGCTAAAAATCTTTGCAAAGCAGTTGCACACCATTTTATAAAGACAGCCCTAAGAAAAAAATGCATTTATGATAAAATTGAATGAGACAGTTTCCTAATTTCTTGAAACCTAATTTGCCGATTCGGGTATTGGTCCAGGTATGGATATAGGGTTCGGGTACGTGGGTACGACAATTTTTCCCCCTTGCAGGTTTGGGCACATCCATGTATGTATGTTAAAAAATCAAAGTTACGAACATTAAAAAAAGAGTGATACTCATAAATCCATAATGGCCAATAAAATTATAAATGAAATAATTGCATTACTGATATAGTTTCAGATTACATGCATTACAAATTGACATCAATCCGAACATGATCAACAAGCATAACCATGGGCTGACTTTACAAATCTATCAACAGCAATGTACTCAGATCTACAAATGAAAAAAATTAATCCCTGATCATCAAATGAATTGAAGTAGATTTCTGTTAACAGCTGTCATAAACTAAGTGCATTACAGAGACCAATTTTATCTTGAATAATATTACCAAGCTGTTTAAAACACTATCTAATAAATCTGATACAAAGAGCATGTTTTTGAACAAACCAGAAATACATACATAAAGTGACCTATCTCCCTGGGGCACTTCCTGGGTGCCCAAGTTCGTTGTGGGTCCTTCACAGAAGGATCTACAGAGAACCCATGGAGTACCCTGAAAGAACCAGTACCAGGACCCGGGCCTAAATAGAGGAGCCCGGTAACTGAGCTTGAAACCATAGCCTTTCATATAAAGACAAATTTGATCCACAACTTTCACTCTATGCATAGGATAATAATAATCATAAAATAGCAATGACGACAAAATCCATAACCCCCAAAACAAAGTCATTACTCTGCCTTCTAAGGTGACAGGAACCCAACAGTGACAATACTCTGATGACAAATGATAGCATCGATTTGCATGATCATGACAACCATTAATTAGTTCTACCTTTCAATGTGACAGGAACTCAGATTATCAACAGAGTAAAATGATACCAGGAACTCAAACTGCAACATTAAAATAAAACGAAACGAATTTATTTGCTTGATTCCAACAGACTTACACAGCAACATTGAGAACATGGCTCACATACAGACAAATAGAGCTCATCTGATTACAATGATAAATATAGACATTCCATCACTCAGAAACAAGAATTTGAACATTCTTTAATTTCTGTAAATAGAATTACATGCCATGAACCTTGAGGTTGCGATCTTCCTTTTTCGTGTTGCCCCAATGCAAGTCTTCTACCACCATTCTCTACCTTCCAATGAATCTGTGCTTCAAATGGATCATTTTCTTCTGTATTTAGCATTTCTACGAAATCGTAACCTTCCACTCATCTCATACTCTATTTGACTGTTCCACTCATCTCATACTCTATTTGACTGTTCTTCTAATTCTCTGTACACACCCTCATTGGTTGCCCCTCTCTTCCTGTCATCCATGTCCTTCCTTCTATCTTTTATGCTGCCAAATAGCAATGCAACCTCTCTGCCGTCTTACATCCATGGGCTTTAATTCATTAGTTTCTTCAGCAGTTCTCCAAGTCATCCAAAAAATGGTTTTTCTTGTTTCTGTCCTTCCTTCTATCTTTTATGCTGCCAAATAACAATGCAACCTCTCTGCTGCCTTACATCCATGGGCTTTAATTCATTAGTTTCTTCACCAGTTCTCCAAGTCATTCAAAAAATGGTTTTTCTTGTTTCTTTTTACTCTGTACCTCCTAGTCGCAGACCTTACCCCTTGATTTTATTTGTCTTTTTCTTCCCAAACTACTCAATTCTGTTACAATCCATAAAAAACTGCCCCAAAACAGCTTCAGACAATTGCTAATGGCCACATGGAAAATCATAATTCTTTTTTGATGCTCCTGCATCAAAGAGGAGGATATTTGGTGCAACAACATTTGGCGAACTGGTGATCAGCACCACCCAAAAATATTTTCTTATTATCTTTTTAAGTTTTCATTGTTTTGGTTTGATTTTCACATCATCCTATCAGTCTTCATTAACTCCATGATTTAAGCAAGATAGTGAGAGAATGAGGTTTAAAACAGTGGAGTCCCAAAAATAGATGCATAACAATGAATGCGAGATATAATGTACTCTTGGTTTCTTATTTATTGCCTCAGAAATGCAACTTGCAGGTTTAAAATTGGACTTAGAAAAGCTATAATTCAAATGTGCACTTAGTCTATACAAAAATGGAAGCATTGAAATAGGGTATGAATATCTGTGAGAGCATAAAAGAATAAAAAATTGTGTCAGATGTAGTATTGTGGACTATCCTTGTGGGAGACATTGCGTTAAAGATTGCATCGCGATAGAGATCTTTATCTTTCAAAATCTAGATGTTATTACTGTCATGGTCACCTTCAGCTGAAAATGACATTTATTGTAATATTAACTATAAATGACGTGTCATTCACATGCGTTGACCGATGTATATTCAAAGAGTTGTAATTAATTATAGGAGTTATGGGAAACTGAAGAGACTTTTGATTGTTATGTGAAGGGTCTATTTATGAGATATATATCACGTCAAGTGATAGACATTGTACATTTCAACTTTTATGATCAATAAAATGATATTTTTTGTTGTGTGGCTGGGTTTTCCTTCATTCTAGAAGGGTTTTCTCAAGATATTTCTGGTGTTCATTGTTTCAGTTTTGTCTCTTTCTTATTGTTGTTTATCATCATTGATTTCTGGGCTGAAAATTTAACATGGTATCAGAGCTAGGTTTGATCTCTACAACAAGGGAGTTTTTCTCCTTGTGCAACTTATGTGATGCAGATTGGTAGTAGTGTGATTGTTTGATTTACTTTCAAAGTTCTCCCTCATTGACTCTCTGTCATGCACAATTTTGGCCCTGAATTTGAGGCATTTTCTTTAATCTTGTAGACAGGAGTTGTGTGATGAGAAATCAAAATTAAATATTCTTATTCAGCTGTTACCGTGGTGGTTCTACTCTTGATTGGTTGTATTGTATTCATTATAGTCGCTACTTTGGCTTTGTCCCTAGCTATTGTGATATCAACAAGAATGACTTCTCCGTTCGTGTCTTTTGTAGGAGAGATTTTCCTCTCATCTTCTTTATAGGTGTATTTTCCTCTTCCTTTGTCTTATTCTGTCTTTCAGTTAAGGTTGGAGTCCTTCGTATAACCATCGTCTAACGGTTCTTCAATGGATGGTGATGGTTCAACTCTCATTCTTGGTCTCTTTGTTTTAGGAAGGTTGCAGACTGTCAAGTTCAGGCTTCAAAGTGATCCCACCTTCGAGCAAGTTTGATTGTTCACATTCCCGCCAATAATCATTAAGTGCTCTGTCGTTCTGAGAAGACAGACAACATTGTCTGGAAAATGATAGGAGCATCTATAACGAAAGATTGAGAGGGAGCAAGCATTGTAGTAAAATCATTGGATATTATTGGTAACAACGGTAAACAAGAGTATGCTCTCATTAATGGTTGGAGAATCTCTTATATGTTGGGGAACTTCTTTGTGCTCTAGAAATTGCATTGTGGAGAGATTTAGTGTAATGCTTGTTATCTTCAAGTTGCTGATCATGTGCGATACCTCAACTCAACATTTTTATTGGCTCACATGAACTTCTCATCTGCTTCTTTATTTCATGAGTATTTCCTACCTGTCTCAATGTTGTGGTTTGATAGACGCTTCCTTTAGCATGCTCAAG
The DNA here is from genome assembly GCA_028749045.1 of Cupressus sempervirens. Classification (NCBI taxonomy): domain Eukaryota; kingdom Viridiplantae; phylum Streptophyta; class Pinopsida; order Cupressales; family Cupressaceae; genus Cupressus; species Cupressus sempervirens. The sequence continues at coordinate 786,768,434 of CM053792.1, forward strand.
TAGAAGCCTCCGTTTCATCTCCCTCCATAATGTTCACGTGGCACTATTGTTCGGGAGTATTCATTTTTTGACAACTCTTCACAAGTGATGAGTATTCCAAGACAACCTTGAACTATAACAATAAAAAATGTTTAGATGGACCATTCTATTAGCATCATGCAACGATGATTGTTCTCATGTAGTGGTATTTCCCATTTGGTGTTATGTTATTCAATGCAGTGTATCACATGTGCAGTATAAGTTTGTGTATCATTTTGATATGCATTTTATTTAATTTATTGCAAGTTGTATGATTTCCTAGTCTTAGTGATCTTTATATATTTCTAGGACTGTAAGGGGGAAAAGTCCTCATGTGTCTCATTGGTTTTCATCTTTTACATTGCGCATCTCTTGCATATCTGTCTTGCCCATTGGTGATATTGTGACATGAATTTGATTTGGTATTTATTACCGTCATCATGAGAATCATTTTTGGTGGCAATCATACCGCTTGCGTTAGTCCACTTCAAGTCTTGAACATTTTGGCGTGTTTTGATTCCGGTCACATGCCTTCTTGATGTGAGATTGAAACGAAAGGACATTTGTTCATGCTGGTTGTATTTATGTTCATATTTTGAGCATATATGGACAAGATTTGATGTTCTTGATCAATCCAGTAGTGTGTGTCTTGAATTTTCAAACTCCGAGAATTGTAATCTTTGGTATGACTAAATTAGAAAATCTTGCAGGTCTTAGCTATAATCTGACAGGAGCATCATTTGTAGTATTGGCCAACTGAGCACAAGTCTCAAGGTTCAAATTAAAATTTAAGGGGATCTCACACATATTCAATGATGTTATGGCATCAAATCTGTGCTTGCTATGACGTCATTTAAAAGCTAAAGCAATCTGTTGGACCCGTTGGGTTCATTTGACTCATGCTATCTATATGGCTCTAAAAGAATAATAATAGCAACAACACTAACAACCTATCTAGATGCTACTATGGAGACGAAAGATTTTAGGAAGCAAAGAAGGACATTCAAGATAGCATTGGAGAGGAAGAAAAGACAAGCCAGAAAAATCCACTTCCAATAAGGGTGTACCAAATATTGTGAGGCAAGTACTGGAAACCACTATTTCCAGTAAAAATCTTTGGTTTATTAGAAACATTATCGCAATTGCAAGTAGTGCTAACTTAGGGGGCAAACTTGAAAGGGACAACCTCAAAGAAAGAGAAGGAGAAGTACGGACAGAAGACAATACCCTATCCACTATAGGAATGGGGAGAACACCAGTGGTAGTAGAGATGGAGATATTAGGGTGCAAATTTTCAAATACCATTGTTGATGGAGGTTCCAGCGTAAATGATTTATCAGAAGAAGCATGGAAGGAAATAGGGAAACCTACACTTTGACCATCGACATTTCAACTAGTGGGAGCCGACCAACATGGAATCAAGAGTATAGGAACCTTGATGGGACAAAAAGTCATAGTTGTTACATAAAATTTTTTTTCTGGATTTTGTGATTATCACTTCAGAGAGGAAAAGGTACAATGCTTTATTAGGTAGAGGATGGTTGGTCGTAGATGCTTTATGAGGTAGAGGATGGTTGGTCGTAGTAAAAGCTACCCATAACTGGAAACAGAACACTCTATCTATTGAGTTTGAAGGAAGAAAGTACATCATAGATCTCAAGAACCAACCAGTAAGTCAGGACTTGGCATTAGACTTCGAAGGAGAAGACTATGAAGGGATGCAACCAGATGAGGAAGGAGTACTTAGACTAGGAGAATGCTCAGATGAAGACACAAATTCCCTTAATGGATTATTCCACTCGCAAATAGGAGACTATGAAGTTTTCCATGCAGAATGTAATATGTTGCAAATACAAAAATCTCAATCGGAAGAAAGCTACCCGGAGGGATGCACGGAGTATAAAGAGAATAGGGCAATAAGGTTATCTACTCTAGATAATAAACCTATTAGAGACCTAGTTAATGGCTCTAAGTTAAAAGCATACGAAGAAAGGAATAAATGGGCAAACAACTATTTTATAAGTACGGAAGGAAAAAAGGACCAAATCAAAAAAGCAAAAAGAGACGAAGGAGAAAATGTTAAACCTAGCCAATATAAAGAGACTAAGCCACAAACTATTACCATATTTAACATAGTAGTGGAGGAAGCACCAGTTGTACATCCTAAAGAAGAGGGAACAGCCACACGAACATCCGTACATTAGGAGGAAAGCGTGAGAACTTTTCAAGAAGGGCATTGTACGGAGGAAGAAGATAGTACAGGCGAAGGTACGAATGACACCCGTATGATAGGCATCCGTATGGCAACAACTAGTATGGCAAACACTAGTATGACAAACACTTGTACAACAATCACTAGTACGGTAGGCATTCGTATGACAGAGGCTAGTACATGGGGTTTCTGTACGGTGGGCAATAGAGGAAGTATGCCAAGCATCTGTACCAAAGGAAAAAGGAGAAGTACGAGAGGACATTTCTAGACGGGCATTATCAGTACATGAGGCATCCGTACAATAGGCAACAGAGGGAGTACAGGAGACATCCGTACTAGAGGCAAGGGAAGAAACATCTAAGATATCATCTGTACATGAGGAAAAGCTCGTGGAAGTAGCATCCGTACGGAATCCCGTATCGGAGAGTTCATTTGTACGTGTGGAGTTTGTACAATGACATGAGGTATTACAAATAGTTGTACCTATCAATTCCAAGACAGGAGGAAGTTTAGGGCCGTACTACACACGCTTAGTCCGTACCACATTCCCACACGTGGAAGTTTGTTACAAATAGTCACATCATAAGAACGGTTCGTACAGGTGGCATAGACAAACAGTTAAAGAAATTTTGGAATTGACTCACTAACACAATGGTGAAATTAAGCAGAGGAAACATTATTGATTTCAAAAATAAGAAACCTGGGGTACTGAAAACAAAGAAGGAGATAAGGAAGATGAAAAAAGCAAAGGGAAAATGACACAGAAAATCATGGCTGAGAATATTACGTTTGAAAGTGTGATGGGAAGTGAGTGCAGGACCTGGTGGGAGAAGGCAGAAGCAAATCATCCTTTGAAGAAGGCATTGTGCACAACAGAGGTAGACAAAATAATTTTTATGCCAATTTGTGAATTAAAAGAGTTTGAACCTATATTATGAAATATAATCATAGGTTATGAGAAATCATGTCATAGATCTATAGTGCAGTATTTCAAGCAGCAGGTAACAGTTTCTTATTCAACGAAAGAAATAAGTACAAAATTCCCAATAAAGGGCAAGAACTGGAAAAAATTCTTATGACAGTAGAAGACAAAAAGTGGTTGAAACTAATGTGCCGAAAAGATCTTACAAGTCTAGAATGGGAAGGAATCTTGAAGAACGGTAGGGGTCTCAAGAGAATTTTCATTGTAAATGAGGGATGGCAATGTATTGTAGATTTGGTGAAAAGCAAGCTCATAGTTGGTAGCCACACTTCAGACATTGCCCTTTGGATGTTGCCTGTAGTGGATGATCTGTATAAAGGACAAGTGTATAACTGGGCTCAATTTCTTTTTGACAGACTTCGGGAATTCATAGAGTTGAAACACAAAGCTTTTACATGCCCCATCATGCCATGGTCTTATTCTTCGAAGCAGTACAAATTCAGGTGAGCAACGAGCACTAAGGGACATTGATACTGGCGAATAGGGTGGAACCCTACAAGCTTGCTATGACATATTGGCTCCATATAGATACCATGAGTGTAGGGTCTCACAATGGAGGCGAACTAAAGAAAAAAGAAACTGAAATAGGCAGTTGTCGCTGAGACACTCAAAGAGGACGAAGAGAGTTTAGAAGAGGGGGCCAACAATACATATTCATCTTCCTTAGCCTCATAGGAGGCAGAAATCCTCCTAAGTCATCTATAGGGGACTCCACGGGAAGTTACTTTCTTACCACTTGCGGAGGGGCCACTTCCAACAAGAGTATCAAAATCCTGAAGATTTACCATAACATGACTGGTGATCCCGAAAAAAATGCTACAACAAACATTTCCGACCCAAACCAGGAAAGAGTTGAGAAAGGAGCAAGCGATAGGCAACACATTCCGACATGGAAGGCTTTCAGAATATCACTTCCAAGGATGGCGCCACTAATCTCTCCAACACTCCCATACTAAAGTAATAGATTTGAGATGCTGGACAAAGTGTGCATATAAGGTGAGGTTGCAAACACCTCTAGGCCTAGAAACTGTACATCCAGTTGCCCTTGTAGTGCATTTGATAGGAGCAGTAGATAACCAACAGGGAGAAATACACCCTCAAGAGAGTGTGACGGCTATGGTTATGGTGGATATTATCTTGGAAGAAACAAACAGGGTACTCTAGGAAGAAGGCATGGGGTCTTCCCCTCTACGGGCAGTTGCTGAGGAACAGGTAGAGATACAAAGCAAGCATGGGGAATCTCCAGACACAGTTTCTTTTGCAGCCAAGGCAGAGTTGTTTCTCATCGAGTTGCATGCCATGGAACATTCTACCAGGGAGCTCATGTAGCAGGCTAGCTCTCGAAATTTGGAACCTGTCATAATAACAGCGGAAGCATTGGTCGTGTTTATGCAGATTGGCTGCCATTCAGATTGGGGACTGTTAGAGCAAGGTAGATATTCAGAGGAGGATATGGCCACTACATGGACAAGCAGTTCTATCATTTCTAGTGGACGAGAACTATTGCCGCCCCTCATAGAGGCCCTGACAGCTATGGAAGTTGGCTTTTAGGGAACCTTCTTGGAACTTCAGCAGCAAAAAAAATTGGCTAAGGCGTTGGGGCTGGAAAGACAAGATCTTCAACATCAGTGAGAAGCAAAAAAAGTTTCCATGGAGGAAGCCTGGAAAATAGAGAAAGTTGAATTGGAGAGCAAGATCACCATAGCAGAAGCCAAGAAGATGGATGCTTTGAGGGCACTGCAAGGTGTTTGGACAAAACAAAAGACAGCGGAATGGGACCTGCAACAGCTACGGGGAGGTCCGAGCACAGGGATGTCCTCCCATCCTTCTTCTTGAAGACAATGTTCTTTTTGTTGTTATCATGTTCAGTAGTCGTTTGGAAGATGACTTTTTTTGGGGGGGATAGATGTAGTCAGAATAAAGTAACTATTATATTTAGTACTTGTTAAAACTAGTCGGGTTGGGCAGTTAGGAGGTGAAGGAATGCGTTAGTTGGTTTTCAACCTGACCCTTCTATAAAGTACTTGGATTATTGTTGATGTACTCATGTTGTTTTTGGTATTAATAAAGAAACCATTTCCTCGCCTACTAGTATTGTGGTATTAATGGTTCATTCTATGTTTCACTTATGTGTATCTGAATTGTGTTATTCTGTATGATTAGCATATCTTTGTGAACTTGAGTGATATTTCCACTCTGCAGTCTTTGAGCAATCTTGCATCAACCAAAAACATTTCTTGTTTTCTATTGTAGTCTGTTGTTTGCATTGTAGCCATTGCTACATGTCATTTCATGTTATGCACGATTAACACCACGTAGAGAACCTATCCTTGATCATTCTCCTAATTGCGCAAGCTTTGATGTTGCATATTTTTGGAGTTGTGTGTTGTTCTTCAAGGTTCCTATTCCTATGGTTTTTCCTTCCTACATAGCGTGTTATCTCGATTGGTGCGATCACATATGTTAATATGACGTGTTGTGTAGTTAGCAACCGACTCCTTGCACATGTTTCAATCCACCTCTATGAGCGCATTGTTTTGTGTTTAGATTTGCGATAGTTTTGGTTTACTCCCCAAGGTGGACCTATAATGTAATTAAATGCTTGACTAGTAGACTTGTGGCTTAGTTGCCTATAAAAGGAGCTTGGGTTGATGTTGAAATCATAATTCTAGGAGACATGGGACATCATTAGAAGTTAGATCATTGGTAGATCCTTGAGCAGAAGATAGGATGCAAGTTTTGGGCTTGATTTCATAATTCTTTGTATATGGCTGTAACTCGGAAGGCCTCACAGCCGGGCATGTTTGGATCTCGTTTATGAAAGTTAAATGATTACATCAGTATGGTTGTGTGGAATCTAGTCTCTGGTTCTTTGTTGTTCATTTAATTTGTAATTTGCTTCCGTGTGTAACTCTAAGCGAGGGTTGTTCATGGGTTTAAGTTGGATTTATTCCTCTTGAGTGCCCTTCCTTGCGTCAATACCATTATAATCTGGAGATTTCGGCTCAATCAACTCCTCCACCAAAATTCACAATTTTGAAAAAGAAGATAAGTTTTGCTTATATTTTTTTCTTTTCAGTATTTAACTCCACATATTATAGAATGATTCATTAATCTTTCTTTGTTGCAGGATGCAACAAGGAAAGCAATCAGAAGAGGATGTTCCTTTAATTAAGAGGGAGATGTTGAACTTTAGAGGGAGGCTTCATAATTAAGAGTGAGTGCTTATGGAATCCCCTTCACTCTCATAGATGCTTGTAATGCTTGTGGTATTTGTAAAGTTTGAGACTTAACTAAACTAAGTCTTGTTTTGGTATGGTAGGTTTTTTTTTTGAGACTCTTGATGGATATGAGTCTTAGTTGTGATTGCATTGCTTGTTGATTGTGAGCTCTTATTCGTAATGAATTCTAAGGACAACCTAATAACTCCTACACTCTGGGAGTGAACATCATGTTGAGAGAGTCCATGATGACTGTTGGTAAATAGATTGTCCTTTTGATTTAACTCTTGAACGCCCAAATTTGTGAACAACATTTGATTACAACAGTTGGAAAGTTCTTATGAAATGACTAACTTCCCTCTGAATTCTTAGCTACAACTCCCTATTGCATAGTGATTTGCAATGAATTATGTTTGCTTCTACATCTAAAATGGGGTGTATTCTTAACCCGAGAACAAGAAAGGTAAACCAAGCTAGGCCTAAATAGGGACTAACTTAGGCAAGCGTTGGTATTTTAAGATTAGTTAAGTCTATGGATTCACACATCTTATGAACCCGCAAAGCTTAACGATTCAGCAATGCATGCTAACTAAAAATTAAATTGATATCAGCAAGAAACTAACTACAAAGATTGAAAGAGAACACAAAAAGGGATTTCTCTTGAACCTATGATACAATATTGTTATCTTCAGTTTACTATTTCAAAACAGGGAAATAAAACTCCGTTCATTCCTTGATTCAATTCAGACGAAAGAGAAAACATAAAACTAACATAAACAGAATGGAACCGAAAATAATTGACACAAAATACCATCCAATTGTCTTTGCAACATCAAGTATTTCACACCAAAAATTAGCCACCTTTTATTAATCTTTCGATTCAATACATATAGATTCCGAGATGATTGTTACAAAATGAGACTCAATTTGGTTCATCTCAAAATTGACAAATGGCAAGGAGCCAATTTGTCTATTCCAATTATTACATCAAAATATGAAAGGGTGGGATATGAATCACTTCGCCTTCCTTCCCTTTTTTGACTTTTCCTTATAGGCCTTGGCAGTGACAATGATTGGGATCAATTCTTCATGTCTATGAACATGTACATTTGTGTATCTCAAGAGCCACTTCGAATGCTCTCTGGCTAAATCTTTGATGACATTTAACCGCTCCTGTATCTCCTCCATAGCCACATGTACATACCCACTAAGTTTTTGGAGCTCAAAAACTCTGTTCCGGTGATTGGAATATATCTCTGTCAAGCCATCTATATAATTGGAGAAGTTCTTCTGCATGACGACCACTCCAATGATCCCCCTTCCTTGTCCACTAGTCTGGGAATCTATATGTAGACCTCTTAAGAGTTCATAGTCTTTGTCTTGATCCTTTTTCACTTTGGCTTCTGTTTCTTTAAGTCCTTCCTCTGCTGCCAGGATCATCTTAGACTTGAATTGCATGCTCTGGAGCCACTCAAATAGAGGCTTGTCTCCCTTAGATAGAATCTTTACTTCCACAACTTCTTTAGCCTTCATATGGATAATCATCTTCAATAAAGAAATACAATCTTCGCTCTTAACTTTCTTTGCTGCCAAGGTGACTTTATTGGCTGAAATATTGTCCTTCTCTGTTTTGAACCTTAGTATTGCATTGTCGATCTGCTCTATAATAGCAAGTCCTTCTAACTTGAGTTTCCCACTCCATTCTCTACCAATCTGCCCAAAATGTTTGTCTTCTTGTAGCTGGGAGATGAGAGCTTGAACATCAGTAGCAGTAGGATCACTGGTAATTGACATCCCGGAGATGCTTGCCAATGGAGTGACTAACTCCTTGATAAAGCCATTGAGTTCATGAATTTCCACCTTCATTCTAACTTTTGATAATTTAAGGCTTTCAAGTTGTCCTTCTATCACATTGTTTGTTGACTTCCATAGGCCAACCTTGGTGTTATGTTGGACCTCCCCGAGATCCATAGAATGCAGGGCAAAAGCATCCACAAACATATCTTTGATTCTTCCCTCTCTAGTGGGTTTGGCAATTTCCATCGTCAGATGCCTTGTGTCAGGATCTTGTCCAAGAATTGACAAGGTCTTCTGCTTTTTGACTTTGCTCAGTGCTGATCTAGAGCAAATAGCCAGAGATGAAGTCTCTTTATTAGGAACTCCTTCCTCTCTCCTCTTCCTTTTTCTGTCTAAGGTGTCCTCTAGCCATGACTGCGCCAATCACCTTGGATGCAGTCCCAAGTGTGTCTATACTAAACATCTTTCTCTTGACCTGGGTTAGTGTTTTTGTGGCTGAAGAGAAAGTATTCTTCAGGGCTTGTGAGATGAGCTTTGAAGATTTTGGGCCCTTTTCTGCCTTTGTAGTCTTCTTTGTTGCTTCATTGGACTCAGTAGACTCACTCTCATTGCTTCCACCATCTCCAAGATCTACTACTTCTACTTAGGGACTACTTGGAAGGAGTAGTGTTGCACTCATAGATGGGATCAGACTGCTATGTGGAGAGAGAGCAAGTGTTACTGCGCCATCTTTTAATTCCTTTGCCTTCTTCTCAGCTTTTGTTGGAGTTTTGATCACCGGTAGAGAGCCATCCTGACAAGTTCTAGCTAGGGGAATGCTTTTGTCGAGAGGTTGATCACCTCCATTTGATGGTTGCACTAGCCCTTGGGTAATAGCCAAGGTTGCACCTGATGTGCCACCCTAGAAGGAGGAAGCCGCTGCAACTTTTGGGGAAGCTTGAGTGGATGTACCTTTGCTCTGACTTAGTTGTGATCCATTCGACCCATTTTTCGATCCTCTTGTAGATTTGAGCCATCATTATATCTAGTTCTTCCTCAATGTCTTCATAAGGTTCCGAGCTTATTGGAGAGCCTCTAAGATTGGTTAGGTAAGTATTGCTATACATGTTCTAGCCATAATCCTCTACTCCTACATCAATGTTGACTTTGTACATTTTCACCTGATCGACTGTTAATTTGGTGAAGGCTCGATCACAACTCTCAAACTCATTCTTGTAATCAGCCTAGTAATCCTCACTAGTGGTAATATGCTTAATTACACTTCCGATTTGCAAAACATCCCTTGCATACCCATTTGGGTCGAACATGAGTCTCGGGACTTCATACATGTCCAACTTATACTTCATCTCAAACACTTTCAACATGTTCTTGGCATTAGAGCGGGTGTCACAGCTGAAAGCCCCCACCTTCATGGGGAATTTGCACCCCTTCTTCAAGCTCCCACTCAACACGTTCACTTGAATGGCCTGCCGCATGATCTCGATCAGCACGAGCATGTCACTGGGATATCTTGGTAGCTTCAAGGGGAAACCATTGAAAGCTGCAAGACAAAAATAAGAAAAGGATGAGAATTAGATGGAATAACTTCCAAATTGGTTGATGGCTTCCATGGCTTCAGGACTGAATCTCCTTTCTAGACATCCCTGTAGCTCCCTACAAATCCTCATAGTAAATGCATCATTAACTTACACATACTCCGCATAACTATTTTCCAACTGTAAACATGGATAAAACACATAAAGACTTCACATCATCAGGAAAATTTTCCACCCTCGGGAGGCCTAGCCATAGTTGCAATGAGGCTTACATATAGATAAGGAAAGAGGACATATATAATATATTGTAAAATTTTGCAGCATGGAGAGCATTGTACAGAATTTCACTTACCTCATGGGCCCAATCAATATATTGGGTGTTAGAGCAAATGACTTGTACTAAAAAGAAATACTACTCAACGAAATTCAAAGCTTCTACCTCACCTTTCAACCTATGTAGGAGAACCTGGATATCAATAATCTCTGGTTTGAGGTTGGTCCCAAACAAGGTCTTAGGAACCTTAGTCTTAGCACTCCGTAGTTTCTGGAACCATGTCTCCATGATTTCTTTCCTCCAAACCATCTTCTTTGCGGAGAACTCGGAAATGGCTCCTCTGAAGGTCAAGTTTGAGAATTCTTTCCGTTCCAGTACTCGAAGGCAATTCACCACAGTTTTCTTATTGATTGAGATCAACACTGTGTCATTCGGTAGCACAATCTGCCTCATCTCCGAGTTGTAATGATGTATTCATTCATAGATTAACTCTGGGGCCTGAACTGCAATCGGAATACCAGCAGCCTCGATCAACCCACATCCTTGGAGTTTCTTAGTGATGGGGTGAATCCGTTTAAACCTCACTCTCTTTTGAAAATCCTCCATGTCGTAGAAACGAAGAGAGGTGTTTGTGAAATTCTGCAATTGGGATTTGATTCCAGTCAACTAGTCAAAACCCACAAACTTGGTTGCCATGACTTTGAGAGCGAGATTTGAAATGAAAAAGTGAAAGGAATAGCTAATGCAACAATTACTAACTTCTCAAAAGTTATGCACATTAACAGAATAGCAGTTCAAAGAAAGAGCGGTAGTTTGTTCAACTGTTTATGTTTCCATTTATATGGGAGCCTCGATTCATCCATTGATCTTTAGAATTTGTGCCACACGAATGAATTGAAGGAGAGATCCGTTGAAATAGTAAATGCAATAGTTTAATGGGCATCTAGGGGTCTTTTCACTGTTCCATTGGGTTCAATGGTAACTTTCTATAACCCATAACTTACTTTCCTGTTTTCCTTTAAGTTTTGGGAAGTTAGGAAGTTACCATTAGAGTACTCCGTGGGAGAATGTCCGCTAAGTCAGATTTTGATCATTATCTCTTTTTCGTAATGGTTAGGTTCTCTCTATTATCATTCTGAGATGTTTTATGCACAAATTGCGAATCTAACCTGATCATCGACTTGATCTTCTTTGGAATTTGGGAAACTGTCTTCATGGGTTGAAAACCTGCCGAGGAGAAGACAATTTATGTTTCTCCGCCGATGTTTCCTTTGTTGAACTTTAGACCATTATCCCTCTTGGAATCGGAAATGTCTAAGTGAGGTGCGAAGACCTTGTCGAAGACCACTTATCGTTCCTTTCCATCCTAAACTACCTTTTTGGAAAACCAACTTCATGGGTTGAAAACCCGCCGAGAAGAAGTTAGTTCTGAGTTTTCTGCCGGGGACGATTATGAGAGCCATGACGAATCTGAAACATTTTCTGAACTCATAATCGCAAAGTGAGCATTGATTTGCTACAGAATGCCTTGTTATTTTCGTGTTTTTGATCTGTGTGCATCATTTAGTGCCTTTCACTGGAAATCATCTTCATGGGTAGAAAACCCGCTGAGGAGAAGACGATTTTCGATTTTTCGCAAACTTTTGTTTTTGGAAATAGTGGTAGGCTGTAAGCGGATATAACTTATAATTGATCATTGAATGAGTAACATGAATCTCCATCGGACTAGGCACTAACCTACCCGTAAGATCGCTCGACAAAATCAAGAACCACTTGATTATGAATGAGGAGAGGGAGAAAAGGGAAAATCCAATGGAGACTTGTCCAAACTAAGAGGGCTTAGACCTAGACTCAATTACAACTAAGAATTGACTCCTCTCATTAAAACACAAGTATTCACTTTTGCTAATCGGTAGAGAACGAAAAGTGGGGCAACAATGACATCACGTTGAGAGATTCTGTGATGGGAGTTGGAAGTCATGTTCAGAGAGTCCATGACTGTATCACGTTGAGAGAGTCCGTGATAAAATGCTAGTTGTAAACCTTACTAATTTGTTATGTTGAGTGATTCCATGATTATGAGTAATTGTTACAATTCTTTCATGTTGAGTGATTCTATGAATTATGTTTTGGATCTGTATGATCAGAATTTATCATTGACATTTTTGGTTGTAGCCTTGTGTGACTGTTCAGACTAAGAACTCTCTCTTGCTATGAGGGAGTGTTAAAGATTGTAGCTGTGATAGAGATCTTTATCTCTCAAAATCTAGATGTTATTACTATTATGTTCACCTTCAGCTAAATGACATTTATTGTAATATTAACTATAAATGACATGTGCCATTCACATACGTTGAGGCATGCATATTCGAAGAGTTGAAATTAATTATAGGAGTTATAGGAAATTGAAGAGACTTTCAATTGTTATGTGAAGGGTCTCTTTATGAGTTATATATATATCGCTTCAAGCGATAAGCATAAGCATTGTACATTTCTTTTATGATCAATAAAATAATATATTTTGTTGTGTGGCTGAGTTTTTCCCTTCATTCTAGAAGGAACCTAGGATATTTTTGGTGTTCATTGTTTCAGTTTTGTCTCTTTCTTATTGTTGTTTATCATCATTGATTTCTGGGCTCAAAATTTAACACATTGGACTATCTTGGTGTGTTGGACAATTTCTAACAACTCCTAATTTCTTTGGATCATGCCTAATGGCTCTTGATGGCTCCCAACAACTCCAAACAATATAGCTTTGAAAAAACCTCCAAATTGTATCTGGATTGCTGCTCTGATGACTCTTTATAGCACATGAAACCTCTGGATGGCTCCTAATTTCTCCCAACAACCAATTTCAAACAAAACCAAAGCTATAACTAGCTCAATTTTTTTTTAATGTTGAGGATTGCATATACACCTGGATGCTCTTGCACCAATGACCTTGGGTAGAGAAATGATTCATGAGAGTGGTCTCATGATCTTTTTGGCCAATTTGGAATTAGAATTCCATACTTAGCTACCATCAACCATGATGCTTCCCTAGCTAGGTTATCTTTCTATTGAACCAAATACTCCATGTCCTTCCTTCGAGTTTTCTTTGCAACTCTAGAATCAACAATAACATCTACATGCTCTACTTTCTTTACAAGCAACTGATCAATCCATGCTGGTTTATGACCTATTTGTGTTGGTAGATGCATTGTTGTATTAGTCTCCCCATCATAATGTCTATATAAATCACTAACATTGAATATAGGTGAGATATCAATGTCCTTTGGAAGGTCAACTTCATAGGCATTCACAAAAAATTCTTCAAGATCAGATATGGACCTATCTTCTTCCGTTTTAATTTATTATAGATCCCTTGTGGAAACCTTTCTTTTCTTAGATGAACCCATACCAGCTCACTGACAGGAAATTATTTCTTTCTTCTATGCATAGCAACATAGTTTTTGTACTTGGCAATACTCTTCTCTAATTTCTCCTTCACTTCTTTGTGCAAATCTTCAACTATAACTCTCTTCCTCACTAGATATGCACTATCTTTGAGTTCATCTATGCCCCTTGGGCTATATCCATAAACAACATTGAATTGACTCTTCCCTCACTTCGATGAACTAAGATACTATAGGAAAACTTAGCCTGTGACATGTCAAATCCCACAGATTTGTTTTTTCACCAACTAAACATCACAAATAATTACCCAGACTTTAGTCTGGCTATTCGTTTGTGCATGTTATGCTAAACTGAAATCCAACTATGTGCCTAATTTCTTCCACACTGTATGCCAAAAATGGCCAACAAACTTTGTATCCTGATTTGAAACAATGCTTTTTGGCAAACCATGCAACCTAACTACTTCTTTGAAAAATAAATTTGCAATATGGTAAGCATCATTAGCCTTTTCACATGGAATAAAATGAGCCATATTAGAAAATATATCAACTACAACAAAAACTGAATTATTAACTCTTTGTGTTTGATACAACCCAAAAACAAAATCCATATTAATATGTTCACATGACCTCTTTGGTACTGGAAGTGGCTGATACAACCCAGTATTTTGTTTTGCCCCCTTGGCATACTGGCATATTCTACACCCTTGAACCAACTTCAAATCAATGCACATCTGGGGCCAGTAATAACTATCACTAAACAGAGCTATGGTTTTATCTATGCAAAATGTCCACTGAATCCACCATTGTGTTTTAATCAAATTATCCCTCATGGAGGTTTGAGGTATGCACCGTCTCTTACTTTTGAACAACAAATTCTCTTGAATAGAATACTCTAGCCATGGACTTGATCCACTTCAATTGGACTCTTACATGCTGCCTACGCTTGTTTAAAAGTTGGGTCTTGTTCATACAACTTACTCAAAGAATCAAATCCAATTACTTTCACTTTCAACTCATTTAACAACTAAAACTTCTACTTAGTGCATGAGCAACGTAATGGGATTTACAAAAGAATAGCTTTGCAGAAATTCAACCCATTTCAAATGTCTCTGGTTTAGCTTACCTTAATTGTTAATGAATTGCAATGCATGGTGATCCGTGTACAACAAAAACTCTTTTGGTAACAAATGATGTCTCCACTTCTTGAGTACTTACACAATTCTATAGAATTCTTCATCTTATATAGAATATTTTCTTTCTACTTCATTCAACTTCTTGCTGAAACATGCTATTGGTTTGTCCTCTTGACTGAGAGCTCCTATTGTTTTTCCACTTGCATCACTATCTTCCCAAATATGATAGTGCCGATAATGGCTTATGTGTCACCTTCTTCTTCAACAAATGAAAACTATTCTCTACTGCTATTGTTGTTCACTTGAATTCTTTCATTACTCCCTCCATTGTTTTGTTATAGGAGCATATATCCCATTGAAACTTATGAACTTCCTAAAGAAACTCGCTAATGTATGAAAACTTTGTGCTTCAAACATATTTTTTGGAGATGTCCAATCAACAATGTCCTTCAGTCTTTCCAGACCCATTTTCAGTTCTTCTGAAACTACTAATTCTTTTCTCGTGAAAGTACACTTTTTCAGATTCACCATTAGTTTTTCCTCTTTTAATTTTTGCAATACCGTCCTAAAATGCTCCAAATGCTCTTCCTAGGTTTTGTTGAAAATTAATATTTATCATCAAGAAATACAATAACAAACTTACCAAGATAAGGTTTCAACATGTGATTCATCAATCACATGAACGTGTTAGATAATAGCTTGGACAATTGCTCATAGAATTCATCTTTTGTCTTGAACTTAGTTACCAGTTTGAGTTCGATTTGAAATACGAGTTTGAAGAACTGGTTTGCCGGTACGGCGAAATTTTGGAAAGGGTTTTGGGTTCGTTTGTACAAAAACATATAAAATATATATATGAATCTTAGAGGTATAGAGTATCATAAAATCATATGATTTAATCATCTAAATAACAAAAACACCATAGGCATAAACTTTAAATGTGTGAGTTGTAATCATAACATCATGAATCAAGATCATACCATCATATATTTCATTTTTCAAATTCAACATCAAAGATTCAAAACATGAAAATTAAATCATAATCCATGAATCATAACAGCAAGTTCAATATAGCTAACAATCCAATCTTCCAACTCCACCTTGCACAAACTTACTTTCACTCAATCACATATTTGCTCACAAAATCACCTATTTGCACATCACAAATGATGTTAGAAGCCAAAATAAACTATTTACATTCACTTTTTAGGGCTGCGGAACTCAAAACAATATCAAATTTGTTATTAAAAGTGCCTTGAAAGTCGTCTGTCACCGAAAATTTTTCTAGGTTTGCACCAAATTTGATCTGGGCAGCTGAAATTTGCTCGGCTTCGAATTCCTGGACTATGGGTTCGAACCAGCCCCAAGAAAATTGAACCCTGTTCAAACCTGGGCTGAACTGGACCAGTATTTCGAACTGGTTTGAACCCAAGCAAGTTTCTTGGGGCAAAACAACGAACCCAGGTAACTAACATCTTGAATGTTTTTCCTTAATCCCCTTCACAAATTCGAATTTGATGGTATCAAATTTTCAAATCATTTTTTGTTAACTATCCTGCACCAATCAAAAAATCCATTAAACCATCCATTTTGGGTATTGGAAATTTTTATTTGATGGTGTATCATATTAATTGCTTTGGAATTTGTGTACAACCTCCACACTCCTCCCTTCTTTGGTGCCAATATTATTGATAAAATATATTGACTATCTTTTTTCTAATCAGCCCTATATCAACAACTCTTGGACTTGTCTATTTATCTCCTCATTTTGCTGAGGTGTCATTTTATATGGTGCCTAATTAGGAAAACTTGAGCCTATAACTAAATTCATACAATGACTGATTCTCTTACTAGTGGAAATACATCCAACAATTTTTCATCATTATCTCTATATATTCATCAATCAACTCTTGAATTTCCATGGGAAAAGTTTCTTTGCTTGCTTCCCCATTTTGCATTGGTTGGGAAACAAAAGAAAAACACACTCCCTCTTTCTTCAAGTCCTTCAAGAATTTTGTTTTAAAAAATAAAACTAAATCTTGAACTTCCTTCAATATCTTCTTCTTTACCCTTCATGGGATTCAAAATAAATTGTTGTCCATCTTTCGTGGTAGTATATGTATTATTTTTCGCATCAGGAATAACCTGCCTGCCATATTGTCATGGCCTACCCAACAAGATGTGAAACGCATCTATGGGTATTATAGCACATAATATTTCATCCTTGCATCTATTTGAAAACTAACCAAACATTTTTCTATTACCAACAACTTAAACTCCTTTTGCACCCACAAAACCTTGTAGGGGTGGGAATGTTTTAAGTATTTCAGCTTCAACTTCCTTACCATCTCTTCAGACACAATATTGTCTGTTCTATGACTATCTACAATCACTTCATAGTAATTTCCACCAGAACTACTTCATCTTCTACCTTCTCTGGATTTAGCAAAATCCATCTTAGCATTAAAGATTCTCCATCCTCTGGATTCTCTACTTGTCTTGAAGTTGCTTCAGCTTTATCCTCTACTTGGACGACGTAAACTTTGACCTCTTTAACTTTACCTACACCTTGTTGTATCCATAGACATTCAAAGGTTCTATGACCAATTTCTTCAAATAGGTAGCTTATACTAGTGAGGTCTCTTCCTCTTCCTCTTCCAAAATTTTTACATCCTCTAGAGGACTCTCCTCTTACTCTGAAATTTTCTCCACCTCTCATTCGTTGAGTGTATGAACTCGTGTAAGAGTTACCAGCTCCTTCTTGTTTGGCAGAATTTCTTTTCCACCACTATTTTGACCTCTACCAGTTGTATTTCTACCTCTTTGTCTGTTACTATTTTGTTGTTTTCTATTCAACTTCTCTTAAGCCTTCAAAGCATATTGATAAGCCTCTTCTATATTATGCATCTTTAGTAAACTTATTTCAACTTGTACCGAACTATTCAAATACCTTGAAACTTTCTCTTGATCATTTTCAGCATGGTCAACTCATATGCTCAATCAATAGAATTATTTTGTGTACTCCTTGATACTTGTTTCTCTTTGTTTCAGATGTATGTAATGACCCTCTGTCCCGATCACAAGATTTGGAAATGTTTTGATTAGACGGAGTGCCTTTCTACCCAAATTTGTATCAAATTATTTATTTGATGACCATTGGGTCTTTAATAAAAAATGATGACTTATGATTCTATAATGTATGACAAAAAGGTTCGATGGAAAAATATTCCTTGAATGAATACTTCAACTGGGTAAATTGCTTCTATTTCTGATATGTCAAGTAAAATACACGAGAAGATTATGTATGAGTGTTTGTGTAGATATTAGTCAATACTATAATTTACAATCTCTGAATGTTATAAGAGTCACTGTTGAATGCAGATACACAGTTAAACACCTAAGGCCCCTTCTGGGAAAAGTCGATTACAACTGTGTAATAAACTCTTTCCAATTCTGGTTTATAATCTATTTACTGTGAATGTCAGTTTAGGGACATGGAGGATATATTGATAGGTTTGACAATCTCTGTGAGTTTCTATATGAATGTTATAATCTATGTATGTGAAGGAGATCGTGATATTTTAAATGTTAAGTCCCTTTCTCTGATCTCTAACTAATCTCTAATAGATACTCAATACTTGTAACTGGACTATATGTCATGTGTCCCCTTTTCTGCCTTGTTCGCTATGCTTCCTCCTTTCTTATGAATTCTACTTCTGAATTCCTTATCTCTACAGATTCGAGCATACACCAGTTTGAGTATCCCTTTTCCTTCCCTGCTTATCTTCCGATGTATCTGTTAGGATTGTGTTGGCTTACGTAACGTCTAGTATTGCTTAATCTTCCAAAAATAATGTGCTCGATCCTCTTAAGGATTCCTTCTACGGGGATATGGCTGTATCTCAACCTTGGCTCTGAATGCATATGAAAACACCAGATTAGTTCCTTCTCCCAACGATACTGATAACTGCGTGATAGATGAATTCCACTTAGTCTGAAGCCTCTGTACGACGTCTGATGTGGATGCGGATGGTAATGACATTCAGTCTCTTGGAAACCTTCGGGTGTAATTAACTTCGCCGTTCGAGTTAGAAAAGAAATTCTTTTCTTCTTTCATATCACTTTTTGATCCCATTCGATATTTCATCTGTCCTTTCTCCCTTACTTTTACCCCCCCCGATTCCTCCTTTATTATATCTAGTTTCTTCCTTTATTAAATTGTCTCGTTTGGAATAGTCAAGTCCCTCTCCAAATATTACTAATGATTAAATTTAATTGATTTATGAATTTGATCACTATACATTCTAAAAAATATGTGTTATGAGAGAGAAAAGAGGGGTAAAAATTTATTAAGACAGAAAGGAATACAACAAGGAGAGCTCAACAAGGAGCTCGATCCTGAGCAACAAGATCATCAAATTCTTGCACCATCTCAAAGGATAGTTGCCTCCTATCCCTAATATTCCAACCCGGATCATGACTAGAAGCCCATTTGGCTAAACAATCAGCAGCTCTGTTCCATTCACGAAGAATATACGTGAAATTAATGAACTGAAAAGAGGTAGAGAAGAGAATAATCTGCTTAACAACAGTGGCCAGCTGCCAACTAACATCCTCAAGCTCCTGCGAAGAAAGCTTTTTCACCACCACCTGGGAATCAGACTCACAGATAATCTTACTCCATCCTCGCAAGCAACACTGTTCCACAGCATATAAAATAGCTTGAGCTTCCATGAGATTGTTAGTGTAATCACCCTCATGAACTGAGAAGAAAAATTTAACATCCCCAGAACTACAACGAACCACTCCCCCAATACCAGCAGGGCCAGGATTCCCATGGGAAGAACCATCAATGTTAATTTTCAGAACTCCACAGGGAGGAGGAGTCCAATGCCCATCCCGGTTAACCTGACCCTTCCTCTGATGGTAAAGCTGCCTGGACACAGAAGGAAACCTTTGAGCTGCAGCCCCATCCTGAAGATGAAAATTGAGGCGATTACAGATAGAAAAATCAACCGGATCCATACCCCCATCAAGCTCACATTTCACATGAATAGTTTCCTGAAGAGAATGTGATATCTTCCACCAAAGATGCAAAACACCAAGCCGAACATTTTGGAATATACGACGATTCCTCTCCAACCAGATATGCCAAAGCATGAAAGATGGGCCAACAATCCAAGCAGCATGGAGAGAAGAAGACTTGGAGGGAGCACTGCCCAAACGGGCCCAGAACTCAGGCAAAGAGGAAGCATGCCTACAAGAGCAACCCCAAGCGCTCCACCAAAGGTGCCATATCTGAGTAGAATAGGAGCAATGGAAAAACAGATGGGAGACAGACTCCTCTCCATTACCACGCAAAACACAATAAGAGGGGCCTTGAAATCCCCGTTTACAAAGATTATCCCAGGTAAGACAACGGTTGTGAGCCACTAGCCACATGAAAAAATTGCACTTGGACCAAGAAACCTTATTCCAAACTTGCTTCCACCAAGGGACCTCAGCATCTCCAAATAATTGTCTAGTTATCTCCTGATACCTAGCAGAGACATGATATTTACTAGACAAGGTACCACCCCAAGCCAAAACATCTGGACCAAGCAAAGAGGAACACTCTCTAGAGGCAAGAATTTGAGAAAGCTCCTAACGATCCCTGTCTGTACCTCCAGGAGGCCAATCAGAAGAATGCTTCCATCTGTAACCAACAACAGGTCCCAATTGATAAGGAGTCTTGTAATGAGCCACTTTATCCCATCCAGCAGCAAGAAAAGAGTCACAAAGAGACTGAAGATGAGGGTACACGGATAAAATGGAAGGGAATCCATCCCAAGCATCAGACCAAAACAAAGCCTGAGAACCTCCTTTGCATATCCAGAACAGACCCCTCTTCACCAACATCGCACCTGTCTTCAAAGTATGCCAAAACACTGAGCCATGACCTTCAAGAGTTAGTGCAGAAACAGAGCAAGGATCAGCACCATGAAAATATTTATGAGTGATAATATGAGCCCAAAGTTGATGTTGTCCAGAGCACCATCGCCAATAAAGTTTAGCAGCCAAAGCTTGAGTACTCAAGAGAGCAGATCGAAGACCAAGACCACCCTCCTTTTTAGGCCTACAAACAGTTGCCCAATTAACCAAGCTTCATTTAGTACTACGCAAATTACCACTCCAAAGGAATTGTCGGGAAAGAGCATCAAACTCCTTGAGAAAGTAAACAGGAGCAGCCTGAACCATGCTTCTATAAGTAGGAAGAGCTTGGATAACAGCTTGAAGAAGAGTAACCCAAGCAGCAGTAGAAAGCCATCTATGAGTCCAATGATTTACCTTATCCTGAAGCTTGGTAATCAGATTTTGCCAGAAGAGACATGGCTGCCTAGAAACAGCAATAGGAATGCCAAGATAAGTCAAAGAAAGTGACCCAATCTAAAACCGTAGGATACCAACAATCTTGTGTTGAATAGAATTGGGAGTGTTAAAAAAGTAAATGGAAAATTTGTGCTCGTTAACTTTCTGGCCTGAAGTTGCCAAATAAACGTCCAAAGCATGTTGAAAGACTTCAACTTCCTTGATCCTAGCAAGACCCACAAGAGCAGAATCATCAACAAATTGAAGATGGGAAAGAGAAGGTAAGCCATTACTCCACCGCTAGCCTTGAATAGAATTCTGAGACACCTAATACTTAATGAATCTGCCCAAGCCTTCAGCCATGATGATGAATAGATATGGGGAGAGAGGCTCACCCTGGCGGAGGCCTCTAGAAGCACCAAATAGTTGAGAAGGTTGACCATTAATAAGAACAGAAAAAGAGGCCGAAGTAACACAACTCATAGTCCAACTCACCCAGTCAGAGCTAAATCCAAAAGAAAGAGGAATACTCCTTAGGA
Organism: Cupressus sempervirens; assembly: GCA_028749045.1. Classification (NCBI taxonomy): domain Eukaryota; kingdom Viridiplantae; phylum Streptophyta; class Pinopsida; order Cupressales; family Cupressaceae; genus Cupressus; species Cupressus sempervirens. Next base: position 786,789,891 of record CM053792.1, read on the forward strand.
AACTCCATTTAACTCTATCATAGGCCTTAGCCATATCCAGCTTAACAAACATTGCTCTCTCCCTTGCAGTAGCCATAGAGTGAATAGCCTCAGTAGCAATAACCACCTCATCCAAAATTTGTCTGCCAGCAACAAAACCACCTTGTTCTTCTGAGATAATAATGGGAAGCCACCTTTTCAGTCTCTTAGCAATCAACTTAGTAATAACTTTGTAAACCACATTACATAAGGCAATTGGTCTAAAAAACTCCAATTGATTAGCACCCTCTCTCTGAGGAATAAGAGTCAAGAATGTAGAATTCAAAGCTCGAAGCATCTGCATGCTAGCATAGGATTCCTTAACCACCTCCAACAAATCATGATTAATGATGTCCCAAAATTCCTGAAAGAATTCAACTGGAAAGCCATCAGGACCAGGAGCCTTCCCCTTAGGCATGCCAAAGACCACCTCCTCCAGCTCTTCCAAAGAGATTGGACGCATGAGATAATCATTCATTTCCTGAGTGATAAGGGAAGGAATACAGGACAAAATAATATTTTCTTCATTATCAGTAGGAGGAGAGTCCTCAGAGAAGAGGGTAGAGAAGTACCAAGTAGCCTCCTGGAACAAAGCTGGCAAGGAATTCAGTTGGATACCTTGAGAATTAACCAAAGAAGAGATAATGCTCTGATTCCGGCGAGATTGCACTGTTTTATGGAAAAAGGCAATGTTTCGATCACCTTCCTGGAGCCAATCAACTCTAGCCTTTTGCTTCTAAAAAATTTCCTCTCGAATTTCCCATTCTTCTAGAGCTCTAGAAGCAAGGGATTTAGCCTTGCCAAGATCCTCTGAGAAACCTCGATCTCTAATCTCCCTTGTGATGACATCAAGATCTTCTTGAGCAAGCCTCTTCATAAAGTGAAGGTTCCCAAAGCATTGCCTATTCCATATCCTGAGTTGCCTTTTAACATATTGAAGCCTTTTAGAAAATGAGAACATTGCAGTACCATATGTAGGAGCACCATCTTTCCATCAACAGAAAACAAAATCACGAAGAGAGGAGTCACGAAGCCACATCAACTGGAACTTAAAAGGAAGATGCTTCGGAACACAAGCCCCTATAGCAGAAAATTTGATTGGCCAATGATCTAAACCCCTCCAATCAAGGATTTCCGAAGAGATAGTAAGGGTGCCACTAACCCAAAAGCAAGAAACAAGAAATCTATCCAAACGTTCTGAGATAGCAGCAACACCAGTCCAGCGATTATTCCAAGTATAGAGACCATTAGAAGGCTTAACATCAGAGAGATGCAAAAGAGATGTGTTGCCAAAGAAGAGCAGAAGAAGGCCCCAATCTAGCCAAACCACCATGCTTCTCCTCCAGACTTAAAACTGAATTGAAGTCCCCTGCTAACACCCAAGGATGATAAGGATGACAATTTCTAACATATTGAATATGTTTCCAAAGTTCCTCCTTTCCCGCAAGATCAACAGGTGCATACACATTAGTAACCATGATTACCTCTCCTGAGTCTAGAGCAGAAGCAACCATAGAGAGAGCTGAGCGAGAAGACACCCAGCCAAGGGGAGAAATTTTTTGAGGATCCCAAAATATAGCTAAACCACCAGCACTGCCTGTTGCCCCAACACACTGGCATTGGCCACGAGACCAAATACTAGAGGCATGTTGGACCATAGACTCCACAAAGAGCTTAGTCTCTTGGATACAAAAAACATCAGGACTATGATCAACCACCAAGTTATGAATAGCCTTTTGTCTAGGGATGCTATTCAACACCCTAACATTCCATGAGAGAATAATCATCATTGGGTAGAATTGGGAAAATGAGAATCCAAAGGTTTCACTGAACTAGACTCAATCAATATATATCCTGTGAGTTTAATCTTCTCTTGGTCTGTTTTGCGCCCACTCCTTAGAGGAGGAGTAAAAGAAACCCGCTTAAAGGGTCAAGGCATCAACCCCAAGGGGAGAGGAAATCCCTTGCCCTTACCTGATGGTAGCACATCCTTAACCAAGTCAGCCAGAACAACATCATTATCCTCCAACACCGCAGGAGTCACCAGAGCCTTTGTCACAGGAGCTATAGGGACCTCACAGTTCTGATATACTACAACTTGGGATGCCCTACAAGCGTCATTAGGAACAGATCCCTTATCTGGGCAAACTGGATCAGAAGAGATAGGAGGAGGAATACCCTCCTCTAGAACCATACTATCCAGCACCTCAAAGCGATTAAAACCTGAATCAGATAATCTTTCTTTCAAAGGCCTCTTTTGACCACGTCCCTTAGCTCGAGGGCGAACAGGGGTAAATCCATCCTTATCCTGCATTTGAGCCTTACCCTTACCTGTAGCATCTTGAGGATTCATCCCCTTGGTAGTATTAGCCATCTGAGATTGTCCTTCCCCGTAGTATTTGCCAAACCACCAGCATTGGCAGCTGTAGAGCCATCCACTCCTTTGAAAGTTGAGATACGGGGGCACTGACGTTGTAAATGACCATACTCATGACAAATCCGACAGCGGAAAGGGAGGGATTCATAATCTAACTGCTGCACCCAAGAAGAAGCCCCAAGACAAATTTCCAAAGAATCTGGTAATGGGTTATTCAAATTAATTTCAACACAAATTCTAGCATAAGAAATAACCTTTTTATCGAGGGATTGATGTGCGATCGTAGCCGGCTTCCCCAACAAAGCAGCAATTTGTCGAAGGATGTCTTCACGCCAAAATTCCAAGGGAAGGCGAGGCAAGCGAACCCAAACTGGCACTGTTGAAGGGAGATCCTGAGCAGAATTAAATCCTGAATGCTAGGGTTTGACAAATAACCCCACATGGTTGTAAAAATAAGGGCCTCCTTCAAAAACACGATCACGATCAGACATGCAAGAGAATACAACAAAAAAAAAACTATTCCCTGCCAACATAATCTCCATATCGCCTTCCACCTGCCATGAGTGGCGGATCCATGCCTCAAGAGCGGATAGGGAAATCCGGATTCCAAGAAATTTGCATATCAAAGCATGCTTAGTCCAATATTCAATGTCCTCCATTATAGCTGTTGGAGGAATAACCAGAACAGGGCGATCATGGCTACGCGGAAAACAACCATTAACTTTTTCCAACTTGGAGCTCTCCCCTGAATAAAACGATTCGGATCGCATTGCATGCATAGTTGGAGAAGAACCATCTGTTCCCACCAACGCAGAAGAAATCCCAAGCCCTGCCATGCAAACAATAAAAAACCCCAATCCAAAATTGACTGCAGAAGATTTCCAAAAACCCACACAAACTATGTCCAGCAGCTAGCAATCCAAACAGAACAGAAAAAATAGTAAAGATCAAACAACAAGAATAGGCTAGGGGAAGAACCCTAGCCCAGCCGGCAACCAACGCTTCTCCACATTCTCCTATTTTTGTAAAACTAAATTTTTCATTCTACAAAAAAAAAAAATTAAAAATTAAAAATAAATAAATAAATGTGTTATGGAATTATATTTATATTCATTATTTGATAGTGATTTAATACTTGTTTCTATTATATTATTATTATTATTATCATAGAATCTTATTTGAGAACAGGGACATAAATATAATAATATAATAATATAACAATATATCATATTATTATATTAATATATTATTTATTCCTATCATATCCTCTTATAATATAATCATATTATTATACTAATATATTATCATGTCCTCTTATTTTATTATATTAACACTACAATTAATAATTTATTATTAAATCAACTCCTTATTTTGTTCTTTATATTTAAACTCTAAGGGGCAAAATAGGGGACATGACAATGTAACTTTTGAAACAAACTTATATGGTATTCTGCTGGCAGAAATTTTGCCTACAACTTTGTTACCATTCTATCCCATGAATTTATTTTATCTTTGCCTCTTTATTGTCCATCAGTTTGCAAATGATCCCACCAAAAGGATGCATGGCCATTCAACTATGTATGTGTATACTTCACCTTTTATCTTCTTTTGTACTTTCAAATTCAAAAAATTTCACCATTATAGAGACCTAGTCTAGTAATTAATTTGGATTCAACAGCCATTAGAGTTTGGAGGGTCCAAATAGGGTATGGTGTTTAGTTATGGCTCAAATTGAGTAAAGACTCTTCGCTGCCTACCATAAATACAATGCTCACAAAGATCGAGGTTATAAGATTTCAAACTTGATAGCAAATTCTTGTCCATGAGGATTTTAAGGCTCTTCTCACTCATATGACCTAAGTGCTTATGCCACAAAACTGCTGAAATTTCTACTTTTGTAGCAGCAGCAACATCTGATTTCTCTGCTAATGCATTCAACGTATCCAACATTCCTGTCTTGGATCTTCTAGCCACAAGAAATGGCCCTTTACTAATCTTCCAACCACTCTATCCAAAACTTGTGGAGTAGCCTTCATCATCCAACAGTCCCATAGAGACTAAACTCATACACATCTCTAGAACATGCCTAACCTGTCTCAACAAAATATTTTGTCCATCTATTGTCTTGATTTGGACATCTCCCACTCCAACGATATTACAAAAATGATTATCTCCCAAATGCACTCTACCATAATTACCAGGATCATACACAATAAAGTTATCCTTATTTGGGGTTACATGATGAGATGCCCTAGAATCAAGAATCCAATCAATACTACAGCTAGAGGCATACAAACATGCATGTTCCATTGTAATAGTAAATAAAATCTCATTATCGAAAACTATAGCCGTGGTCTCACCTTCATTTGTGTTGGCTGATTTCTTATTTGCATTGCCCAATTTTTGATGCTTTTGTTCCTGCTTCAAAATTTGACATTCCTTTTTCACGTGGCTGGGCTTTCCACAATGAAAACAAATCAGCTTGCGCCTTCTTGATTTTGATATGCCTCTTGACCTTGAACACCCTTGATGGCTTCCTTCCATTTTTCTACCACTATCAGTTAAAGTCAATGCTTCTCCTCCTTGACTTTCTACGATAGATTTTCTTCTCAGCTCCTCATTCATTAACCTGCTGCAAACATCATCAAACTTCAACGTTCTTGCTGGTGCAAAAGTGTTGATGGCTACAATCAGATTGTGCCAGCTGTTGGGCATGGAGCACATTAGTAGGATGGTTCTAATCTCATCATCCAAAGCAATTTTAATAGAGGCAAGTTGGCTGGTGATTATATTGAACTCATTTAAGGGCTCTTCTACTAAAGCATCCTACTTCATCTTAAGGTTGTATAATTTCTTCATCAAGAAAACCTTATTGGAGGTTGTGTTCTTCTTATACAAATCTTGTAACTTTTCCCATCACTCTTTTGTTGGATTCTCTCTAGCAACATTAAAATACACATTCTTGGCTAGGTATTAATGGATGGTTGCTATAGTCTTTCTATCCAGCTTCTTCCAATCTTCATCTGTCATTGTTGTGGATTTCTTTGACACTCCTTCAATTGGCAAATACTGATCCTTCAAAATCAAAATATCCTCCATTTGGGATTTCCATAAGGCAAACTGCAAAGTTAGCCCCATTTAACTTCTTCGTATCACTGACTGTTGTTGACTGCATTTCACTCCAATAAAACCCTTCAACAAACTCTTCACAAGTTCTTGGGTAACTAGAGCTTGAATTGCTCCATAGCAGCACTTCACTCTTGCTTTCTTTGCCTCTGCAGGTTAGACACGACTGGTTAACCCCGTCTTTGTAGGACATGAACACAACTAGTTCTCCTTTTGTCTCTGCATGATACGGACACAAACATGAATACGACTAGTTCACCTAAGACTTTCAATCTCCTTCAGTCACAACCAACCTTCTGCTCTCCTCACTTTGCTTGCAACAAATCTCTCACTGTTGCAAACCCTTGGCTTTCCAAGACCTCCAACTCTACGGCTCTGATATCAGGAGTTAGAAAAAAATGTCAAAACTTTGATACCAGTTGTTAGGAAATAATGACAGAGCTCTAATACCAATTGCTAGGAAATAATGACAAACTAAATAAACAGAGCAAGAAGAAACAAAGCATATATAATAAACATGCAACAATCTGAGAATACACAAAACCCACTTGAAGAACTGGTTAAGTTTTGGACGCCAACATCTAGAAGCTTCACAAAGTCAAACTTAGTAACAATTGCTTCAACTACTCACAAGCAAACCTTACTCGAACGGTCAACACGACACATTGAGATCTGTGCGTCTCTTTTAACATCAACGATTCATATCTTATTTTGGGAGAAATATGAGGAAAAATGTCATGTGAAGTCACAGAACTTGGAATGCTGCCACATGGCATAAGTTAACATTATGTGTTATCCTGTCCCGATAACATATTTTGTTTACTTCATTTACTTCACACATATAACAATGACAAGGGAAATAAATAATCAAGAGGAAGAAAGTGAATGGTCTTTCTAAGTTGAATTCAAATTATATATATATATATATATGGCTGTGTTGGATAACTCTTGATAGCTCCTGATATTAATTAATAATATCAGATTTCCACAATCCATTTCCAATGACAAATCTTGTTTCTAGATTCGATTGTGTATGTGTTTTTAGCATCAACATTTCGGATCACACTCCGTGATCCATCATCAGGATGAGAGAGCAGGATAGTAAAGAAAGAAATATTGCAGACTAGCCAGATAGCTCCTGATTTCTATGGATCACTCCTGACGGCTCTTGATGGTTCCCGACAGCTCTGGACAATCTAGTGCTGAAAAATCCTCCAGATTGTATCCAGATTGCTGCTCTTGACATCAAAAGATGCTCCCATAATAAAGGTGACAAATTATTTCTACTGCATCATTTGTAAAGGTATAACTTACATCTCTCTTAAGTAGCAGTTTGAGCCTACTGTTAATTGAGTAAGTTCATGGAGGATCTACAGTACATTGTTCTTCGTGATGGCTATTTTTGCCTTAGCAAAAAAAAATCAACTCGGATCTTATCGAGTCTTGGGTTCAACAATTTTTTTGATCTCATAATAAGAGGGGTTGCTGTATTGGTATGCAACCTTTAAGAATGTCAAAACTACTCTGGTTAAGTTTGCATACTTATAGCATGTCAAGTGAGTGAAGAATGCTATATTGTACTTGAAGTGTCTATATGATAATAATAATTAAACAATTAAATAGTAGAATTAATAAAAAATACAGAATCTAAATAAAAATAACATGTCAAAATTAAATCAAGACTGTTAATCATAATTATTGGGAGACTTATCTTGATCATTGTATTCATCTTTTATAATAAGCATCTCTACCTTGAAGATCAATTTAGAATATCTATAGACATTAAGAGATTTCATATGAAATTTCTCTGAGTCTTTATGAATCTTTTTAAAGCATATCTTGGAAAATGGAAAAATACTATGAAAATTTTGGAGTATTCCGAATGGTGATTTGTAGCATTCAACTAAAAGATCTTCAGAAAAAATAAAAGATATTAGACTTGTAATTTTCTATTGTTTGCATCAAAATTGTGAGATTTCAACTGCAAAGAAATCATAGGAAATCCAAAAACATAATAGTACAGACAAAGAAATATAACCGAGCGTAATGTTGAAATTGTATCAATCGACTGAAATATAATCATCCATTTGACACCCATGCTATGTTTATTCAATAATTACATTCCTCTACTACATAATTTTCTATGCTTGCCTTAGAGGATTTCAAGCTCTTTTTATTGTTCCTTCATGAGCCTTCACATGCTCTCTTTTGCCACAATTCAAGCACTTCTTTATTCTTTCTCAGGGTCTTCAAATACCCTTTTAACCAATCCTTATTAGTATCTCCTTTAGGCCCTTTATCCTCCTTATAATTTAGGTAAAAGATTTTAGTTGAAATTGTGTATACCACAGATACGTGGTTTGGGTGGACTTGTTTTACTGAAATCATTTAGAGAAGAACAATTTTGTTGGTTAAATGTGTGACACAAATTTGTACTACTACCCCTTGTGTGCATTCTTAATATTTTTTGATATTAACATGAAGTAGTGGTTTTCTCTTACAAACTATGGTTGTGTTTGAATTTCTCCATGCTTAGCTTATTGTTTAAAGTGAGTTTACTCATTGTTTATATCTTCAAACAGGTTAAATATCTAGGTAATGTTCAAGAACTTAAAAACTTTGAGGTAATATATTGAGAAATTTTACACCAAACCAAGCTAGTGGGGGCATCTTGTAGAGGACATTGGGATAAGTACAATTCTTTAATATGGCTACACTTGACCTTACCTCAATGCATTCCCATGGCAATCCATAGAGGTCGATTTTCTATGTATTATCATAACCATGACCCCTGTATCTAACTTTCTTATCTTCATTACAAAAAAACTCTTTCTTAAATCAATTTAAACCTGGGTTTATCATGTGGAAATCCTCTATCTCCTCTTTTTTAACACTGCAAATACATATCTAAAGGACATCTGTTACTAAACGTTTAATAAAAATGAATGCCAAAGCCATTTAATAACATTATACTACTTTTTTTCTTATATTAAATTTATGGCACCCATAAAAGGAAAACAGAGCTTACCATTGATCATCATAAAACTGGAGAAGTTTAGTCTCCAAGCTTCTAAACCTGAAAAGTCATACCAAACACAAACACGTCAAATTCATAAAAAATACAAAAAGCATATGTTAATTGTCCTACTCTAAACAAGAAAGTAACACTACTTATCCTGGCCACAGCTCACTTTCAGTCTCTCTTCCACCAATTGAAGGAAGAAGAAGTTACTCGTGCTCATTTAACTCGGGCCTACAACAGCTGCAGATCTTCTTCACCAATCCATACTCAATTCATATACTCGATGACAATGCATTTCTTATTTCAATTTGTACACCCTCCATAGAATAATTGCAGCAGGGAAGGTTGCGAATGGTGCGAGGAAGGTTGGTTAGTTTTGTACACCAACTCAAGTCTAAATGTCGCAGCTGTGATAGGTTGCCAATGCTATCAGGAACCTCATTTAATCCTTCACAATAACTTAAGTCTAAATGCTGCAGTTGTGATAGGTTGCCAATGGTACTAGGAATACTATTTAAATTTGTACACCAAGTCAAATTTAAATATCGCAGTTGGAGCAGATTACCAATGGTATTAGGGAGGTTGTTTAATTTTGTACACCCTATCAAATCTAAATGCTGCAGCTTTGATAGATTTCCAATGGTATCAGGAAGATTATTTAATTTGCTACACCCTCGCAAATCTAAATGTTGCAGCTGTGGTAGGTTGCCAATACTGTCAGGGAGGTTATTTAAATTTCTACATTGGTTCAAGTCTAAATGTTGCAGCAGTGTAAGGTTGCCAATGGTATCAGGGAGACTTCTTAAATTTTTACACAATGCCAAGTTTAAATGAGGCAGCTGTGATAGGTTGCCAATGGTATCAGGAAGGGTATTTAAGTATTCACACCTACTCAAATCTAAATGTTGCAGCTGTGATAGGTTGCCGATAGTATCTGGGATGTTATTTAATTTTCTACATATACTCAAGTCAAAATGTTGCAATTGTGATAGGTTGCCAATAATATCAGGGAGGTGATTTAATTTTATACACCTATTCAAGTTTAAATGCTGCAGTTGTGATACATTGCCAATAGTATGAGGGAGTTTATTTAAATTTGTACAGCTACTCAAATCCAAACTTTGCAGCTGTAACAGATTACCAATGGTATGAGGGAGGGAGGTTAATTTTGTACAACTACTTAAATCTAAATGTTGAAGCTTTGACAGGTTGCCTATGGTATCACAGAGATTATTTAAACATTCACAACCACTCAAGTCTAAATTTTGCAGCTGTGTTAGGTTGCCAATAGTATCAGGGAGATTATTTAAATATATACACCCACTCATGTCTAACTGCCACAGTTGTGATAGGTTGCCGAAGTTATCAGTAAGGCTTTTTAAAAATTCACATCCACTCAAGTCTAAATGATGTAGTTCTGATAGATTACCAATGGTATCAGGGAGGTTACTTAAAAAATCACACCCACTTAAGTCCAAATGTTGCAGCTCTGATAAGTTACCAATGGTATTGGGAAGATTATTTAAACTTATACACCCACTCAAATCTAAAAGTTGCAACTGTGATAGTTTGCCAATAGCCTCAGAGATGCTATTTAATTTTGTACACAATCTCAAATTTAGATGAAGCAGCTGTGACAGTTTGCCAATAGTAGCAGGGAGGCTGGTTAAACTTGTACAATTACTCAAATCTAAATGCTGCAGCTGTGGCATGTTGTGAAGAATATCAGAAAGTGAATATTGGAAGAAGTTGGAAATATTGAGGTGTACTTGCATTAGCCTCAATTGTAGAATGTTACCCACAAGTCTGAAGTGAAATGGCCGATGTAATGCAAACCTACACTTTTCCAACCTTAACCATATCAAGCTTGAAGGAAGCATGGTCGGTCTGTCTTCTGCAATGCCGTCAATGAGCAGATTCTTCAAGTGAAGGAATTGAAGGCCCGGTCTGCACAATGTCTGAAGGCTTTGCAAATTACCTCCGTTCAGTCGAACACGAGAGAAACTGATGTTATTGGATAATCCCCTGCTTAATTGAATTGCATCCCATAGCCGAGTACCCTCTTTTTCAGCAATGGCTCGCCCCATATCTCTTAAATGGTCATGCATATCAAAAACGCCTTCTTCGTCAGTCTTTATCAGTAACTTCAGGGAAAGGTTAGATATAGCTGTGTGTACCATCTTGTACAAAGATTTCCAGAATACAATGGGATATGTTTTGTGTTCTCCAATGAAGAAGCAAGCGATGTCCAAAAATATTTCCTTTTCCTCTTCACTAAGAGCATTGTAACTGATTTTGAGTCTTTCATGAATGTCTGGATGGAGAGTAATGTTGTGAAAGGCTTCCAGCCAGCAACCTGGGTCATTCTGCTTATCATACAAAAATGCTCCAATTACTTCTAGTGAAAGAGGATGCCCCTTACAAGCTTCCACTATTCTTTTCGACATATCTGCATTAGTAGTATTTGGAGATGCTCTGAGAAAAGCATGCCAACTAAATAATTGGAGGCCTTCATTTATCTGCAATCCAGTCATCTCATGGATACATTCAGCTGAGATCCCTGCAAGATGGAGAATGTGACTGTTTCTGGAAGTAATAATAACTCTGCTACCAGAGGCCAGCCAATCCCCAACCAAAGCATTTAATTGTTCTATAGCATCCACATCATCTAAAATGAGAAGCACACTTTTTCGTCCCAAACGATCTCTGAACAAAGATATACCCTCATCAACACTATTCACTTTTCCACCATACATACACAAGTCTTTAAGGATTTTTCTCTACAATCTTACGAGGCCCGTAGAATCTGCAGCAGCAGTGGCACGGACATTAAATACAAAAGAAGCAGCGTCAAAATGAGCATAAGCTTGGTTGTAGAGGGCCTTGGCAAGTGTGGTCTTTCCACTACCACCAATACCCAATATTCCAAATCTAACGATGTCTTCCCCTGAATTTAGGTTGAATTTGCAGATGAGTTCCTTGCTGATGCTCTCCATTCCCACTGGATGCTTGGCAACTTCCAAAGGCACTCTAGCCAATGTCTTGATCACGTCATTCACAACGGTCTTCACTAGCTGAGCTTCGAAGCTGCAAAATATGGTTTGCCATCTATCAGTGCAATGTAGGTTGACAGAAATAAGTAGCAAAAGTACTAATTATTATCCTGTTCTAGTTATAAGAAGAATTGCAAGAAAAAGTTTGGAAAATAGATGAAATATTGTTATATTATACATATATTATGTTTTGAAGCAAAAGGCAAAAAGTATCTGGTTCGCCATCCATCAGGGCAATGTAGGTTGATAGAAATAAGTAGCAAAAGTACTAATTATTATCCCGTTCTAGTTATAAGAAGAATTGCAAGAAAAAGTTTGGAAAATAGATGATATATTGTTATATTATAATATATTATGTTTTGAGGCAAAAGGCAAAAAGTCTCTGGTTCACCATCCATCAGTGCAATGTAGGTTGATAGAAATAAGTAGCAAAAGTACGAATTATTATCCCGTTCTAGTTATAAGAAGAATTGCAAGAAAAAGTTTGGAAAATAGATGAAATATTGTTATATTATACCTATATTATGTTTTGAAGCAAAAGGATAAAAGTCTCTGGTTTGCCATCTATCAGTGCAATGTAGGTTGATAAAAATAATTAGCAAAAGTACTAATTATTATCTCGTTCTAGTTATACGAAGAATTGCAAGAAAAAGTTTGGAAAATAGATGAAATATTGTTATATTATACATATATTATGTTTTGAAGCAAAAGGCAAAAAGTCTCTGAAAATTTTATAGAATCCATTTACAAATGCGCATATATGTAATTCTCAAAGCACAAATTCACAGCTTTCTCTGTACGTTCTTTACAGCTCTCTATCGCGTTCTTGTAGTATGTATTTCTCAAAGACCTTGAATGATCATTGTATAATAAAAAAATTTGAATTTTCAAATGAGTTGATAAAATAACACGCACATTCCAACTTGTGTCTCTTTCCATACAACTAGAGTGAATACGAAAAAGGGGAGTCAAACGTCTGATATATAAATGCAAAGCATATATATTTGGATCCTTTCGCTTCTCAACTTGTAGTTGTTGTATTAGAGGAGTTGGACAACAAGAATGTCATAGGCGTAGTTGACCTCATTAGTCTCGGCACAATTTGTGAATCAACTAATGTCATTGAAGAAGAAGAACAAGAAGATGACATTAGGTAATTGAAATTTAGTTTTCAATTGTCGCAAGTTGAAACAATAATACTTGAATTTGATGTTATAATTTCAATATTTTGATTTTGAGCTTGAAGTATATAATGTTATGATGGTTTGATAATGCTGAGTACAAGTTTATGATTTTTTTTGTTCATATGATATTGTGTAACATTTTAATCCACACACGTGTACATATACATGTATATGTATACATACATATACACATATATATACACATACAATACATATGCAAACTTTACATCAAAATTTTATCTATAAAATGAGAAAAACATTGACAATTACAAAATTAAGTTCATTTTTATTATAATCAAATATTAATATAATTAAGGAACTTTTGATTTTGATTATAACATACAATAAAAAAGAGCTAAAAGTTTAATGAGAGAAAACAATTTAAAAAAATATATATATATATAGAAAAGCAAGCAGAGGGAAAGGAAGCTAGTACATGACGTACCCTCCTGTAGAATCCATGGACCATCCTGAGCGCGCACAGATCTGCTTAAGAGCATCCTTCCATCCGTCGATCTCTTTTCTTGGGTATCGAGCTGAATGCCCATAAATTCTTAGACATGGACAGATCTGTTGAAGAGCATACTTCCACCACTCAATCTCTCCTCTTTGAATCTGATCTGAATGGCTGTAATATTTCTGGAATGCTCGCTTAAACGGGCTGGAATTCCCTTGAGGATATCTGACCTGAGTTGGATTCACGTCATAAAAGAGAGGAATAATCAAGCCTGTGCTTCCCAACATGGCGGCAGCCTCCCTGAGACACCATGCAGAGTCTGCATAGCCTCTTGAAAACACAGGAATTCTTATGACACTGCTCTCAATTGCTAATTCCAAGCTCAACCCAATTATTTCTCCCTTTTCCAATTTGTCGCTGTCTAAAAACACATGCAATCCAGCAGCAGTGAGAGCTTCAAAGAGACGATCAATCAGAGAATGTCTCACATCTTTACCCCGGAAACTCAGAAACACGTGATATTTCTTATCGCTTCGGAATGGAATTTTAGTTGTGGGAGGCGTGTATACTTTCATCTGGAACTCTTCCATGTTAAGAGTTGCAACTCAATTAAAGAATGGGAGGTTTGTTTGTATGAGGAACTCGAGCTCCTATCACACATTCCAGGAGCAGTTCAATTATATAACAGGTTCCCACTTGATAGCTGTTTCCAATCTAGTGCTCTGTACTTGTAAGTTTTATGTCACTGCGACCTGGCCCTCTTTTATTAACTATTTTGTCCCCCGGTCATGTCAAGCTTAAGTCATGGTCATGGTCATAGTGGCCTTCAATATATTTAGTGGATCCACTTAGTTGACAGATCACTACAAAATAATAAGACATTTGACAGAAGCTGGCTGAATGCATGGAAGATTTTAATAACATTTATAAGACTAGTCAATGGGACAGCACGGGTAAATTAGTAGTCTTATTGCAGGAAACTAATGGAATCATGAAATTCCATATTAGTTACATAAATCTAAAAATTTGAAGATATACTAATATTTACAAAAGTTATATTAATTGGCCCATGATAAATGAAAATATATATATATATTTTTTAATATAAATATTTTCTAACAATTTTATCTTTTCCAGTGACAAGTGGATTAACTTTTAAAAACAATCATTTTTATCCCTATCTATTTAACTTACCAAATTGAAATATAGAGTTAAAAGTTTTATATTTCTTATTTTAAATATATTTATTATTTAAGATAGTTTATGAAGAAGAAGTCAAATGAATTTATTAGAGTTAAATGTTTTTAAAGTTGTATAATTTAGATGTTTGAATAAAATATAGAGTTAAATATTTTATATTTCTTATTTTAAATATATTTATTATTAGTTTTACATTGATGTTTATTTTTGTAATTTGTAAAATGTTATTTTTTAAAATTTACACTATTTTACAGGATACCTTACCAAGTTCAAATATAGAGTTAAATATTTTTTATTTCTTATTATATATATATATATATATATATATATATATATATATATATATATATATATATATATATATATAGTTTTACATTGATGTTTATTTCTGACAATTGTAAAATGTTATTTTTTCTAAAGTTTACATTATGTTTTACTAGCTATGAGTTTACAATTTTGCTCAATTTTTCTAAAACTATTAATATTACCCCCTCAAACTTACGCATACATTTGCACCGGGCGCCCATTAATGAGCTTATATATACATGTCATGCTATGTTACGTCTAACATGCATGAATAAATGCTCTATACTTCAACAAACACGATTGAAATATTTGACTACTGCAAAATTTATTCTTAAAAGTGGTTTGCCTTGGTAAAGGTTTTGCATAGTAAAAGTTATGGGAAACACTACTTAAATACTTAGATAAAATTAATTTTTGGTAGTTAGTTTTATTTTTAATTAAGTTTATTAATATATAATATAATATTTATTGAACAAATTTAAATATATATATTTAATAAGTAAAATTTTGAATTTATTTTTTATAATTTGTGATGTTTTAATTTTGTTAATAAGCGTTTAAAAAATATTTATTTCATAATTCAATTTAATAAATATTATTATCTTTCATCTACATCTCCTTTCCATTTCTTCTTATTATTTTAAATAAATATCAAAGACACCATATGACAAAGATTATAGTATAAGTATTTTTTTATTTTAAAAATATTTTCTTAAAATACTTGATTATAGTATATGAATAATAAATAATAAATTATTTTAATTTTAGAAAAACTCTTTTAACTAATTTTAATCAAGCTTAAAAGTAACTCTACTTTAAAAAAATGTAGTTATAAATACTTTTTGAATTAAAAGTAATCTTTATATGATTGTCAAATAATTTTTTTAATGTATAATAGTACATTAAGGTTATAATCTTAAGACATTATGTAATATATTTTTTAAATTTTGAAAGGTTTTATGAAATTAAATGAGAGAAGTATTCTATGTTAAATATATCTATTAAGACTTACTATTGTTAAATAATAATCATAAGCAAAAAGATAATTTCTAAAAAGTGAAATATAAAATATGGGTCCTCAAAATTCTTTTACAATAGAAAAATATGAAGATAGATTGAGAATAAGTTTTTTAGAAAGTGAGGAAGTAAGGGAAGTAACTAACACTAAGGTGTACATAATGTCATGACATAGGATGTGCATATAAACTATAATTACAAGGGTGTAACATAAAAAATAATATTTTTAAAAATATAAATTAAATGATTTAAGTATATCTATTAAAAACTATTATTAAATTAAATGAGATAAAATATTTTTATTGCTACACAATTTAATATATTAAATGATATTAATGTAGTAAAATAAATGTTTAAAACATGCTTCTTATCAAGATTAAAACAACACAAATCACCAAAATAAATTTAAAATTTTACTTATTTAATATATTCATTTGAATTTGTTCAATAAAATATTATTTATTATTCATATACTATAATCTTATTAAAATTATTTTAAGGTTGCCAATAGTGGTATGTTGTGATGGTTAAGTTGTTGAGTTGTTATCTTTTCCATCAAGATTCAAATCTAATGGGGATGAGGTCCCTCGTTTGTGGCCTCATTGGTTCATAGCTCCAAGTCAAGGTGTTTACCCCTCCAAAAAAAAAAATTTAAAAATGAAATTTAAGAAAATATTTAAAAAATACTTATACTATAATTTTTGTCATATGGTGTTTTTGATATTTATTTAAAATAATAACAAGAAATGGAAAGGAGATGTAGATGAAAGATAATAGTATTTATTAGATTGTTAAGTATCTACTAAAAACTATTATTAAATTGAATTATGAAATATTTTTAAAAAAGTAATCAACAATTTATTTATTTTTATTTAAGTAGTTGAAAATTGTATCGTCAACAAGTTTTTGCTAAACATTATAACTAATTTAATTTCCCCTTCATGCAATACTACTTCAGTCAACCATAAAAACATGAAGTTAGGAACTTTGGCGCATGCGCCCCTTGTTGAAAAAAGGTCTAGAATTTAGACAAGTTGAAATCTTTTGGCTAAATCTTTCTTCTTAGAGGAAAAGATTGAGTAGCTGTTCATATTAATTGACATGCCTAGAGCTTCTAAAGTGTAAGTTGGATTTTGCCAATATATGTACTTCTGTAGGTAAATAAAGAGTTTAAAGCTAAAGTTTGGCTTTTAGGTATTCATGGAGCTCTCTATAGGGACCGTCGTATGCAAAGTGGTCTAAAAGAGTCATTTCATAATACTCCCTTGATACTTGTTATTTTCACGCACTAATAATCACTCACCCAAAAAATACCAATACTTGTGGTTAAATGCCCCAATAGTCATTATGAAATGTCGTAACAATGGTGCACAAATGGGTCAATCACCAACCAAAAAAGCTATAAAATGATCAATGTGTGGTTGACTATTACATGTATTTTCATTTTTGGAGCTCTTTTAAGAGCACTAATTGGGGGCTATATGACAAAACTATCATGATTTTTGGACCCCTTTATTGGTTACTCAGTTTCTTCCCCTACCATGAATTTTTATAATTAGGTTTGCGATTCTACATAGCTATTTTTCCTCGAATAGGTAGGTTAAGCCACCTTCCTCTAAACTTTCCATGTAAATAGATATGATGTCATTGTAAGTCAGACACTATGATAAAATGATGCATTGTGTCAACAATCTCCAGAATATGCATGTCCTTTATTTCATGGGGGTTAAATTCTTTGACATAACATATTTTTTATGCCCATTGTGCTTTTGACCATATGATTCTTTGAAACTTTTCCCCAACAAAATTCTTTATATCTTTATTACTAACATGACACTCATGAGTGTTAACATCCCACTTTTTCATCCATTTGTCATCTTGCTCCATCCATGTTCTCTTCCTTCTATCTAGTCTATCATCTATGATTAACTAAGGCTAGTTGCGACTTTTCACACTTTGAGTTTTCTTTATGTAGCTCAACTACTGAATCATTATCGAAGCTTCAAAGGGGAAGTGACTGATTTTTCCAATAAGATCTCATAAGCCACTGCTATTTTAATTTTTAGGCCATTGATAGTAAGATGTTTCTAAATTCTTTCTACTTTTCTAAGTTTATGATCTAACACACTACTACCCTAAATATCACACTTGAATAAGATCATGAAGGTAACTAATAGGCCAAACAACATTTTATAGGTCTTCCAATCCCACAACTCAACATTCCTATACTTATTCTATAAAAGCACTACACTTTCCACCCCCCTTGAATTCCTTTTGCTTTACAAGTTTCCCAAAAAAAGTTTGTTTTGAAAATCAATCCATAAATATTTATACTCATTCACTATTGTTGACACGAAAGTCTACACCCTTGTTTTAGGTATAACCCTCAAGCAACCTCGTGTAACATGGAAACAATCTCCAAGTGTGGGACTTGAGTAGCTGAAAATGAATGTCCCACTGGGTGTGCCAAAAATTGTTGACATGAAAGTATGCACCCTTGCTTGAGGTATGACCCTCAAGAAACCTCATGTAACATGGAAATGACCTCCAAGTGTGGGACTTGCACTTTGAGGTCGAATCTTTGGAGAAGGTCGACTTCCTTACAATCAGGATGCACCTAACTACTTCATGAGAGGAAAAGGGAGAAGGAGATGCATGAAATTGAACTACCTAATCTAATTTGAATGGGCTGATGCACCTAATTGGAATGGTTACAACTCTACTCAGGGATGCACAACACATTAATGGAAAGCCTAGATACATAGATCTTAACCCTATTCTACTCCCAAAGAATCACATGCAGGTTTAGAACTGATCAACGGAAAGACATATTCATAATACAAAAATCATCAACAATTTAAACACAACATACAAACCTTAAAGACTAGAAAGAAACCTTAAAAACAAGGCAAAATACATGCATGAATGGAAAGAAGAGGTAAAGAAGAACTATTTCATTAATGGAAAGCAAGGAATACAACTGCAAAGCAGAAGGCTGCTGCAAGTGGACATGATAGAATAGAGGAGAATCCTCAAAACATATTTACGACTACCTTTTATAGAGTTCAGGCATAACTCTTATACTACATTGAGTTCAAACCCCAACCAATCAGATAGTTGATTTCAGTTGACTAGTTGACATGGTCGACCTGGCATGTTAGAATGCAATCAAGAGAGACTCATTAATGGAGAATCAAGTCTTTGATCATCTGCAACTACTCTTTGGCATTCCCCATGCCTGGTAAATGCATTTTTTCATCTTTCTGCTACCCATGTAGTTATGACTTTCGTGCATCTGATCAAAATTTCCCCTACTCAGTAATCGCTCTCCTCTACAATCCAACTCCACCTGGTTGGGGTTTGAACTCAATGTAGTATTAGAGTTATGCTTGAACTCTATAAAAGACAATGGTAAATATGTTTTGAGATAAGACAAGATCATCACCTTGGTTTCACTAGTGTTCACTTGTATTCACACCTCTTGACAGAATATTTCCAATGCCTTCAAGTGTTCTTTCAACCCAATGAACATTTTGACTATTAGAATGAGATCATTTGCATACCAAAGGAGTTATATCACATAGTTGGCTAGTTGAACCCCCGTTTCATTGGTCATATTTAACCATTCTTCCAACTTATCAACATAAAGCCCAAACAAAGTTGGAGAGAGCAGACACCCTTGCTCCAATATTTTTGCCAAAGGATTTTGACATCCCCTTTGTAGTTCTAATTTTATTCTTAACCAACACCTAAAATCTAGGTGCTACAACCATAAGCTCTTTACAAATTTCTAGGTCTTCCATTTTTTCCCAACATTTGTTGCATGAAACTATGTCAAAGACCTTTTTAAACTCCACAAAATAGAAAAAGGCCTCAACCTCTTGGATGTTCCATAATTTTTGAACCAATAATCTAAAATTGACCCCATGATTGATGGTGGAATATTTTAGTCTAAAACCAACTTATCCCTTTGCTCTTTATGCCTCCATTTCTTCCCATTTGCTGATTTTCCATTCTACCATATTTCCAAATAGTTTTCCAAGGAGAGGATTAACCATAATAATAGTTAGATAGCTTGAAGGGTTATTTATGTCACCACTTTTATGGAGTATAATCACCACACTAGTTTTCCAATTTTGGGGAAATCCCTCCTCATAAACATTGGTGAAATACAATTGATATGAGGTGCAAAAATATAAATGCCCCATTTTAAATCTTACAACTCATCTTTATCTTGGGCTTTCCCCCCCTACTAACCTACTTATGCCTTGCTTAATATCTTAAATATTAAAAATCTCAAATGTGCACTTGAGAACTTAGTTTGTAACTAAAAGTTGACTAAATGACATCCAATGACATACAACTTTAGAAAATCATTATCTATCCATCAGTTAAAAACCCCTCATTCTTTGTTTGCCTACGTAAAACTTCAAGGTTATCAAAAAGTTTCCAAATTGACCATGAATCGGTCCATGCAAAATTTGACACTAACCCTAATAAGTACTTGTCACTATGAAAATACTATGGTAATAATTTTTTCTTAACTAGTTATTAATTAAATTTATCTACACTAATTAAAAACAAGTATTTTTAAGGATACAAATTCTTTTAGTTATAGATTTTGTTTTAATACAAATATGTCCATATAGATAGATATCAAAATTTTTGTTTTTATATAGTAGATAATAACAATGTGAATGAGAAAAAAAAAAATCTTCTCAAAATTTTTATAGAAAAATGGCAAGAAAAGCAGAAATATCAAAAAATGCGAATAAAGCAGAATTCCAAAGATGTGAAAGGCATGCATACACTAAACAAGTCTTCAACCACAAAACCTTGACAAATAGTTTTTGCCCTAATAGGGCAAACACTTCCATTCAAATCCCTTCGAATCTACTAGAAGAAAGGCTGAGAGGATGACAAGTGATCCCTTGTATTTGTATCAGTAATAGATTCAAAGTGTTGGCAAAGGAAAATATGAAGACAAACACTTTCAACACCTTGGTTAAACTACATGAAGCTAGAGACATGAAGAACATCACATTGCACAAAAACCTATGTGTAACCTCTAGAGAAGAAGATGGATGGCAAACTGTCATGTCAAACAAAAATCAGAGGAAAAATTCATCACAGAAAACCTCAAACAAAATAATGACGATAGAAGTACACAAAAATAAGCAGAAACAACTCTTCAAAAAAACCATATATGCAAAGGAAGAGGTTCAACAACCAAATTTGAATACACTCACAACAAAACTTGATAAAGATTATACTCATGAGATAACTAAGCCTATCAATATATCAGAAGTTAATCACATTCCATTAGGGCAAAAACAACAAGCAGATTTAGGAAATGAAGTTAGGGTTTGTAAGCAAAATTATAAAGTAAAAATTCTACCACATAAAAGAGAGAATGAAAACACAGTCAATCCAATAAATAAAGTGCCTGCAAAGTTGCCTACACATAAAGAAAATTATAAGATTAGTGAAACCTCGTAATGCTCCTCTTCGCCAGTGACACTCCTTCTGCAGCACTAAGTGATAGAACAGAGCCCCTGGTTGCCCCTGCCCATCTCATTCACTGTTATCCTTCTTCCCTTCGAGGAAGGATCCCTAACCCTATTTGGGGTGACTCATGCTCTCTTCTTCTTCTTCTTTTGTGTTTTCTCTTTTATCGACACCCTTTGGTGTTCCATTTAATGCTATCTTTTTTGTTGTAAGCTCCCAGTCTCATAGACCCGCATTGTGGTCTCTCATTGGACATTAATATATTTTATCTTATCTTTAAGAGGAAGGACACTGAAACAATTTTGTTGTTAGTTAAGGTAAAGAAAGCTAACTGGAATATTTTTCTAATACATTAATTACCAGTGACACGTACATAGAAGGAAAATGGAAGGAATGCTTAGAGCTTGGAGTATATGTTTGTTGGAGTGGATCAAGTAAGTACCTAGTAAACTTGATAAAGAAATTAGAGAAGATCTGCAAACAACAGGTAAGTATTAATAACTCTTTAAAGTCATTGATTTATTTACAATTAAAAAATAAAGAAATTAGGAATAAAATAATTTCAATATCAAGTTTCTATTATAAAGGTTATGCAGTTAAATTTCAGGCTTGGGTGCCTAACTAGAATGAGGAGAAAGAACATTTAATACATACTTGGTTTGAATGCAAAAATATACTAGTAGAAATTACACATTTATATACTTTAATCAAAAGAAGAAAATCACTTGGTAAAATTATAGGCATAGACTCAAATTATGATAAAACTAGTAATGTTATATTCTTAATAGGTGTAGAATCAGATCAAAGAATTTTGAGAAAAAAAAAGATTATAACAAATAGACCCATTTATGAACTTGAATTCACAAAATATGAAGGAAATATGAAGGGTTATTATTAGACCCAATTTGAGGATAGATCATAATATTTCAAACATAAAGGAACCCTTTGGTAGCATCAACATAAAGGAGAATAGGGACCAAATGAAAAAGGAATTGTATAAAGGTAAAAGCAAGAAGGAAGGAGAAACAACGGAAAGGAACATCATAGGTTAGAGTATTCAAATACTAAGGATATCACTAGAAAGGAAGAGAATAGATCAAGGGAATCAGGGATGCTCAAACGAATCAGAAAAGAGAGCTAAAGAGATGCATAAGAAAATGACAATAGTTTCAACCCTAAAAAAATGCAAAATATGTCAAAAGGAGAATGACATATTGAAAGAAATAGAAAGGAGTATCCAAGAGTGGTATAAAATGAATCATGATATCATGCTCCTACACATGGACATTGTAGATCAAACTATGCTAGGGAAACAATACCACCAGGAACATGAATCTAGAGAACAACATATAGAACAAGAGAAAAAAGAGGAGGATAGGCATAATATAGTAATCTATGTTGGGATTAATATGGACAATAGCATGACTAATAGTTTAGAGGTAGATAGAAAAAAAAGAAAGCAATAGCCAGAATATTAGGGATGGAAAGAGTATTACAAATAATGGAAATATAAACTATCAAGCAAACTTGGCAATGGAGATCATAAAAGAGGAAATCATAATACCAACAAAAAATTCAGAAGTCTAGGAAGGACAAAGCACAATCCCAGCCGTAGATTCATAACAGTCGAGTAATTTAACAATCAAGAAGAAAGCAAAGAAGAAAAGCTACAAGTTTTGGCAGACACCAATAGATGGAAAAGATATCTTTGGTATAAAAATACTGAGGATGCAAATGAAACTGAGAAATATTTGGTACCTCTAGAGGTAGAAGCTTTTCTAGAAGCCCAAGAACATAGTACACAGCTAGAGGGAAACATAGATATAGAGCAGGCCGATGACATACAAAATTGGGAAGAATTTAGTACATTAAATGAAACACCAAAAACATAGGAAAAGGATAGCATAGAAAATGAGCTAGACATAGACAAAGAAGAAAATTAAGTAGTAGAGCATATTTTCAAATATTTAGTAGATGATGAAGTAGAAAAAGAAGAGATCACAATAGAATCAATGAACAAACAAACATAAACAATTTGGGCATCTCTATTAATCAAGAAGGATTCAAAATTCCAAAATGTGGCAAACCTAAAATGAAAAGAGGAAGAAAGGCATGAAAGGAATTAAGAGAAGTAGATGGTCAAGCTAAGGAACAAAAATGATATTTGAGGTTCTCAAAACAAGGAAGCAGAAGAGCCTTCCTAAAGCACAACAAGGATCACTACATGGAGCGCTAGGGGCCTGAATGCTCCTAACAAACAATGATTGCTAAAACACAACCTAAACTTATTTGAGTTAGGCATAATATTGATACAAGAAACTAAACTAAAGAAGGGGACAAATTAGGGAAGAGATTAGGCAGATGACAAGTAGAAATGAAAGAATTAGACAAAGCATCAGGAGGTATAGGAATCATTTGGAATATACGAACATTAGATATCAAAATTATAGCATCAAAAATAAATTGGGTGGGGAACAAGGTATCCAATAATAATCATAATATCCAATTCATTCTTATTAATGTATATGAACCAATAGAGACAACATACAAGTAGAAAGTTTGGGATGAAATTACTATATTTATGAATTTATGTCCTAAGACATACATGGTTATAGGAGGTGACTTCAATGTCATTCTGGACCTTAAAGAGAAATATGGAGGATCCCAGATTATTTCCAGAGCTATAAATTTAGGGAATGGGTCAGAGTTAATAAGCTGCTAGAAATACCTACTAGCCAAGATATATTTACATGGAATAATAGAAGGAAAGATTTCAGTTATATTGCAAAAAAACTAGATAGATTCTCCTTCAAAGGAGAATTAGCAGAATTTGATGTATTAATCACAAACTCTATACATCCAATAGCAGGATCATATCATTATTCGGTGAAAATTGAATTTATTGAACCAAAAAAACCCAATAAGAATCCTTCTAAATTTGAAAAAATGTGGTTCTTAGATATTAAAGCATTTATGAAAAACATAAAGCAATGGTGGGACAAAGGCAAGTTTATAGGATTGAAGAAGTATTGTTTTGTATCTAAACTTAAAATGTTAAAAGAAAAAATATTAAAATGGAACAAAACACATTTCAATAATATATTCAAAGAAAAGCCAAATAATGAAGAAGAACTCAAAAAACTAAATAATGAAATTATAAAAAATTGATGGGGTCAAGACCCAAGAACATAATGGAAACAACAGAAAAGGGAAATTATATTAACTGAGAAAAAAAACTAGTACAAATAGTACAGAGAAAATAAACTTCAGAACATGCCCTACGAGCTTACAATAGCATAAATCTGGAGAATATTTCTCCTTTTAGCACCTCCTCTCAAACTCCACTCCGAACTGCCTTTTACAATGCCAGAAATCTCCTTAGGGGTACATTCTAGAAAGTGCTAGTAGGCATCCACTGACGAAATAGAAGGTTTCGGAAGCTGCGTTAGAAGTCGGTGCAAATCTAGAAGAGTCCAGAAACGGTAACCGAACTTCCGGGAGGCATAACTTTTGAACCGTAGCTCCGATTGACGAACCGTTTACATTTTTGGAAAGCTCTCGAAGCGCTCTATAGCCCTATGGACCAGCTTCGCTCGTCCCCCATTTTTTGACCCTTTTCAAGGTCATTTAATGCCCCAAACCTGACTTTGAAGCATTCTTAGGAGGTCTCCAAAACCTGAAAAACTACAATAACTTTCAAACCGCAGGGCCTATTGAACTGATTCTTTTTCTAGAATGCTCTAAATCATGATTACATTCATTTGGCCAATTCACACCTTCTAGTTTTCCGAAATGATGGCCCAAATACATGCTCCTATTTTTTCAGGATTTTCAAACGCACTGATAGTTGAACTATGAGAGTTGGAACCTTTATTTGAGCCAAATGGGTATCCAAAAATGTAAAGACATGAAACAAAAACTAAGTCTAAGTACATTTTTTTTGGGTGACACAGGATTGCCCTTATACCTCTAGATGCTCCTGCATCAAAAATAGTATGGACAATGAAAAATTTAACAAAGAAAAAGAATTACTAGCCAAAGAAGAGGATATTTTAACAAAAGAAGAGGTTTTCTGGAGGCAAAAAGCTAGGGAGAAATGGCTCTCAGATGGAGACAAAAAATGAAATTCTTTCATAACAGTACTATCCATAACATAGTTCTCAAAACTATAACTCAAATAAAAGATAGTGATGGTAATATGATTGATAACCCAAAAAACATAGCTGAAACATTTGTTACATACTATGAAAACTTATTAAATAACTATGACTCATCTAATTTAACTACACAAGAAAAAATATTAAAAAATATACTAAAAATAATCACTGTAACTGATAATATGAATGTCAACAAAGAAATCAAAACAACCCTCTTCAATCTTAGTCTAGATAAATCCCTGGGACCAGATGGTTTCCAAGCTTTTTTCTTTAAAAAATGCTAGGAAATATTAGGAGAAGAATTATGGAAGGTAGTTGAAGTGGCTAGGAATGGAGGATCAATTTTAACAAAAATTAATCACACTTTCCTAGCCTTAATACCCAAAAAATCTGCAGCTGATTTTCCTTCTGACTTTTGCCCCATAGCATTATGCAATACAATATATAAAATTTATTCAAAAGCAATAGCAAAGGATCAAAACTCTACTTCCAAGGATTATCTAAGAAGAATAGACAGGGTTTGTACCACGCAGATCAATCCTAGATGAGACATCCATCATACAGGAAACTATACATTCAACTGCCAATAATAAGGAAGCTTGTATGTTTATAAAACTAGATATACAAAAAGCTTATGATGTAGTAGAATGTAGGTTTCTATGCAAATGTCTAGAAACATTTGGATTTTCTAGACAATGGATATATATTATCTTTAATCGCATATCTACTCCTAAAATATCTCTGTTAATAAAATGATACCCCTGAAGGATTCTTCAAGATTTCAAGGGGAATTCAACAAGAGACCCCATCTCACCTTTTCTATTCTTTATAATGGCAGAAGTCTTTGGTAGATCAATCCAAAATGCCCAAGAAGAAGACTTGATTAAAGGCATAATAGTAGTAGAAAATGTATCAAACACTACCCACCAACAGTTTGTTGATGATACTATTCTTCTAGGAATTAGTACCAAAAGAAGGAACTAAAGCCTTTAAATAAATTATATTGGATTACACTGCAGCATCGGGACAAAAGGTGAATGTAGAAAAGTTAAAAAAATTCTTTATCAACACAAGTGATATGGAAGAATACATTTACAATCAAATGGGATAAAGATAAATTTATTAATGTCCAATAGGAGACCAACAAGGGTCTAAAGGACTAGAAATAGTACAAAGGGCAAATGCCAGCAAGGGGAGCACCAAATGGTGTTTGTAACAAAAATTTGAAAGCAAAACAACAAAAGAACCAAAAGAAGGAATAAAAAAAACTAAGAACTCCTCACAAGTGAGAAGTAGTCCATAATGGAAAGGTGGACATTAGAGCAATTAGGTACTCTAGAAGGTCACTACCAAGTGTGATTTCTGTGGGATCTTACAGATCTGGTGTGACTTGAGATAGTACAAGGAATATACTTTAAAAAAGAGATATAATAAAAGTAACTTTCCATGTAAATGTTTAGGGATATATTTAGAAAAAGAGGTTAGGAACAAAAAAGGATGGGACAATATCCTAGAAAGAATTGAAAAACAAATAGAGACTTGTAAGAGAAAATGGTTAACTAAGGCAAGGAGAGAAGCTAACATTAAATCCATACTTACTGCTATCCCCACTTGTCCTCTCTCTTGTCTTCCATTACCTAATTCAATTAATAAAAAATGGAAGGAAAACTTAGAAATTTCTTCAGGAATGGAACATAAGAAAAAAGAAAGAAGCACTAATAAAATAGGATAAGATATGTCAATCAAAGAATTTAGGTGGCTTGGGAATAAAAAATCTCAGCTAGTAAAATGAGGCATTAGGAGCAAAACTAGTATGGTGTATGTATAAGGGAAAGACAAGAAATGGGAAAAATTTTTATACAACAAATATTTAAACCCGCTTGACCCTTGTTCTCTGTTTAGAATTAGAAATTCCCCAGTAAGTTCAGAAAGATGGAATTTTATGATGAGATGAAGGCCTCTGGTTAGTAAATACCTAACTTGGGATTTAGGTAGAGGAAATGACGCTCTTTTTTGGGAAAATTCATGGGATGGCTAGTCTCTGATCATTAATTCAGGTATATCTAGAAATAACATTTATGCTTTAATCAATCTATGGGGCTCAAAGGTCTCAGATGCTAAACCTTAATTAGGATTGATGGGTTTGAAACATGGGCATGGAAATCACTAGATAATATAAATATACCGATAATTGACAAAACCATTCTTGAAAACATCTTTAAGGAAAGATTGGTGAACCATAATAATTGAGAAGATAAAATCATATGGGGAGCATCCAAAGATGGACTATACTAGGATACAACCTCATCATCAATTTACAAAGATGGGAAAATTGTTAATATCCCCATGGGTTTATGTTAGGATACGACATGTCTACCTAAGGCAGGTATCTTTCTTTGGGAAAAAATCCAAAATAGGACCTTAATAGCTAACAAATTTACTAAAATGGGATTTGAAGGTCCTTCTAGATGTAGCCTCTGTAAGGCTAATTTATATGCTATGGAGCATATATTCTTGAAATGCCCCTTTGCACAAGATTTTTGGTATTGGATTAAGAACAAGCTTAATTGGACACCCCCCTTCCCCTAGACCTCCAAGGCCTCCTCTGGAGATGGCCCATCAATAATAAGATTAGTATTTATGATAAACTCTGGAATATAACACTAACAATCACTATAAATAGACGAATAATTCAAGATGCAGAACTTAGCACATAAGTTATGAATTTTCACCTTTGGAATTCATTTAAAAACAAACGGACATTTTCAAAATGGGATGGGATTATGAGAAAGAACTGGCACCATTTGATTAATCCTCCTTTAGTTTATCCTAAAAAGGACAAAATAGCTAGAAAAGAGTGCAAATAGATAGCACCCTCAATAGGGTGGAAGAAATTAAACTTTGATGGAGCATCTAGAGGGAATCCAAGGAAAGTAGGTCTGGGATGAATAGTGAAAACAAAAAATGGAGAATGGATAATAAAAAGAACCAAACCAATGGGTATTAAATATGAAACTTGAAAGTGTTCTTAGTTTAATAGATCAATTTGAGGAGATTAGAATTCAACACATTTTTCATGAAGGTAATGTAGAAGCTGATAAGTTAGCTACTCAAGGAGTGGAGGGAGAAAATTTAATGCATTTAGCAACTTAGTATCTAAGAGAAACCATATAAGCTCTATGCGACATAAGTAGAGCTAGGACTAGATTTTAGGCAAAAATGTGTGTCACCTTTCTCATCTTTTAAAGGAGAAATTATTAGAATTACTCTTATATGGAGAAGCTCTATTATTACTCTTTAGGTTATAAGGTGATCAATCATTAATTAATAGGTCTAACCATGTATACATAGTGTCTCTTCATAATTATCTTCAAGCAAGTGAATCTAGCATTAATCATTTTCAAGTACCCCGAGCACAAACATATGTTATTTAAGGCTTAGCTCCCTAAAAATTTATATGGTTCTTTCTTTCTTTCTTTGAAATCCTTGTAGCGGATTAGTTCGTATAGAGTCTTCAATTTCCTTCTTTTATGCTCTAGAAGTAAGGATAATGGTGTTTAGAGAGTCTATAAAATAGGAGAGGTGGAACTAGATCCTAAATCTAGTAGATGATGTGTCTAGGTTTTCCATTGCTTAGACAATTAGGGAAAACATGTTTAATTATGACTATACATGGCAAACCAACAACTCTATCATAGGCTCATTTATAGGTTGCTTGGCTAGGGAAAATATTGAGAAGGGGGAAATAGTCAGGTTATGTTATAACATCTTTGATCTTACCTGGTTAGTAGGTCTAGAAAATGTAGTCATTAGCATGGATGAGAAGTTGCACTCCTGCTCCCTGAGGTCTATATGGCATATGAACTAGGAGAGGTTCAACATGTTAATGTTGCTAGGAGGTTGTTAATGTATATTAGGGACAATATAAATTTCTTCAATACATGGCCTAAAATGGAGGCCTGTATTAATTTCCTACTAAGATGGAGAGGCATTAGTGAGGATCCCAACAAGGAGTGGCTTGTTAATTTTCTACAAGCATTTGAAGCCTACATTGAGCCAAATATCAATTTTCAAGATCTGGGTAGGCTAGAATTCATATTGCCCAATTTCATTAAGTCCAACAAAGAACTCTCAACTTATGTGTTCCTATGGGGTTCATGAGAAGATGATGTGGACAAAGCCAAAGATATCTTGATGGTCTGCTGGAAGAAGGTGAAGGAAGCTCAATATTAAAACTTGTATACTGGTGGTTTAGTTTTTCTGGTTTGCTCAATTTTTGTCAGTCTATTTCTCAGGTTTAGGTTTAGTTTATATTTGGTATGGGGGTTGTATCATTTCATAGATCTAGCATAGGCCCTAGTAGTGGCCCCTTTTTTGTTTCTTCCGGTTTCCTTACTAGGTTGTCACCTTTGGATGTAGCGTGATATCTATAATGTAAATTTGAAAACTTATAGTAATAATATGATAATATTAGAATTTGATTTATGGAGCTCATGGTTTTACTATTATGCTGATATTTAGCATTCACCTCTTTATTATCTTAGTTAACTCAGCTTTGATTTATGTAAAATTCAAATTATGTATTTTTTCGATAAACAATATGGCAGAGGAAATAGCATGGTAAGCCATTAACTAGTTTTAGTCTTGCAAGCATTCCTTGCTATTATGATGTTAACATGATATCCTCTCTGTAATTTAATTCTAGAAATTAGTATTTGTGGTTATGACAAGGGATTATGCACGTTTTCCTTATCACATGGAGCATAGGTTAGTGTAGATGACTCAATTAATGGTTTCTTAAGTATCCTGTAATGAATAATTAATATTTAAAGCAAATAGACTTCTACTACTAGTCAAGAAAGAAAAAATTAAATTAATTTGATTTCAAAAAAAACATAGTAGAAACAATGTCTTATGATGTTATTAGTCTATGGTCTCTAGCTAAAATTAGTTAGCGTAATAGAAATGTCTTAGATTTCCATATTCTTTCATTTTGTTACTAAAATTGCTCTGTAATATGGATTAGTTTCTTTTCTTCCCCGATATGTTAACTAACCCAAATACAAGTTTGAAATGCATGTGCGTAGAGAGACTACCCACTAGTATAGATCAATGCATAATACTTTAAGGAGATGGGCTCTGATTCTTTTCTTGTTAGCATCAAATTAGGATGTTTCATCACATGCCTAAGCCTTTTCACACAAACTAGAGGATATATTTTGAATTTAAGACTAGGAAATGCCCCTTTTAATATTGTAATTTGTATAGGACTATGGTCCCGAGTTAGACTAGAGGTTTTCTTACTTTGTTCTTTCATACCAAAGCCAATTTGAATGAAGAATTCTATAATTTATTTTTTATTAATAACATAAAATACAAGGCTTCGATCATTTACCAATTAAAAGAAAACAAGTAGTTTTTAATATTGATTAAATTCAAATTTTTTTAATAAGTTCTACATGTATATTTTTTAAATTTATTAATTAAAATTTTCTATTTATCTTTACACTTATTGGATAATTGTCTTGGGATCTTATTAGGGCTTTTTTGTCACTCATTTTATGCTTTCAATTCTGATTTTTAAGTTTACATTTATTTTTTCCAGTTATGTTATGTATGTTATTATAGGTTTTTTTGTCCCTCATTTTATAATTTCTTCTATGATTTTTTAAGTTTACATTATTTTTTTCAATTGTATATATATATATATATATATATATATATATATATATATATATATATATAATAATTATTTTTTTTAAATTTTTTTTTTTTTTTTTCTTTCTATTTTTCAATTAAAAGGTAATTATTATTTCTAAATTTTGACAGAAGGTACTTAAGGGCAAAGTCTAAAAAGCGAAAAAAATCCACTAGTCAAAATTAAGAGGCACAACTACAAAAGACATGGCTATCCTCCATGCAAAATGCTCAATATTTTGATTAATTAGAGGAACAAAGTTTATAATAGTAAGTAGTTGTAAGGTAAGAAGTTTGGATGACCAAAAGTCTACATCTAGTAATTATTTTTCTTTAGGTTCTAGTTTAATCACATAAAGTTCAAAGAAGCGAAGTATTGTTTCCCTCTCTTCCATAAGAAAAAATTATGTTGCAGTCACTTCATCAGACACACAAATTTTATGGCTTCGAAAAATTCTTGAGGATATTGGAGAGATACAAGTTCATCCTATAGTAATTTTTTGTGACAATATTAGTGCCATTAAATTAGCCAAGAAACACCTCCATTTCATCACAATAGGACCAAACATTTTGATTTAAAACACTATATTTTTAGAGATCCTATGTAGAAGAAAGCACTTGAATTGAAGTATTTCAACACAAAGACTATCATATATCTTCATGAAGGCAATTTCCAAAGATCTTTTTTTTGCACTTAGAAATTAGATTGTGAGTCCTTTCAACATCAAGGAGTATGAAGATTGATATTGTTTTGAAGATTTGCATGAATTCCAAAACACCAGTTCCACTGTCCATCCAATTGAGAGTAGTTTAGATTTGAGATGAGCATACACAGATTTACTTTATTCATGAATATATAATCTATGGGTATATAAATATTGATAGTCCCCAACAGTTAAATGCCACTTTGCTTTTGTTCCTTGGTTGAATTATAATCTGCAATCATGTTGTAATATTGTAACTACAACAACATGCTCATATTAGGTAATGTTTGAATAAAAATACTATTGTTATAAGTAGTTTATCTTGTCTTTGCATGACCCTAAGACTCAAAGAAATTTTTATGTAAATTCTAGAATTAGGGAGTATACTTAGCAAGTTCAAAAAAATACATTTTCTGAGATGTAATGAATAATTTGCATCTAGACATGTGCTGCAATAAAATAAAAATTCTCACTACATAAACAAAGCATCCTCTATTCCCATTGTTGTAGTATCATTTTTCTTATGTTTTTCTTCTTTGATTGCTTTTGTTATACTTCTACATGCCCAAGGAAAAGAAGAGGACAAGAGATATCCAAGTAAAGACAAACATCTATTACTAAAATAGCTTTTTTGTTTCTATTTTTCACTATAAAATATATTAATTAGAATATGGAATTGTAGATATAACATAGAAACAAAATAATGGTAAGATGTTGCAATTTTGGGTGAAATTGATGCAACAAAATATAGAACATATGTAAAGCTATGAAACAAAACAATGCAATTTCTATTTTAAAAGTGAATATATTAATTTATTAAAATATATATATATATATATATATATTTGTATCCATAATTATTTATATTTTATTAATCATAATAATGTTCATTACATATCACATTATGTCCTTTCAAACTGAAGAAAGGAAAAACATTATCCACCCCCAAATTTTTGATCGATACTACAAATCTTCCCATGGATTTACAAACTCCATTATCCTTTGCTCCAGTACATTGTTCTTTTATATTGGAGATCATACTTCTATGTGTGGGTACGGTTACAAAATAGTACATTAATGCATTTTCTTTAAAGCTAAGATCTATACATTAACTAGCACTTGCACCCGAAGGAGCAAGGGGTATGCCGATAGTGCAAAATGTGGTAATATGTGTAAGATACATGCCTTCAATTTTTTTATCATATGACACAAGATCAAGAGGATGAAATTTTTCTCTTTTATTTTACCATAGACAATCTTGTGTGGAATTTGAGAGAATAACACATCTCAAAAGAAATAAAAATGTGTCCTTAAACATGATCACACATGAATCTTTACATCTTAAGATAGAATTCTAATTCAAGGTCATTTCCAATATTGAATAATTTGCATTAAAGATGTTTAGTTTCCATAAAGTTTGGAACTTTGAAATGTGATCTCCTTTTTGAACCGAGGAGCTTATTCAACTAAAATACTTTGATGCAATCAATCTCAAAAGGGAAACCTCCTCCCCCCCATCAACATACCACTATGTGAACACAAAGGGTCTGTCCATGCACACCAGTCAAACAAGAGAACATTCAAATGGGAGGAGCCAAATAACCACACGAGGTATCTTTTCACCATGCCTATATCACAACAACTTTAAACATTAGGGAAATATGACATGAAATGAATAAATGCAGCCAATTCTAAAACTAATAAGTTAACACATACAAAGTTCTATAAATTAAGGGAAAGGATGTTATAATACCTAACCACTCTAGAGGGAGAGTTGTTGTAGTCGCGATTCTTCTTATTTTTTGATAATGGTATATGGATTATCTTCCATTCTTGAATATCGCTCAAAGGAGAATGGTGGCTCTATATGAAGGTTGTCCAATGATTTAACTCTTGATATAGCCATACAAGTCAAACCTTGTCATTTCGTTGTACCAATATCAATTGTTGTTTTTTGAAGCATCAATACCTGGGATTTATGTATGGTGAGTGCCCATGACATGGATAGTGGTATCTTTCTATAACTTCTCAAGGTGACAGATGTTATAGGTAAACTTTTTGGGTTGAATTGGTTCAAAGGAGAGCCATTGTAATTATCAAATTGTACAACCACATATAGAGGTAGTTTTGGGGATTTACAACTAGGTGTGTACACAATATCTACCACCTCCCCAAGTGATCCATTTACAAGGCCCATTTAAATCCAAAGGTTTGTTGTCAACATTGTTCATTGGCCTTTACATAGCAATATTTCTTTTGGAAGGTGATCGACATCACTAACAAGGTTTGGTTGTAAGTGTGTTTTTCTTTGCAATACTAAGTGCAATAGGAAGATTGAGTAATTTAAGAATTTTTTGGTTGTGTAGCCCAACTAAATTTTTTGTAAAGGTACATTGACTGATCAAACATACTTTTTTCAAAAAAAGATAATTTTCTATTCGTACATTGCATAAGTAATTCCCAATCTTGTTCAATGGATTTTGCATTTTGCAAGTTGTACAACATGTGATGAAAGTCAATTTGAGTCTGATTGTCACCTTGTTGGTGAAATATGGTTATCAATGTGATAACCTTTGTAAATTTATCCCAAAGGTATTTCGCATTGGAGTGTGATGCATAAATTGGTTTATCCATGATAGGGGGTAGTTGCGCTAAGTCACCCACAATAATTATAGAAGCACCACCAAGGCACTTTTTTTGTTGATGGGGAAAGTATCACTCTATCAACTATCTATTTTTAGAAGAAGTTTTGGCCCTATGAAGCTAAATTCATCAATAAGGAGGTATTTCACATGTCTCATCTCTTCTTGAAAGACTAGTAGTGATTGTCCACATACTGGGCACATATCTCTTATTGGTATTCTAAGGGTAGCATGTACCATTGAGGCATGTAAGTTGAATGACACAATTCTTGTAGGAGCAACTATAAGGAGTGGATTATTATTTTGAGATGCCAAAACCCAAGTGCATGTCTGATGCAATGTATGAAGTATGATTTCCCTATGCCCCTTGTTCCTTGTATGTGTACACTATATTTGTGTCACACTCTAAACATTTCTATCCAAGGTATTCCATGAGATTGGAATGCTTAGATGCCAGCTTAGAGCTCCCTATACATGCAGTGCAAGGATCATAAAATAATATGAAATAGGCTCGTAGTTGAGCTTTAGAAATGCAACCCCTACTAGTAAACCATGTAATGGGAGATTCCAAAGACAAGATGCAAGTATGAAAATGTCCACAAGGAGCTCCTCAAGGATGCAATGCAAAATGTAAACTAAATTAGTATGAATATGAAAGATGCAATTATATTAAACAATATGAGAGTATTACAAATCCAACTAATTACTATGTGATCTAATTATTGCAAAATGGAAGCTAAACTATATGGATCTATGCTAAAATTCTTATGGATGATAGAATGAGACAAAGAATAGAAATTCTCCACAAGCTATTGAGAATTCAAATGATAGACCAGCAACATAACAATATTCAAGAGTGTGTGTTTTCATATGAGGAGAGAGCCCTCTTTTTAAAGAAAATTGGATGGTTGAGATCAAAAGACAAGAAATGTCTGATCAAGGGTGGAGGATAATCCTTACCTAATTTTTGACATTAAAATGTCCTTAGTCAAGATAAAAGGCTCCACTTATAATAAATTATGCATTTTTGTGGAAAATGATTTTGTTTTGTCAAAATGGGAGGCTCTCAACACATGGAAAATTACACCTTCATGTGTAGATAAAATATTTTGTCAAAATAAGAGGTTCTACACATGGAAAATGACACCTTCATGTGTAGACACAATGATTTAGTCAAAATAGAAGGCTCATTTGTAGACAAAAATGCATTTCTTTTATTTATGAAATAAGAAATGTGTGGATAAATTTTTGAGAATTATATTTGAATTAAAAGGGAGAATTTTTTTTAAATCAAATATGTGTTTAGAATATGATGGTCAAACTATAGGTTAAAATCCAATAAATTGATTTTACCTTATTTTTGAGAGTTTGTGATCAAACACTTGGTAACATTAGCAAGAAATGTTAGAAGGGGGTTTATGGTCTAGGTAACCATTTTTAGGTGATTACATTTGCCCCTCTTTGACTAATGTGTGATTGATGTGGGAACACATGTGGTCAAAGAATAGAAAAAACTTAAAATTATTCACCTAATATGTGATCGATATGGGAACACATCAAATGAAGAAGCCATGATAGCAAATAGATAGATAGTTCTAACTTCAGAGAATGAAGCCATTCTCTAACTAATGTGGTGATCGATATGAAAGCACATGCAGTCAAAGAATAAAGAGACTATAATAGAAATGGATGTAGCAAGTATTGAGTGATCAAACTAATAGCGATAATCTAGAATACTAGTAGATAGATCAAGAGAAAATGGAGATAGTCAAGCATATGCCCCTAAAAGAGAAAATGTTGTCAAGCATAGCAATGATAGATTATGTTTGCCCCCTTGGGATCAAAATTTAAATGATAGAGAGGAAGTGCAAAAACTAGCAAGATATGAGCAAATCAAGATATAGCAAAGTCCATAATGACAAATAGGTGATTAGAACCAAAGGGTGATCATAAAGAAGTGATGGAATGCCCCTAATTTGATAAGAATTGACCATGAATGATAAAATATGAAAATGAGGTCAAATCAATCAAAAAGAATAATGTAGAGGTGAAAGTTGTGAAGTGAAGTAGACATGAAGCATGGTAATGGTGAAGACATGGAGGAATCAAGATGCCCTAGAGGAGATTCAAAGACTAGTCCTCCAAAAATCAGCTAACTGCAGAGAAGAAGGTAGAATGTGAAAATGTGATTTTGACCCGAAAGATAAACTCAAATTTTGATTTTGATCTAGACAATGTATCTAGGATGTCCAAATTAGCTAGGGTAAAAAATAATAAGAGATACAAAAGGGCAGATAGATGTGATGATAGGATTAACCCTTTTGATGAAAAAATTATAGAAGAGGTGAAGTGAAAGATCAAGAGGGTGAAAAGACATGATCAAGAAGAAAGCAAAAGATGAGATGAAAGTAGCTAGCTGAGATATCTAAAAAAAAGATAAAGAGAGAGCTCTCCCCATATGTAGGAATGCAAGACCATGCAAACTAATATGCAAGGTGGTTTACTAGCAAACAACACAAAACATTTAGACTCTAATTTCATCATCAGGCATTTATAAGATCATACAATCATCACTAGCATGAGTTATGAAGATATGAATATGACCTTATCCGGATGTCAGAATGAGGTGTAAGCATTAAGGCACAAGAAGCTAGAACGACCAAAACACCTATCCCTTTTAATTTAGCAAGGGAACATAAGCATGAAAGCATAAAACCTAGGATGACCAGAATGTTTCTTGCAGACAAGCACACCAGACATGCGAGAGATCCTTCTCATGCTAAGTAATGAGGAAGTTTTCTGTCTATAATGACCCTTACATTCATAACCTAAGAAAGAAGTTTGCGAATGATACTTGCAGTGACCCATACGTTCACTAAGAGGATGAGTATCAATATGTACTATAGCATAAAAACTCACTCAAATAGACAAGGAGAAGAACCAACCTCACTAAAGCATCCATATAAAATGAGTCGAGGTATACACAACCATCCAACATGAGATAGAGGCTCTTATAGTAGACACCATCAAGCGAAAAACAAAAAAAGATCATGTCCCACAGTCCTTCCTCCTCTAGTTTTGAACATCATCTAGTAACAAGAGACATGGGACTAAATAAAAGAAAACATCACATATTCTTTGTTTATCGAATAATAATGTGTGATAGTTTTTAACAACATGTAGTTTGTTCTTATCCTATTGAATAAAGCAAAAGTGGGAGTCAGTTTGGACCATTAAAGGATAGTGGAAATCAAAAAATCATGTCATATCATGAAAAGTTTGGTATTCAATGAACAAATCAAGTAAAAAGTGTAATAACAAAAGACGTGTGAGACACCTGTCCATGACTACCCAAGTTAATATTGACAAATCAACAAACAACTTCACCTACTCCCATTATTACTTTGACATGTTGCAACAACAAGACAAATGAAATGACATGTAGAGACAACAATGTATGTTGAAGTTTTTCTATAAATAAGCAACTACATTGATTGAAGTAATTCACAAGTCTACAAGATTATCAGTAATCTTGAGAAATTGGAGTGAAGTAAAAAAAAGTGTGTGAATTATTATAGTCATGGCTAGTGCTCAAGATAAAGTACAACAAGAACTAGAGATGGTAGATACTGGAAAGGGGGGATGGAGGGGAGTGATAGCTTGGTGGATGAAATGGGGTGAAGGGGATAGAAAAGAGAAAAGTGCAAGTAGTTAGAACCAAGAGGAGCATTGTCACATCAAAGGGTTTGTAGATCTGACCCAGAAGTGACTAGAGCAAGTCAAGTGGAGCTACCAGTCCAGGGTCCAACGAAGGACAATGTAGAGGACCCTACCTTGCTTTAATTATTAGCAGAGAGTGCGACATAGCTCATGGAGCAAGAGAAACTAGCAGAGGAAACAAGATCACCAAGCTCGGAGAGACTTAGTGAGATTGGGGATGTGCATATTAGTTTCATAGATAGCCAAGTAGAGGAGCAACTATCGATGGAGGAGCCTTCCCAAGATATGGAGAAAGGACTAGTGCTAAAGCCTGTTGCATCGCCGTGGAGGCAAGAAAAAAGCATCCTAGGGGGTATAATCAACATCCCTGAGGAGAACACAAGTGGTGTTCTCAAGTCTTCATTTCATCCATTTAGGGAAGCACAACCTAGCATGGTTTTGCCACCAGTTCATGATGCAACCAAGGTGATCAAAGTGGAGCTAAAGAAAGCATTGGCAGCGGAGACAAAGCAGACTGATAATGCAGAGAAAGATGCTAAGTTCTTCCAAGGTTTGATTGAAAGAACTCGAGAAGATGGAGCATGAGAGGAAGCAAAGCGAGTGGAAGTAGCGCTGTCAACAAAATGAGCACGAGCAAAAATTATAGAGACATCTCTAGCAATAGAGTGGGCAGTGGTGGAACGAATTCGTAATGAGGTAGTGTTGTTACAAGCTTAGGTGGAAGCATTTAGAGAAGTGATGGCAAAGACTAATGCCATAGCATTACTGATCACAAGATCAATTAAATGCTGCCAATGCAAGGATCACCCACTTCATGAACCAGATGCATGAAGTAAAGCATGAGAGGGAATTGTGGAAGATGACTACGAATACATATAAGGTAGAATGAGACATTGCTCAACAGGCAACACCAGTACCTAGGGTAGGAAAATTGCAAGCAGATATGAATGAAGTGAGGGAGAAGTCAAAGAATCTGGCATGAGAGGCAGCATATTACATGAGATTGTACCATTAGGCAGTCCCTCTAGAGCACAGGAGAGGAATATCTTTCTTAGATAGGATGTCTATTAGTCAGATGAATACTTTGTTGAGACGCAGCCATATCTCGATTTTGATTGATACAATCTGGGAAGGTGCAAGCCTAACGCCTGGAGCTTTATCATCTGGGACTACACAAACAAGAATACCCCCAATTGGAAACCCAAATTCCCCACCTCCATGAGGAGGACACTAACAAGCATTTTGTTGATGGTGTGACTTTGTGTATCGTGTGGTAGGAAGTATTGGTTCAAGTGAATTGTGGTGATCTCATGTCATAGGTGGATGTTCTTGTGATTTTATTGAAAAATGTTTTAAATGTTTTGTAATTTTTTGAATGAATATATGGATTTTTTGGAATTTTTAAAGAATATGTGAATGTTTTTGGAATTTTTGAAGAATATGTGAATGTTTTTGGAATTTTTTGAAGAATATATGAATGTTTTTGGAATTTTTTGAAGAATATGTGAATGTTTTTGGAACTTTTGAAGAATATGGGAAAAGGTAATTTCTATAAAAGTGGTAATAATACAATCCATAGAGTAAGGAAAACCTTTATCAGTATGCGGGAAACTGAATGTCTACAAATGTGCATAACATTTGGAGAGCTATAGTGTGTAAAGCATAATTCTGTGTGTACTAATAGCCCTTTCAAATGATTACAAGGCCAAAATTGGGATGTCTCTATAAGTGTGCGTTGAGACAAACATTCTCAAGGTCTATAAAAAGGTGTTTTGGGGGCCCAAAATGACACCTGGGCCTTAAGAAAGACAAAATAGGCCTTGAAAAGGTATTTTGACCCAAAAAAGATGTTTTGGGGGCCTGAAAGGGTCACTTAGGGCCTTGAAAAAGGCAAAATAAGGTCTTGAAAAAGATGCTTTGATCCAAAAAGGATGCCTAGGGCCCTGAAAAAGGAAAAATAGGGTCTTGAAACAGACACTTTGACCCAAAAAGGATGCTTGAGCCTCAAGAAAGATGAAATAAGGCCTTGAAAAAGGTGCTTTGATCCAAAAATGACACTTGGGGCCTTGAAAAAGGCAAAATAAGGTCTTGAAAAAGATGATTTGACCCAAAAATGACATTGGAGCCTCAAGAAAGATGAAATAGGGCCTTGAAAAAGGCACTTTGACCCAAAAGAGTGTTGTGGGGGCCTTGAAAAAGGCACTTGGGTCAACAAAAGCACTTGATGGGCCTTGAAAAAGGTGATTAGGCTAAAATGGCACTTGATGGGCCTTGAAAAAGGCACTTGGGCCTAAAAAGGCATGTGATGGGCCTTGAAAAAGGCATTTGGGCCTAGAAAGGCACTTGATGGGCCTTGAAAAAGGAGCTTGGGCCTAAAAAGGCACTTGATGGGCCTTGAAAAAGGCGCTTGGGCCTAAAAAGGCACTTGATGAGCCTTGAAAAAGGCGCTTGGGCCTAAAAAGGCACTAGAGGGGTCCAAAAAAAAGCACTTTGGGCCTAAAAAGGCGCTAAAGGGGTCCAAAAAGGACACTTGGGCCTTGGAAAAGGTGCTAGAGGGGCCTAAAAAGGTGCTAAAGGGGTCCAAAAAATGCCCTTTGGGCCTAAAAAGGCACTAGAGGGACCTAAAAAGGCACTTTGGGTCTAAAAAGGTACTAAAGGGGTCCAAAAAAGGCACTTGGTCCTTGAAAAAAGTGCTAGAGGAGGAGCTAAGCTCTTACGCTTATGCCTACTTATTCTGTGCCCCCAGTTGTAAGAGAATGAAAGAGTCCAATGGATATCTGGGCTTTCAAGATAGCATTGATATATTTGTTGAAGAGGGGGGGGACTAATCATGGCCACTGCAACTTAAATAAGAGTAATGATCTATTGGGAATTGTTGTTCTTGACAAGAGGAAGGAAATGGGGGCACCTCTTGCACTATCCGAGTTGTGCCAAATTTTCCAAAGTCTGGAAAAATATTTTAGCACATTACTACGCTGCTTCTTAATTTCAGCGAGGCATGTGGGATTCAAATATCTGATATCTTGTTGTATAGCCTAATTGGGCTGAAGTGAGGCAAGAATTGAAAGGAATTTTGGGGTGTTGTTAATATTTCGAGCTTTTACAGCCATGTTTGGCAATTATGACCCCCTTTTGAATGTATTGGGCTATTTGTGGAATTTTAAAATATTTTTATATGATTTTTTGAATTTTTTTGATATTTTTAGACAAATTTTGAATTTTTTTATATTTTTAGACAGTTTTTGAATTTTTTTGATATTTTCAGGCAGTTTTTGAATATTTTTAATTTTTTTTGGCAATTTTTAATTTTTAAAAAATATTTTTTGACAATTTTTAAATTTTTTTGATATTTTTAGGTAGTTTTTGAAATTTTTTGATATTATTTGGAAAATTTTAATTTTTTTTGAATTTTTTTGGCAAATTTTGATTTTTTTGATATTTTTGGATAATTTTTGAATTTTTTTGGATATTTTTGGACAATTTTTGAATTTTTTTAGTAATTTTGGATGATTTTTGGGTCTATGGGGGTGAAATGAAGGATGTGAGCCAGATTTGGTGGAATATGGGGGTAACCAGGACCATGTGAGGTGCCTAAAGAGGCAATGAAGGGAGTTTATGATGCCAAGTGGGTTGACTGAGGGCTAAAATATTGGAGATCATTGGCCAAAGTGGATATCGAAGATGTGCATTGGTTTTCCTGTAATTCATGTCTATGGTATCTCCATACATAATCAGACTCCATGTTTCCTCCAAGCCACAACCTTCCTTCTCTGCAGCTACCCCTACTTCCATCCATTTCTAATGCCGAGCAACCACTGATTGGCAGAGTAGAACTTAAAACCCAAAATGTTTGTCAATCGGGTATCTATGAAATTAATTCTAGACTGAATACCAGCCTGATAGACTACTCTAGTCTAGGCTATAAGCTTCTCAACCCCAGATAAACAAATAATTTTCTACCAAATACCTCCAAATAATTCAACTGTAAATGCTACCCTTTTCTCTTATTCCTATCTTCTATTAATTGCAATGACAAGCCACAAAGAACCAAAATTTGTCTCAAAGATGAAAAATCAACCATTCAACTGCAACCCTTTTTAGCATTTAAGGCCTTGTGTTGTTTAGGGAAGTCCAAAAGTGTTGTCTCTCACCCCTTTTTAAATCAGAGGTGGCGTTCTCACTTTAAAAAAAAAAAAAAGACCTTTTGCAATTTTTAGGATTTTTTCAAGATCATAGATATGTACAAGATAGTTGAGCAACCTTTAAGCATAAAACTTCTTTATGTAGAGAACATTGATAGGTTCTACTAGTTCTTCACCTTCGAGAGTGGATAGTTGATAAGCCCCAGACCCAAATGCTACTGTAATAATGTATGGGCCTGACCAATTAGGTTCAAACTTTCCTTTCTGCTCTCTATGCTGTTGATTTTTTGGATTTTCTCTAAACACGAGGTCACCAACTTGAAATTCACATGGATGAACCTTCTTGTTATACTGAGTAGACATGTGCTTCTGATAAAATCTCATGTGATCAAACGCTACCTTACAACGCTCATCAAGAGTCTCTAATTCCTGAATTTGCATAGCTCTATGGTCTTCATCAGTTATCAACCCATGTAAAGAGACTCACAAGGAGGGGATCTCTACTTCTAATGGGAGAATGGCCTCAAAGCCATGGACTAAAGAAAAAGGTATGGCCCCTGTAAGAGTACAGATGGTAGTTCTATAGGCCCTAAGTACTGGATTTATTTGTAGATGCCAATCTCTCCCAGACTTATGAACTGTGCGATGCAAGATTTTCAGCAATGTTTTATTGGAGACCTCTGCTTGGCCATTCCCTTGAAGGTAATAAATAGAAGACCAATTTTTTTTGATTCAAAACTTCTTGCATAGCTATCTTAGGTCCTTATTTTTGAATTGTCCTCCATTATTAGTGACAATAAAGGAAGGAATACCATATCAACAAATGTGTGAGGCCTCACCTGATCCATCATAGTACCAATGAGATAATTGCATTATGGTGATTTTAATCCTATGTTTTGATACACTTTTGAGACTATAGGGTATGTCATTTTAATAACTGTATTTTGATGACCCGCAATTACTTCTGCATATTATGACCTAATTGATGCATTTAATGATTCTGTTCATGTTTTAAGCTACTGACATTGCTTTAATAGAAATTGAATGGTAGAAATGCTTGTAATGTAAGAATGTAATGTTTAAAGTGGAAATTAGAGTTAAAAGATAATTTTTGCAATGAGACC
This sequence comes from Cupressus sempervirens, assembly GCA_028749045.1. NCBI lineage: Eukaryota > Viridiplantae > Streptophyta > Pinopsida > Cupressales > Cupressaceae > Cupressus > Cupressus sempervirens. Next base: position 786,833,345 of record CM053792.1, read on the forward strand.
TAACCCACATACCTAGGGATTCAATAGTTGTGGATTCAACATCTTGTCACAATGATAAAAATAGGCTATGAAGATATTCAGAATATGTTGATAAGTAAAGTTTGATGTTATAGTATTTTGAGCATTTTACATGGAAATTATTAGAAAAAGTAATTTAATAAAAAGAATGAAGTATGGAACTCAAATATCGAATGTGATATGTAAGTTTTGATATTTTAATATTTTGAAGGTTATGTTTGAAATGATTAAGAAGGGAAAGTTAATTTGAGATGATGAAATATGTGCAAGCCTAATATTGAATGAGATAATGACTTATCTTACATATGCTTATATGATTTTCTTGGACTATTGACACTCAAATTTAGTGTGCAGGAATTCGACCATGGGTTTAAAGGGGAATTAAGGCTCAAACTACTACAAACATGACATAGCCAAGGTTGAATCAGTGGAAAAGATTCAAACCTCATTGTAATGTGTTTTATTGTATGTGTGTGTAGTAGCCTAGTTCATGTATTATTGTAAAAAAAGTCATTTATAATGTAATGTGATATTTTTTGTGTGTCACTTGACACTTGTGTTATCAATGTGGAGATGCTATGTCATTCAGGGTTTTTCAAGAAGTAACCTAACCTAAACCTAACTTCGATGAAGAAGCCAAGTTAACCTCACATAGAAAAATGCTATGAGGAGTCTCAATCAAAGGAAATTCGAATTTGGACTTGGGTAGGGTTTTTAGGGGTCATTAGGTGGTCCCAAAGTGTCTTTTATGAGAGAATAAGTTACCCATATGATGGTATAGCAAGTTAGGGGCCTAATTTTGATCATGTGAGTGCCTAGATAGCCTAGAGGGCCCTTTTACCCATGCATTCTTCCATCAATTCGAATTTGGAGTTGTCATATCTATCTTCTCTCATGTTTTCCACTAAGCCAAAAATAGAAAAAGTTAGGGGAGACAAGTTTGTAAGAGGAGGTGGTTTAGTGTTTTTGGTAAAAATAGTTAGTGGGAAGGCCTTATTAGAGGGTCTTGGCCAAACTAGTGGGGTGTCTACCCACTCTCTAATTTTAGAGATTGTTAGGTTTTGGAGGGAGATAAAGGGAGCTCTACTAAAACTATCCTTACCATAGCTTGGACCAAGGTTGGTGTCTCAAAACTTGTTTTCTTTCTCATTTCTTGCTTTTAGCATGGTTAAACAAATCTGCAAGTGTGAGAGTTCATTAATGGAGTATGCATTTGCATTGTAAATCTTGTGATATAGATTTTGGGCATTGTGTGAAAGTGTGGTGTTCTTGTTGCATTATGGGCATTGATTTTGTGTTGTGACAATGTGAGAATGTGTGGTGTTCTTGTAAATTTCTTGGTTCACCTTCTTGGTTTTGTCCTTGTTGGAATGGAATGTGAATGTGAACATGGGTGTGAGGACTTCACTCACCCTTGTGGGAAGGGAAGAGAATTCCAGGGTGAACAGACAATAGTTGGGCTTGCATAGTTGAGGACCTTGGAGTATGGGCTCCATTGTATGCCATTGTCATATTCATATTCTGTCTTGGGGGTGATAAGGGAAAAATGGTGAGAGAGGAAGTAAATGAAGTATGGGCTGTTGATTTTGGGTAGTGGAGGATGTTGTGTTGGTAGTGTGTGGTGGAAGATGTTTATGAAGCCCCCGAGAGGGCATGATATTATGAAGCCTCGAAAGGGCATTATATTTTGTTGATTTAGCCCCAAAAGGGCATGATTTTATGGTAGATATGATATGAAATGGTAAACCTCCTTGTGAGCACACCTTCACCCTATGTTCAAGGTCTCAATGGTGAACCTTTGTGAAATATCCTTGGGATGGGATTTGTTGAAGTTTTGATATGTGGTGCATATGTTTCTTTCAAGTGTGTATGTGAATCCCGGTTTGAGCCTTGTTCCCCTAGTGCAGGGGTGGTCTCTTTGAGGCCTATGGTTGGGTGGAAAGCACCTATGGTCCTTGTTATTTCTTTGTGATTATTTGCAGATTTTGAGCTCATGGGAGCAATGGAAACAATCTTGGAATGGTCATCTTGTAGATGTGCTTGGGAAAGGAAACTTGTCTTTGTACATTATCTCTCTCTTCATATTTTCATATTATTGCAAGGAAGGGCTGTGTTGGAATAATAATGCATTTGCAAGAATGGAATTCTTCCTCCATGTTGTAAAATATTACGTTGTAAAGGTGAAACCTTCAACTTTCCAATGTGTACAACTTGCCATTGTGTATTGTATTGTACAAGTGATTTGGTCACCTTATGTACATTTTTGTGAAGGAAGGATCCATTAATGAATAAAGAAATTTAGAGACATTATCATATGTGATGTTGTTTATAAATTTTAGATTATATATCTAGAAGTAGTGGTAAGAGAGAGTTTGAATCATTGATGGAGTCATGGAAAGGTTTCATTTCAAGAATAGTCATCCATTCCGATATTTAAGAACTGTATATATGTGTTGTAATCTGTTGATTGAATCAAGGAACAAATCAAAGATAAGTACTACCAAAATATATTCAGTTCAAATATACCTTAAATGTAACTCATAAATTTGAATTTTATTTCTAAAATGACTCTAAGTAGAATGCACATAGGAATAATGTCAACCTATCACCCAACCCATACACTTAGCAAAGTAGTTGATCTAGGAGATAAAGAAAATGGGGAAACTTCTACACTAAGCTAGACCTAAACATGCACATTTTCTCTGGAAAATGTATGGGAAGGAAGATAAAAGGCCCTACCAAATACATAGCAATAAAATAATCAAGGAGATATTCCCTAGAATCATATCTTAGACAATAGAAAAATAAAAATAAATAAATCTATTCCTAAAACTTTGTAAGAAAAGACCATGTAAATCCCGTGACCCTAGGTCGTCCCATTTATAAAACAACAAAAACATAAGTTAATGATTAAATAAAACCTAGGCATCTGAGTTCTGTTTTAAACTAGGATGTACCCACTCACTAATACATTAATCTTTATATTAATACAAGAAAATAAAATAAAATAAACCCTAACTCTCTCAAGTGCTATTCCCTCGCTTTGGAATACTTGGCACATGTGGTAAGAGATTGGGGAAGGGAACAATTCTGACAATATTGTCAGACTCAATCCCAAGTGCCCTTATCTTGGACTCAACATTGAATCGGGTTCCTATGTTCTAACATAATAAGGAGGGGACTCCCTAAGGTCGACCAACTTGGGAGCCTCCCCATCATGTATCCCCACCCTCTCATGTGGAAACTAGGCACCAAGCATAGTTTAGTGGGAAAATCCAAGCAGGGTGCTGATTTGAAATTAAGGGATAAAGTTTATCCTACATCATCCAACCACCAAAAAAAATATGATTACAACTATGTGTCCTAGGTAGTCACGTGGACCTAGGAAGAATAAGGAAGTGAGGAAAAATTCAAATCAAAGCCTTAAGCTAATTCAGATGTCAGCTATGGGAAAGTAAGGTAGGAAAAGCACTTCTCTATTTAAAAATATTTTTAAGAGGAGAACTCAGCTGTCTTAGTCTTTAGAGCTTAAGTTTTGAGTAGGTATTAATTAATGAAGTTTAGTCTTAGCACCATTTAGTTTTGTGAATAAGATTGGGATAATCTTCAAGGGTTAGCTAGTGATAATACTATAAAAGTAGTATGTAATCATGTCCTTCTTAGAAATTATTGTGAATTAATAGAGAGTAAATATATTGGTTTAGAAATGTATATTAAGTTAATATGCAGCCATTGTTAAGTAAGTAGGAAAGTATTTTTAATAATTAGGATTACTAAGCTTATCTTAATAATTTTAAAGTAAAATGTTATTTTGTCTACACAATTGATTTTAAGGAGATTTTAGTGATCTAATCTAACTTATATATAGATACTAGTAAAGAGATGTGTACATGTAAGATTAATAATAAAATTAAACAAACAATACCAGAAATAGAAAGGATATCTAAGTAGTTCATTAAGAGGATACCATTATACAAATATACTAATATGGGGGATAAACTGGCAAGATAATTATATTGTCTTGGCACATATACTCAAGCATATAGGTGAAGTCACCTTGAATATATTTATCTTGAGCGATGTATAACTTCCTAGTAGCCATTTTATATTTCACTTAATATAGCATCGAGGTGGAGTAGGTTACATGTACTATATATATTAAATAGTAACCATAACAATTTGGAAAATTGCTTATGTCAATGTTAGATTCCCCCTCATCCCTCATGTAGATTGTCAAAATTAAGGTGTGGTTTTAAAAAAATTAGCACTTGCGAATCAGTAAAGGGAGATGAATGTGTTTAGTAGTTAGTAGGATATAGTCAATTATTAGACATTTAATGTTTAAGAAGATATAGATTCAATGAAAATAAGGAATCAACTTAGAATGGTAGGATTTAGCTAAGTAGCAGATTGGTAAGAAAATTTAGTTAGCAAAGTAGTCAGTAGATGTATCAAGTAGAAGGAAGTCAAATGTAATTGTTAACAAGTATGAAAAGTTTTGAAAGGATTCACTTGGGAGAGTGGTAAATTGACAACAAACACTTTTAAAGGGGGATATTGGAAAATTCTCTAACTAATTTGAAATTTCTAAGACATATACATAATTCAATTATTAAGTGAACATGATTAGATTAATAATTTATCTGTTTAAGTTATAAAAAAAAATTGGTTGTGTTTTATCTCATAAATTTTGGGCATGAAAAAATGATGTGATTTAGTATGAATAGGGAAACATGTTTTCCTGTAGTAGTAGATAATGGCAGAGCTTCGACCCATTTAGTGAAATACTCAGTTGCTATAATGATGAACTTGTGACCACTGGACGAACTTGGGTGAATTTTGCCTACCAAGTGAAAGGTCCATTATTGAAATGGCCAATATGTCATAGAAGGAATCAACTCACATCCAGGAGCATGATTTAAGTTACCATGGAGTTGACATTTTTGACAAGACTTGGCATAACGAATAGCATCAACTTGCATTGTTGGCTAGTAATAACCCATTCTAAGCAGTTTTTGAGCAAGTGCAAGGCCATTAGAATGTGCCCCACAAATTTTGTCATGGACTTCAGCGAGTGCCTTTTTGGAATCTTCTAGTTCTAAACACCTAAGAAATGTTTCGTCTAGACTTTTCCTATACAAGTCACCAGAGACCAAAGTGTAATGTGAAGCATTGTAGAGGAGTTGACATTTTTGGTTGTGCATGAGATTCTTAGGAACAATTTGATCACATAGGTAAGAGAAGATGTTGGCATAATGGGAGGAATCATGACCTATAATAGTGTAGATCACTTGATTATCAGAGGAGTCATAGGCATGATGATGTAGTTCTTCCACTAGGAACTCAAATCGAGATTCATGTTCTTGTAGTTGGAGAATAGATGCTAGAGTGGCCATAACATCAACAGCTTTATTTTTTGCTCTAGGAATTTGTTGAAATGTCACAAAAGTGAAGTAGTTCCTTAGAGCATCTATTAACTTGTTGTAAGGTATCAACTTGTCATCTTTCATTTGATAGTCACTATTCACTTGGTTAATAAAAAGTTGAGAATCTCCACAGATATGCAATTTAGTTATTCTCCATTCAAGAGCCATCTTGATCCCATTTGTTAAAGCTTCATATTCTGCCATGTTGTTTGTACAAGGGAACAAGAGTTTGTAAGATTTGGGGATTGTATATCCATGAGGGGAAACAAACAAGATATCTACTCTATCTCCATTTTTTGTATGAGACCCATCAAAGAACATTTTCCAAGTTCTCTTAGTGATGTACATAATTGAGGCATCTAGAAATTCAGCTTGTATGGGTGTTGTATCCTCTAGTGGAAAATCAGCTAATTGGTCAGCTATGGCTTCTCCTTTGCTGGCTTTATGTTCGATATACTGAATGTCAAATTCTGAAAGAATCATCATCCATTTAGCTAGATGACCAGTAAGCACAAATTTTCTCAACAATTATTTTAAAGGATCAATTTTAGCAACTAGGTGAACTATATGTGCCAACATGTAATGTTTAAGCTTTTCAGAAGCAAAGACCACTACAAGACAAGCTTTCTCGATGCTAGTATAGTTCATTTTATAAGAAACCAAAGTTTAAATGATATAATATATAGCCCATTCTTTACCAATCTCATCACTTTGGGCTAATAGCACTCTTGGAGAAGAAGCTGTAGCTAAGATATACAAGATCAAAGGTTTTCCTAGGATAGGTGGCATCAAAACTAGAGGCTTTGCCAAATATCTTTTGATTTGATCTAGACTTTGTTGACACTCATCATTTTAGATATGAGTAGAACCTTTGTGCAAATTTTTGTTAAAAGGCTGAGCTTTATTAGCCAATTTACCTAGGAGCTTACCTGATGTGACACCAAAGGCACACTTCAGAGGATTTAATCTAAGTTGAAATTGTTCCATGCGATCCAATATCAAACTCAAATCATCTAAGTGGGTTTCTCTTTGTTTTGATTTTTCCAAGGTATCATCTACATAATCTTCCATGTTACAGTGCATCATGTCATGAAAAATATTAGTCATTGCCCTTTGGTATGTTGCACTATCATTTTTTAGTCCAAAAGGCATGACATTCCAATAGAAGGTACCCCATGCACATGTAAAAGCTATTTTCTCTTGGTCTTTAGGGGCAATTTTAATTTGGTTGTAACCAGAGAATCCATCCATTAGTAAATACATTTCATACCCCACAATCATATCCACTATCATGTCTATGTTTGGAAGTGGAAAGTCATCCTTAGGAAAATCTTTGTTGAGATCTCTAAAATCAGTACAAACCTTAATAGATTTTTCATGTTTAGTGATGGGTCCAATGATATCCAATCTGCATAGTCTATAACTCTGATAAACCCTACACTCAAGAGTTTTTCTAACTCAGCCTTGACCAATAGTGCAATGTCAACTTTTGTTTGACAGGCTTGACATTAGGAGCTATGGAGAGATGGTGCATAATAAGATTAGTGTCTAACCCAGGCATGTCAGCATATGTCCAGGCAAAATTGATCCTCTTCTCTTTAAAGAATTTAGTAAACTATTCCTTTTCCTCTTGTGACAAAGACTAAGTTAGAAATATGATTTTAGGAGCTTCCTTAGTACCAAGGTTGACAGGCTATGTTGGTTCAATAAGAACTAATGATCTCTTTGAAAATAGCTAGGGAGACTACCAAGTACCTCATCTATAGGTACCTCAAAGAGGTTTTCACCATTAGATACATCTTTATTTTTACTCTTTTTAGGCTTAGATACTGCCACAATGTGGTTTTCACCATCTGACCATTTATTATTTCTTTTGATCTTATGACTAAGGTATTTGATATCTGATTCTATCATATGAATCGTAGGTTCACTGGTGGAAGACGTGATGGGTTCAATGGAATTTAGGTAATAGGAGATCTCATAGTCATTTTGAAAAGATTGTGTCTCTAGCTTTTGATATTGAATGGACGAGTCTATGAGATTGAAATGAATCAATGAGAGTGAGTTAGAAGCTTCAAGGTTATTAATGCAAAAAGAGTTATCTCTGGTGACAAGAAAATTTGAGCCTATGGTGAATGTTTCAAAGATATCTAGATTAGGAATAGTCCTAGAAGGACCGACGTGGCCCACTAAAGCATTTTGCAAGCCAAACTCATCGAAATCTACACTAGACTTGTCTACCACATTTGATTGGATTGCATATGTGTGAATGACATCAACCTCAAGTTCACAAGAGGCCTTTGATAAACTTTCTCATTCATACTCTTGAGAGTCTATACTTTGATCTCTAGTGATTAGATGGGCAATATTTTGTCTAATCTATCCTCTATTTAAATATTTAGGCTTAGCTTCATCTTGTCCTAGCTATCTAGAGGTGGAAGCCTCATCATCATTATTGGTAGTGAATGTTTCTTCCCCCCAAAGAAGAGAAGTTATAGGTATAAAGTCTTCATCTTATGAAGTGGCAACAACAAAGAAAGAATCATCATCCTCTAATTCACTAGATATGGGTGCATTTTGAGTAAACATTAGCATATTATCCTCTAGCCCAAATCCTAGGCTAGTAGTATCTCGAGCATTACGACCTTGAGTATGGCTTAAAGGGTCAGCTAGAGCTTTTTTGTTACTAGTTAAGGACCCATGACCTTGAAAGCCCATTTCTACAAGCATTTTATATCCTTTTCCATATTGTTTAGGAGAAATAGGGGTGGTGACCTTAATATCTTCCTCATCTTCCTCTCCCTTATATATCCAATCTTTAATAGCTTGTTCTTCTTTTTTTGCTTCTAGGGGAACTAAGGACTACACAAAAGTGCCAAAAAGAGTCATGGTAGACACTGAAGGTTTCTTTTTTGTAGATGGCTTTTCATAAGATCGAGCGGAAACAGGTAGAGTAGCAATAGAGTCTAAAGTGTATTCACCCATACCAAGACTCATCATTTCCATTTTTGTTCACACCCTGTAAAAGATGATATTGGCTAATGAGAAGAGCGATTATGTGGAACTAGCATTTCAGTATTAGACAATGTGTTGATGGACATTGAGTTGTCATCGAGGACAACTACTTTAGTACCATTAAAATGGAACTTGATGCACTGATGATACATAGAAGGTACTGCTTGCATGTTATGAATCCATGGTCATCCCAATAACAAATTATATGCAAGGGGTATATCTAGGACTTGGAAAACAACATCCTTCTCTACTAGACCAACTCTGATTGGTAGCACAATTGGACCCTTGGAAGGTCTTTCAACCTCATCATAGGATTTTATAGTGATCTTTCACCTATGGTCAATAGAAAACTTTGACATGCCCAATTGTTTAACAACATTAAAAGTGCATATGTTTAACCCTACACCATTATCAATCAATACACACCTGACTTGAGTATGGTAAATTTGAACTTCAATGTGCAATGCTAGGTTATGTGGGTGGCTTAGAGTCTTATCATCTTTCTCTAAAAAGGAAAGGTAGTGTGGAGTGGAGATATGGTTGACCATGGTCTGGAACTTATCTGCATCAATGTTGTTGGGGATACTAGTGGTATGTAAAGCCTTTTCTACAATGTCCTTATGGAGAGGTGATAGCTCTAACAACTCAAAAATGGAAATTTGTGTGGGCGTCTTCTGCAATTGATTGAAAAGGTCATAAGTCAAGTTAGAGGTAGTTGATGAACTAGTTGGTTTAGTACTTGGTTGCTTAGAAACATTTGCTCCTCTAAAGACAACTTTTGGATGGCTTCTAGTAACAACATTTAGTTTATCACCATGAGATGAAGGAGTAGCCCCTCTAAGTATGATCAAAGGTTTACGTCTAGTAGAATCTTGTATTTTAATAGAACTAACACCTCTTAAGATAAGTTTTGGTCTTTCATCACTAGTCTCATAGTCATCATATCTAGGCCTCATCATATTGACATTTTCATAAACAGGTTCAATCATAGCAATGAGATTGTCAGTATTAGCATATGTATAGTTGATTTTAGCATCATGATTCTTTTTTCTTGCATTCGTGTTGGTGTTTGAACTTTCTCCTTGAGTATATTTAGGTAAAGGTTCCTTGAAAGCCTTATGATCTGAGTTTTTAATGAGCCCATCCACACCAACCTTCTCATCCTCAATGGGATCTTTAATAATGTCTTTTAGTTTAAAAAAATTATTAGTCGTATGGCCTTTGTTTCTATGATAGTTACAATAATGGTCATCTCTCCACCAAAGAGGTTTGACAGTGGGATCATATGGTCTAGAGTTGTTCGGTAATGAGATGATCCCATGTGCAAGTAAGGTTTTAAAGATGATTTCATATGAATCTCCAAGAGGAGTCAAGACATGCTTGGGTTTTTTTATAAGCTTGGCCTTGTTAGAAGCCTTTTTTGTAGATACCCCTTGTTCCTTTGTTGCCATTAGAGCACTAACCAAGTTGAAAAATGGGTTCTTTTGTCTGTGAAACATCCAGAACACCATTATTTACTACATACTTGTTCTTATTCCAAGGTTTATTCCTATCTTTCCAATTACCATTAGATTTATCTTTGGTAATAGTAATCTACCCCTTCTTAATGATGAAATCTTATATATGAAAAACACTTTCAACCATATCATTAAAAGTAAGGTAGATTTATTTTCTCAAGTCATAATGCAATTTTGGAATGAGACTAGACACAAAGATATCAATCTTCTCATTCTCAGGCAGTTGTTGTGGGTAACTTGAATATAGCTTTCTCCACCTTTGTAAATAAGTAACAAAGGGTTCTCCCACCTTTTGTTTCATGTTGCACAAGTCTAGCATAGTGATAGGATGTGAGATATTATAGGAATAATGTTGGATAAATCATTTCACTAGCCCATCAAAAGATTTAAGAGGAGGCATGATCTTGGTGAACCACTCCATGGCTTGACCATTTAAGCTTCTTAGAAATAATCGCATGAGATATGTATCATCATATATAAAGTCCATACTCAGTGCATAGAATTGTCTTATATGGTCGTGAGGATCTCAAATGGCAATGCACATATAGACTCTATAGTTGAAGAGGTCTTTGGTTTCCCCTATTCTTTCTTTAATTTGGACATTTGTATTTCCAGGTCTTGTATTCTTTGCATAGCCATTTCGAGGGGAGTGGGCTACCTCTTTTGAACTAGATTTTTCACATTGAAGTTAGGTGGTAGCTTGACCCCTTTGGAAGCAAGATGCATGAAGTATTGATCACCATTTGGTTCCAATACTTGAGCATCAATTTTTGAAAGAAATCATCTTGTTGAAACTTTATGAGATCTTCATCGGTTATCTCCATGTCTATATCACTCTCATGGTGGGACTTATGGGATTCATGCCCATGTTGAGATGATTTAGGATGTGATACAAAAACACCATGACATGACTGTGGAGTTATAGGGGGAGAATTGCCCCATCATCCCCATGATTACCAAAAGGATTTATATTGTCATTATTTCAAGGCTCACTAGTACTCAGCCCTCCAAAAATGTTGGCATTAAATCTCGTGGCAAAGAGAGAAGCTTGTTCATCCATATAAGTCTCTCTCTCTCTCTCTCATCGTTGTAACCTTTCATTGTTTGCAAATTTTTTTGAGTCATTGATTCCTTTCCTCCCTACTCATTGTGAGAGACACTATTTTCTGACCTAATAGTAGTGAGAGGAGTGTCTAGAGTTCTGCCAAATTGGTTCATAGAGTGGTTATCCTCCTCTACATCAAAAATAGGTTGAGAATCAAAGTTTTGTTTGCGCGAGCATCTAATAGGAAAGGGTAACTTTGTAAAGCTAAAGGAAGGGTGGTTTCCTTTGTTAATTTGGAACCTATTTGTAGCTAGCATGTAAAAAGCACAATGCTTAACTAATAGGAAAACACAAGATCACTAGAGTCCACACCAAGAAGAGAAAAATGTTTGTTTAATGCAAAAATTAAGCATAGCAGTGAGAATGATGTCCAAAAAAGTTACGACACCAAGGACTTAAGCCAAAGGAGTAGCAAGATAGTCATGTAGCCAAGAAGACAAGTGGAAAAACAAGTGAACAATTTTTCAACTTAAGTGTGTAATCTATGCATCAAGGAAGTACTTTTAGCTTAGATTGGCTTAAAAAAACACTGATTATGAACTAGAGTGAGAGGATATACCCTAAGATAGCCTCTCACAGAATCAAGACCAAGTATAGTAAGGAATCAAGATGACAATTTATCAACAAAATGTTGCAGATGACACTTTTCTCAATGGAAGGGCTTACACTTAGTAGCCATGCAATAGTTTTAGATATTGTCGAAAGATATTGTGAATGGTACTTTTTGAACAGGTTGTTTTTTTTTTTGTGTCCAGACGTAAAGTAACATCAAGCAGTAATCAACAAGCATTTGGTTTGAAAATAGTAGGGGTAATTACATGTCTCAATTAGTTGAAGAAGGAACAAAGCAACCTTGCCAACACCCAGTTGTGATATTTGAAAACAATGAAAGCCTATGAATGCTATCATTGTGTTTGATGTTCAAGAACGTTTACATGAGTCATTCACAATCAAAAAAACATGCCAAGAAGATCTACCTAAAAGCCATAGCTCATTACTCAATAACTTGGCCCATACTAAGTGCCCTAAAGGGACACAAATGGTGAGTGTAAAATCTTGGAGAGATCTGGGCAACCCACTAGGATCAACCTTGCACCAAGAAGTTGAGTGGATAAATAGAGTAGCTACTAGCCTAGGGTGTTTAGAAAGGATTTTTGTTCATAGCACTCCTCTTGTTCCTGATATAGGGCCCCTCACCTTACAATGAGTAACTGATCTCGCGACCACAAGAGTACCTTAAGCATTCCTCCCTAGTGATCTCCTCATGGTTGAAATCCCACAAGCGATCACACTAGGTCAGACAAGTGCTATGTCTACCAAGGTTTTGTGTCCTTAATAGCCTTGAGTTTATAGTGGGTTGGAATAGCTGGGTTCACTTGTCCCCACTTGGGTCATTCCTCTTGGTTGCCCAAAAGCAGGCCTGCTAAAGAATTTTAACTATAATAGATTGGATCCAATTTCAAGGGTTAAGATTTTTCATTCACCTAAAGGGTGAAGAGCATACTCTCCTATCTTGATCGTTTCTCTCAAACACATCAAAAAGATTCAATTATCCCCTTGCTTTTGAAAATTCAAAGGTGGGTCAAGATTTATGATTCACCACAAGGGTGAAGAGCCTACTCTCCTATCACCAAAGAACCTCAATCATAGGTTTAATGTGACTAGGAAATATAAGCAACTAGTAGAGTGTCACACATGAAAGTGAATTAACCCTCCTAACTTAGGCTAGATTTCGAAAATGAATGCCACAATTTAAGCAAAGAACAAAAGTTTAGGCTTACCTTGTTCGAAGCTAGCAAACACTAGGTGCATTTTTAAGAGTCTTCACCTTTTTTAAATATTATTTTCATCTTTGACATGCATTCTACAAGAAATATTTAGTGAATTCGTTTAAGAGTTTTCCTTTGGCATGCGTTCCTTTTTTTGTTGATTTGCTTTGCGCTTAACGAGCAAGTAATGAGAAAATCCCTACAAAACAACATGGGTTAGGGCATAGTTACCAAATAATATTGGAAACACAAAGTGGTTAGTTTCCTCAAACATTCAAGTTATCCCTTTTCACCAAGTGTGTGCAAGGAATTGCAAGCTAATCACAAAATGATTTTTTTTCACTCTTTGTTTTTGACTAGTCAACAAGATTTGATTTATTTCTTATGATTTTGGATTCAAAAATAAAAATAAAAATAAGACACCCATACTAAAAATGAGAGAGGTTTCTAAAAATGTAAGAATTTTAGTTGTATCTGCTCATTTTCTCATGTGGGACCCACTTTGTCAAAATAGACCATTTTTAGTAAATCGACTATTTGAGCATTGATATGACATAGAAATTTAAAATTCAAAGAAACAACCTCCTCTATAATTTGTAGAGCTATCAAAAAATGTAGAGTTTGCTGAAAAATTCACTAATTTGCACCTGAAATTGCATTTTTGTGAAAAACAAAGAAATCGTTACAAATCATGCAAATCAATGTGATTAAGTCTCAATCTTGGATTGTAGTCTCTCTAGACTATCATAATACTCTAAAAAAAATTCATACTCGTATCACAAATGGTTTGGAAGATATAAGTAAATCTTTCAAATTTCTATTATTTTGATCCTCAACCAACTTGCATGAGAGTTAGCCTTAATAACAAAATGAGAATCAAGTGAAAAACCAATTGATTAGATAAAATGAGTTGCTATAAAAATCATAAATGAGATTGCAACTAACATTTAAACAAGAAAAAATGGAGCTAGAAACTTAGTTTCTACCCCACGGTGAGTGCAAAAAATGTACACTATATTTGTGTCACACTCTAAACCTTTCTATCCAAGGTATCCCATGAGATTGGAATGCTTAGATGATGGCTTAGAGCTCCCTATAAATGTAGTGCAAGGATTCATAAAATAATATGAAATAGGCTCTCAGTTGAGGTTTAGAAATGAAACCCTTGCTAGTAAGCTATGTAATGAGAGATTCCAAAGACAAGATGCAAGTATGCAAATGTCCACAAGAAGCTCCTCAAGGATGCAATGCAAAATGTAAACTAAATTAGTATGAATATGAAAGATGCAATTATATTAAACAATATGAGAGTATTACAAATCCAACTAATTACTATGTGATCTAAATTATTGCAAAATAGAAGTTAAACTATATGGATCTATGCTAAAATTCTTATGGATGATAGAATGAGACAAGGAATATAAATTCTCCACAAGCCATTGAGAATTCAAATGATAGACCAACAACATAACAATATTCAAGAGTGTGTGTTTTCATATGAGAAGAGAGCCACGATTAGTCCTAAACCCTTTGATTAGTTCAACATTTTTATTTATCCAACATAATCTTCTCATATGTGAAGCTCACTAGTACTAGCTCATCAAAATGAGGAGACAAAAATGCATAGCTAATTTAGAGTGTGTGTCACACTCTAAACCCTTCTATCGAAGATATTCCATGAGATTGGAATGCTTAGATGTCGACTTAGAGCTCCCTATACATGGAGTGCAAAGATACATAAAATAATATGAAATAGGCTCTCAGTTGAGCTTTAGAAATGCAACCCTTGCTTTTAAACCATGTAATGAGAGATTCCAAAGACAAGATGTAAGTATGCAAATGTCCACAAGGAGCTCCTCAATGATGCAATGGATAATGTAAAATAAATTAGTATGAATATGAAAGATGCAACTATATTAAAAAATATGAGAGTATTAAAAATCCAACTAATTACTATGTGATCTAAATTATTGCAAAATGGAAGCTAAACTATATGGATCTATGCTAAAATTCTTATGGATGATAGAATGAGACAAGGAATATAAATTCTCCACAAGCTGTTAAGAATTCAAATTATAGAGCAGCAACATAACAATATTCAAGAGTGTGTGTTTTCATATGAGGAGAGAGCCCTCTTTTTAAAGAAAAATTGGATGGTTGAGATCAAAAAACAAGAAATTCCTGATCAAGGGTGGAGAATAATTCTTGCCTAATTTTTAACATTAAAATGTCCTTAGTCAAAATAAAAGGCTCCACTCATAAAAAATTATGCATTTTTGTAGAAAATGATTTTGTTTTGTCAAAATGGGAGGCTCTCAACACATGTAAAATTACACCTTCATGTGTAGACAAATTTTTTGTCAAAATAGAAGGCTCTACACATGGAAAATTACACCTTCATGTGTAGATAAAATATTTTGTCAAATTAAGAGGCTCTACACATGGAAAATGACACCTTCATGTGTAGACAAAATGATTTAGTCAAAATAGAAGGCTCATTTGTAGAAAAAAATGTATTTCTTTTATTTATGAAATAAGAAATGTGTGGATGAATTTTTGAGAATTATATTTGAATTAAAAGGGAAAAAATTCCTTTAATCAAATATGTGTTTAGAATATGATGGTCAAACTATAGGTTAAAATCCAATAAATTGATTTTACCTTTTTTGAAAGGTTGTTATCAAACACTTGGTAACATTAGCAAAAATTGCTAGAAGGGGGTTTATGGTCTAGGTAACCATTTTTAGGTGATTATAGTATGATCATGTAAAGGGGTTGGTTCGAGAAAATTTCATTGTAATGCTCTTTAATAGTGACAAGTGCTTGTTTTGTTTGGGAGATAACGGATATAGTGGAGCATGTTTTTGTAATATGGAGTGGTTGTCTCTCTAGGATGTCGTGTTCATACATATGAAATGCTCTGAAGTGTTGTGCAAATGGGAAGGTATAGAACATTCATC
This sequence comes from Cupressus sempervirens, assembly GCA_028749045.1. NCBI lineage: Eukaryota > Viridiplantae > Streptophyta > Pinopsida > Cupressales > Cupressaceae > Cupressus > Cupressus sempervirens. The sequence continues at coordinate 786,849,155 of CM053792.1, forward strand.
CCAATTGTTTATTTTATCAAAGTCACGTTGACCTAGCATTTCAAGGCTGTTCACATTCTCACCACTAACAACTCCCATATGTGATAGAAAATCCCATTCATTCATTTCACTTGTATTTCTTGGATCCACCTCAATTGTATCATCAAATTCTTGTTCATGGTCAACCTCTATAGCTATTAGGTAGTCTACATGCCAGACATGGTAGTTATTTAATTTCATTTGTTTCCAATTTGAAACAATGTCATCTTTAGTGAGACCAATATCTATAGAGATGCTATGATAATGCTTGTACAAGAGTAGCTCACTCCAACAAAATGTCTCAAATTGTTCAGACTCCTCATCTGAGATACTATAGAAATGAGGAAAAACATTGACAATTGCATTTTGTTTTCTAACTTTTCATTTGCACCCTTTGCGAGTAGCCAAAAATGATAATACTGTAGTAGTGCTAATTAATGGCATTAGTTCCAACTTAGTTGGTCTAGAGAGGGGAGCGCTTTGCAAGTGGACACCCTTTGAAGTTGATTCATGTCCTTCATGCAAGTGCTCCCTATGTGAAGTCTTGTCTGCATGATCTCTTCCCCCCTTTTTTTTTGTGAGGTCTGTGTCTTTTGTTGTTTGTTAGTGTGTGTAGGGTTTCTTGTTTTCTTTTTGGGCTCTCGTGGTTGTCTCTATTCTTGTTTTTTGTCGCTTAGGCTTTCTCCTTTTCAGCTTGTGGGTGAGGTTTTTTCTTCATGGATGAAGACTCTGTCGGTAAAGGAAATGATGAAATTAATGATTATTGTGTGAATCTAGGAGATGCAATGCGATGTGATGATAGCAGTAATGAGTTTTCGAATGTGGGAGTCAACAAGCCTTCTTTTAGAGACGTGGTGGCCGAGGGTAATGGTATTAAATGTCTTGCTTTGGCTGCCTTTGAATGCTCCTTTGGTGAAGGGGATCATGGCCGTAGAGGAAGCAATGCCAATGGAGATAGACGAGCCTTCACCACTAGTCCAGGTAGTCCCATTAACATCTTGAGAGGAATAGGTAAGGCTCCCCTTCTACCTAAAAATACTCTTTCCTTAACTCCAAATGTTGATATGGTTAATGTGATTAAAGGAGAGCAATCTAGGTTGAAGAGTATTACCCTTTTCTTTGTTTGCATGGATATCAAATTTCTTCCCACTCGTAAATATTTGGATGACTGGATTAATAATGTTTGGGGCAAGAAGCTTGATGTTGTTTTTAATTTTAGTAGAATGATTCAAAAAGGACTATTTGTAATATTTTTCAAGAATCATGCTATGCAAGAAAAAGTTTTTAAAAAAAGTTTTTGGAACTTAGGAAAGACAATGTTTGGCTTTTCCCTAGTCTCTGAAAGGTAAAATTGAAGATGTATCCTAACGAGTCTCTCCTTTTTGGGTGGAGATTTTGGGTGTCCACTCAGAATTCTAGCCTTTCCCATCTCAAATTCTTAAGCCTCTAGGTTCAGTCCTATAGGTTGAACATACCAACATTACTCTGCCTCACCTTAATGCTATAGTTCTCCTTGCCCCAAACCCTGGCATTGCATTTCCCAAGAATATTTCGATTAATTTTGAACATGAACCTTTAATTTGGAAGATCAATAAGTTAGGTGACATTGGTTCTCATTTTCATTGTAAATCCAATGGTCATAGTAAGAAGGAATGCCCATTGCTTAAAAACATTTCTAAGGAATTTCATCCTTCCAGTAATGAAAAGAGTCAGCCTAAAAATGATAATAATAAGGCTAATGATGGTTCATCTTCATCTTTTGGTACTATAGACACTCATGTTGATGGGTTTGTAACATTGAATAATCCCCTATTCAAAGGGGAGTATGAGGTGAGACCTACCTCTACTTCCACTCTGAACTAGAATAATAATAATAAGAATTCTCTGTATATACTGGTTCCAAGGTCCAAAAATGATGATAATAGTGGGAAAAAAATGTTCAACAGATAGCATTGGAAAAAATTAGAGTTGTGGCACAAAATGGTAATGATAATATCCTCCCTACATCACCTCTGAAACATAGTAGCCCTCCCCTAGTGAATAACCTTCTTCCATAGAGTAGTGAAATATCCCCAAAAGGTAGGAATATGGAGGAAGATGTTTGTAGTGGTGAAGGGTTCATTGTAGTTAAAAAGGAAGAAGAGGGAAACCTATGACAAAAGCAATAGCCTAAAGAATAAAGAAAAGAAAAATAAAGATAAGGGAAATGATATGCCAGATTGTTTCTCCAGATTGTATAAGAATAATCCCCCTTTTTGATGTTAACCATGAAGTTGAAAATTCATAGTTGGAATATTAGGGGGTTAGAAATGTCAGATAGGAAATACATTTCTAGAAGATGGTGTAACAATATTAAAGGGAAAGATATTGTTTGTTTACAAGGAATAAAAGCTAATGGTTATCAAGCATTTAACACACTGAAGTTCATTTGGGGGAATGCTAAATGTTTTTGCTCAAACCATGACAGAGGTAAGGGAGGCATAGCCACCTTGATCAATCCCAATTTGGAGAAGATTATTAGTATCAATGGCGTCTCTCCCTATAATAGGGCACTTTGGGTCATCATTACGTGTGATCAGGGTGAAATTGGCATCTGTAATATTTATGCTCCCAATGATTATAGGGAGAGGTCTAAATTGTGGGAATGGCTTGCAAATAATCTACCCAAGGTGAAATGGATTTTTGTAGGTGATTTTAACATGATAGAGTGTCCAACGGATAAAGTTGGTGGTGGGAAATTTGAATGGAAAAATAATGAGATATTTTTTTGGAATAGTTTTAAGAGAACATTTGGCATAACTGATCCAATGATGGGTCTCAAAGGTGGTCATGAAGGGATATGGCATACATGGTGTAATAATCAAGCAAATAAGGCCATAATTTACTATAGACTTGATAGAATTTACATCAACAAGCATGAAATGAGTACCATATAGAAGGTTGGACAATACCCCATCAATGTTATTCCTATTAGTATTTTTGACCACTCTCCTATTTGTGGAATGATTAATATTAATAAGGAGGGACAATAAGATGAGCATCAATGTAAGAAAACCTTATTCAAGATTAATGTCTCATTTCTAGATAATCAGTATAATCTAGATGCCCTTCAAATGGCTACTGCATATCTAAATTCAGAAGTAGTAGTTGTTCACCCATTGAGAAGTGGGAGTAGCTTGTTAAGGCTTGGAAGAAATTACTCCAAACTATTGGTACAAAAGAGGCTAAGGATAGAAATAAAGAAGAGAAAAGACTTAACTCTCAATTGCTAGAAACTAAAATTAAGTTGCAGAATAAGGGTAATGATGAAATTCTAGAAAGAATATTATGTGATACCAAAAATAAATTAAGAGTTCTCCAACAATACAAGATCCAGCGACAGAAAATCAGGGCTAAAGAAAATTGGATGAACGATGGTGATAGGGGGTCTAAATATTTCTTTAATATCATTAGGGCTAAACAATGTAGAGAAGCAATTACTGAAATTCAAACTGATAAGGGGATTAGTACTTGCAATAATGATATAATGCTCACTTTTTATGAGTTCTATAAAAACTTATTCTCTTTAGAACATGATGAAGGAAATCAAATATGTATGGATCAATGCATTAGTATTATACCTTCCAAGATTAATAAAGAACAAAGTAACATGTTAGGAAAGGAAATTTCTATTCAAGAAATTGAAGAAGCTATTTCATCTTTGGCTAATGGAAAATCCCCTGGTATTAATGGATTGCCAGCTAAATTTTATAAAGTAAATAAGGATAGGATTTCTAGTGAATTGTTTGAGGTCTATCAATTTGTTGCTGATAATGGGTCTCTTGGAGATAAGATTAATCAAGGACTAATCAAACTTTTACCTAAAGATGGGGACAAATTGCAAGTTGAAAATTGGAGACCAATTGCCCTTTTAAACATATCTTATAAGATCATTGCTAAATTGTTGGTCAATAAAATTGCAAAATTCTTGGATAGTATCATTTCGGTAACTTAGACTGGATTTATCAAAGACAGGTTCATACTAGAGAATTTTGTTACCAATTGGGAAGCAATGCACTAGGCTAAAGCTGATAACCAAAATTAAGAAAGATTCTGTTAGACTTTGAGAATCAATATGACAGGATTGAGTGGCACTTTGTTATAGCTATGCTTAAAAAATTTGGATTTCTTGATTATTTCAGTCAGTGGGTCAATATCTTGTTCAAGGATTCTAATACTTGTATAGAGATTAATGGTGAAATATCTGAATTGATTCCATTGGGGAGATCTATTAGGTAGGGATTCCCTTTGGCCCCTACTTTGTATGTTATTGCTATGGATGCTATGAACTATATTATTAAATCTACTATGTTTGGCCCCCCAATTAAAGGTATTTCTTTGCCTAACAATGATGAACTCTTAGTTGACCAGTTTGCTGATGATACAACACTATTTGTAAACATGGAAGAGGACATTTTTGATAGATTTTTATTTAGAATTGAGTTGTTCTGCAGAGCATTTGGTGCCAAGATTGCTCCACTTAAATTTATTATCCTTGGTTGGGACAACACCCCTCCCACTTGGCTTGAGGGGAAAGGATGGCAATGGTGTAGTCCAAGCACTATTGTTAGATACTTGGGAATTCCATTTTCCCTTGACCCCTATTTGAGTGAAATGTGGAACTGGATTTTTAAAAAGGTAGAAAGGAAACACATCAAATGACAATCTCACATGCTTTCTCTTGCTGGTAGACTTCAGTTAGTACCGAAAGTTCTATCTTCTCATGCAATTTATTATGCCTCTACATGGTTGTTTTCTAGTGCTCAAACAAATAAATTGGAGAAGATGATGAGGGATTTTCTATGGTCTGATGGACTGGGTAATAGGAAAAGGCATAATGTCAAGTGGGAGTGGTGTTTTACCCCAAGGAAATAGGGTTGTTTACGAATTAAGGATTTGGAAAAATAGGGCAGGGCACTTATCTCCAAATGGATAATAAAAGCTATAGAAGGAAATGAACCATGGAAAGTTCTCATCAGGAATAATGTGGTGAGATCAGTCATTAAGAAGGGCAAAAATTGGGCTAATATTCCTTTTCTGGACATATTGTTAGGAGACTTTGACATTAAAGTTTTTGGCTCTAGGGTTTTCTCTACTTTGTGGAAAGCCTGGAAGGATATTAAACTACTACTATATTTTAGAAGTGTTGTAGGGAGGAATCCTTTTTGTTGTTGTTATTGACAGATCCTTATGGTGGGGAGTTTATCTAAATGATAAACCATTGGCCCTCACGCAATGTTGTTTAGCAAAAAGTTGGAATAAAAAAGGAATACCATACATTGAAGATATTATTGTTGATAACAAGAGGTACTCTTGGGCTGAATTAAGTGACAAATTTGATCTTCCAACTTCTCAGAAGAAAACATACACTCTATTGGCTAAGGCTATGGGTAATTGGTTCCCTGGTAAATGTATCTCTTCTTGTCATAATACTAAATACATTAAATGGAAGGATGGCACTCCTATAATGAATTTTTCTTGCAAGCAAATTTATAATATGATGAATGATAGAGCTAATTTTTTTAATGAAGTTAACCGAGTCTGGGGTTTGAATTGGTCTAAAAATAAGTGGCATTTGATTTTTGAACTATTATGGCATTCTCATGTGGAGCCCAAAAAGGTTTGTTTTAAGTGGATTTTTCTATTGAAAAAGCATGCAATTGGTCATTATGTGTCTCAGAGTTCTAAGGTCACCATTGTATGTGATGTCTGTAATTGTGTTGAATCTTATGAACATTTTTTTTTAAAATGCCCATGGGCTATTAAAGTTTGGTCCACTATATTTGGAGTCAATGGTTTGAGTCTGTATGGGTCTTATTTATCTTGGCTGGTTATGTGGACAAATTTGATTGCAAACTCAATGAATTTTGGATTGTTCTTTCTTCTGAAGTTCTTTGGTTTATTTGGAGGCAGAGAAATGAGGAGATTTTCCAAGGAAAAAAAGGGTCCTTGCTGATTTTTATTATAAACTCACACAATTTGTTATTATGTCTCAGGTTTCAGTCACCATTCAAATTCCAAAGGAGAGATTCCATAGCTTGTTGAAAGAAGGTGTAACCATCCTTTTTTCCAAAGACATTCAGAATATAAATGAAGTTGAGGGGACTTAAATTAAAGCCCCAAGATATAATGAACCTATTGATTAGAACAAAATTAATGTTGAAGAAGATAACAAAATGGAACCACAAATAATAGAATGGAAGGGAAACACAACATAGACTTCTAGTGAAGATCCATCTGATTTGGCTACTGAAGGTCATTGGAATACTAACCCTCACAGGGAAGATGTAGAACAAGGAGATGAAGATGGATGGAGCTAGCATTGAAAAACAAAATATTTTTGAAAGAAGCTCTTTTTATGATTTTTTGTTCCCAGTTTTGTTGTAAATTTTTGAAAATTATGTATAGGCCTGTATAAAAAGTTTATGTATAGTCATGAAAAAATATACATAGATGTTGTACATGCTGAGTAAAATCATACATAGATACTGCTTATGCTGATGTAAAATATGGTGATCGATCTCTGTTATACTAGTTGATTCTATAATTTCAATAGAAAAAAACAATGTCATCTTTAGTGAGAACAATATCTATAGAGATGCTACAATAATGCTTGTACAAGAGTAGCTCACTCTCCAACAAAATGTCTCGAATTGTTCAGACTCCTCATCAGAAATACTATAGAAACGAGGGAAAACATTGGCAATTGCCTTTTATTTTCTAACTTTCCATTTGCACCCTTTGCGAGCAGTAAAAAATGAGAATTATCACATTAATGACATTAGTTCCAACTTGGTGGACCATTGTATGTAGGAGTGTAAATAATTCACTAGTAATGTATTATCACCTGGATTTTTGTTAATCGAATGGAAAAGTTTATGTCCAACATTTAATGTTATAAAAGAGCAACTACTAATCACAAGTGGTAACTTTTGTAGCCTATGACATGTCTCTTGTGCACCAATATCATGATCTGCAATAATCTTAGACATAAATCTATGATATGCTTATAGTGCATGGTCTTCACCAGCCACTTGTTTGCATATGCATGTTAGCATATTAATACAACTCTCTAATTTCCTTTCTACCTTTGATGCATATTTTGCTATTTATTTGAGTACAAGAATCTTTGATACAATTGGTTGGCAATCCATATTGGATCTCCATATTGAAATCATAGTTGGGTTGTGTATGTTCATCTTGTCATCATTCTGTATTGGCATATCAGTTTTTTCCCAAACTCATCACAAGCCAAAGATGAACTAACACTTTCTAACCATGGGGCTTTGTAGTGACACTTTATAATACTACCTTATTTGCATAAGCATGTTGCTTCACTATAGTGTGTGTATCATTAGATGTGGTTGATTAATTCCTCATAGTCTACACACATATCTCTAGAGAGGATAGTAGTTGTATCCAAAAAATAAGGATCTTCTTACAAAGATCGATGTTGGGTGTTATTTCTACAAGATTGTGTGTAGGGATTCCATGCTTTGACATATTTGTCAAAGAACATCCTCACTTGTTCTACCTCCTCCTGATTATGCCAATCGAGTCCATCCATGTTGGGTGAACCTGAAATCTAAATGAACCCATGTATATGTCTTGATCCTCAATGTTGCCATTCATATCTATACTAGTAATCTGACACATGAAAGCATTTTTCTAATACTTCTTCACGAAATATTGTGAACCTTCCATGCAAGAATAAAGAAGTGGTGTGTGGGTTATTGATAATGTTATTTGTGCATTCTTTATTTGTTCGTAGGACTGATGAAAGGCCATTTGGAAATAGTTGTTGTAATTCAGGCCACTTAGTATTTGCAACACTAAAGGTGAATAAAAGAGTAGGGGTTCCTAACTAGTTGATCATATTGGAAAGTTCACCACAATGTTTATTCTAATACACACGAGTTCCCCTCAAGGAAGATCCAAAGTGCATCAATTCTTCAGCCAATTGAGTGTCAAGTATTTTTTGTATGTGCGGGTGAGGGTTTTCAATGGTGGTTGGGATGGAGTCCTCTAGATTTTTCTTGACAAAAATAGAAGAGAGTCCTTGAGTTCGATGCCACATCATTAGATTTAATACAAAATAGCAAAACCTTGGATGGCTCCCGAATACACTATCATGGTATCTCATTAAGTGCAATACAAATTCATGCATCTTGACTTCTCAATAGTGAGGTTACATTGGTAATGCAATATCACTTGGGAAAAGTGTGGGAAAAGCCATATCCAAAAGTCCTTCAGTGTTGTATTCATTTAATGGAGAAGGATCAAGCTCAGGCCAATGAATAATAGTGTCCTTGGCATTTGAAATTTGCATCATTTCTTTGATGATATCTATTTCATGTTATCTATTTGGTAAGTTATCCATAAATGATAATGAGTATGATATGTCATTTTCATTTTCATCCTCACCACATGGACCTTAAAATTTAGTTGAGAGATCATGTTCATTGTCTACATCAATAGTATGAAGCATGCTTGAAATATCTATAATTCTATCTGGGAGTTGTTGTAGACCTTCATCGTTTATTAGAACATCCTTATAGTATGGGTCATATTTTATCTTATATTGTAATAGAACCCAAACACAACCCCTACTTGCATAGCAATCATAGTAAGTTCCATGGGTGTGTGGAGTCCTCAAACTATTAAAATGTCTAATTCTAAAATCCTATATGGGAGGTACTTTTCTATTGATTTAGTGTCTTGAGGAAAGCTAATTGTATGACCATAATATTTATATTTTCCACCACGAGCACGTGTTCCTTGAACTATTGGATTTACTCATGTTATGAGAATTTCTTCAACTTGGGTTAGATTTTTTAACGCATTTGGTTGTTTTCTTGGGTCCATATTATTAGATGTTGCAAATCATTTTCTCCCTTTCTCATGAACACATCTAGTGAACACTAGGACACAATCTATTGAAGAGGTGTGCATGCCAGGGTAACATTCATTGTATACTTTGCATGTTCCAATGTTTTCCAATGCATCTATCCTAGTATGAAACTTCTTAGAGACTACTACAAAGTTTGTATTCATTTGGGGTGTCCCAATATCTATGCCACATTTTTTTGTTCATGTTGCATATGATGATGAATACTGATTTCTTCTTTGTGCTAAGCATAATAATCACGATCCCTTTTTTGATGTTGCTTTTGTTTGTTTTTAATTTTTTAGAGCTTTGTCTCACAAGTTTGAGGGGAGGAGCTCATTATTTGCAAAGAGATAATCATACTTCATGGTCAATAGTATATTTGTAATAAATTGTGAAATAAGATGCCAATAATATCAATGTGAAACAAAACAAGTAATAACCTAGTTGAAAATTCAATGCAAGGTAGTAGAAACATCAATTCTGGATTCAAGAACCAATATTTTAATTCAAAAGAGAATGTCATAAACAATTATGTTGTTGGTAAAAATCATATTTGGATTGAAGTAAATGCAATCATAAAAATTAAAAATCAACAACCAATAGTTTTATTCTCTAAAGATATAACTTTACTAAATACAATTATAAGCAATTAATTTTTCCAAATAAATGGTATTTTCATATGTTAGCATGTAGCAATAATGTTTCTAGTAACAAATAAAATTATAAACAATTAAATAAGATCATATTTTGATTGAAGTAAAACAATCATAAAAATTAAAAATCAATAATCAATAGTTTCATTCTCTGAAGATAGAACTTAACTAAATACAAGTATAAACAATTAAATTCTCCAAATAGATGGTATTTTCATATGTTAGTATGTAGCATCAATGTTGGTAGTAATAAATACAATTATAAATAATTAAATTCTCCAAATACATGGTATTTTCATATGTTATTATGTAGCATCAAAGTTGGTAGTAATAAATACAATCATAAACATTTAAATTTACCAAACATATTGTAGCATCAATGTTGGTAGTACAATTACGTACTTGTGCCATTAGAGTAGAAGCATTAGAGGATATTTAAGCACCCTTGTCTTTCATATCATTGATTTTACTGATCAAGGAAGCATTTTCTTCTTCAAGATTGAGAGCGTCAACTTTCGTGACTATTGACTTCAAATGACCTTGACCAACACTTGAGTCATATAGAACTGAGGTACTAAAGAGATACTATTTGAAACAACCTTGTTTTATTACTATATCAACATCAATCTTTTCTTCTTGATTGAATTGGAGCATATATAAATCTTGTGTTGACATACTCAAAAGGTAGGTGGCAGGTTCATCAAAATAAACTACCTTGAGTGTGCCTGTATGATCCGCTAGCTTCATTTGAAGTATGTACCTATAAACACAATCTACAAATGTCACTTTGCACTTTGCACAAGTCCACATTTCATCAACATTTTTAACAACCTTTTTCTTACATTGTTTACCATTCAAGTGAAGGGGACAAGATGGATAGTAAACTGAATTCATTTTTATGAATTAAATTGTTGCCTTTACAATGTAATGAAAAGTTTGGGAGCCATTCATTGTTTGTTCCTCAATTTCCACAATTTTTTAAATTAGAATTTGTAGGGGCACATCTAAAATGTGTGTTGATGATGATAAAATATCCTTCCCATTATGATCAAACCATATCCTCAGTTTTTTTTGCCTCCTCTATGTCTGGATTGATGAAGAGTTGAGTACTACCCAAAGTTCTTATGACCTTTCCATTGTATTCAGTGGCTTTTCTAGTTTTAATTGCAAGAACAACAACCTAGTGTAAATGGTACATTTCTCGAAGTTGTGAACCCTCTTTTTGAGTGGTTGGTCCCCATAAAGTTACATTTATGGTAGATGAAGACAAATCTATTAATTAGACGCTTCTTCTAAGAAATTTTGTCTCATTAAACCTCCTTATTATGGTACATGGATCCACACAAATAACTATTCCAATAACATCAACCAGGAAATTATTGGCCATGTGGATAATTTCATCAAGGGGGATGAAGGAAAATTGATGTTTTGGAATTGACAGGTCATCATCTAAGAGTGAAACCCTAGAGTTGTCTTGCAAACATATTTCAAGCTAGCTATTAAGTTCGTTGTAGAGCTTATTCATTGTCTTCATAGTACCACCCTCTATTGTATGTATAAATCCTACTTGGATATTCATGTAATGAAGATCTACAATTTTGTTGAAGCATGTGATAGGTACTTTAGTTTTCTCACAATCTATAATGTCAAAAGAGAAGAATTTTCCATCTCCATGTTGGGTCTTGAAGTGGTGAATTTCCTTTTTCATTGTAACACGCCCCCTTATAAGCCACCTTGTTTGATATGGATTCAAGTTTCTAATTGGAGTAATAGTAGGGTTGATTTCCTTATTCTTCAAAGATGATGATATCCCAAGCACCATTCTTTCAGAAGGTAGTTGTAAGACATCATTTATTTTAAGTGTAAGAATTTTACTTAGGGAAAAATCACCCAAGATCAAGGAACTCAAGCACAAGCACAATAGTAGACCAATAGAGTATGATCAATATGAAAATGAATATCTCAAAAGCATGTACATACACACTAGGAGTGCCTTTATATAAAGGCCTCTAAGATGCATCTAGAATGGTTCTAGAAATAACTAGGAGATAAGATAAGCATGACAACTAAGCACACATCTTATCCTTCATTATAGATGAGAGAATAAGTATGACAAGGTGTATCTCATGTAGAGATGTTGTAGACACCATGTGCTTAATTAGAGTGCTAACTCCTATGTTGTAGACACCATGTGTATAAAAAAGGTATGAACTCTTCTGTTGTCAACATGACAACTCACAAGAGTAGGCATACTCCTAGGTGACTAATAAATAAATAAATAAATAATGCATTAACCTAAGTAAACTTAAGTAAAGTGTAAATAGTAAATACTTATCTACACCAACACCCCCCCTTAAGTGCAACTTAGGGAAATGCACTTAAGCTCACATAAACTAGGATGAAATGCATAATGGGTCCCAGCTACTAGGCCATGTTAGGTACCCATGTACAAAATGCAATGCAATCTCTCATAAAGTGGAGAAAGAGGGAAAAACTTATGGGAAAAAACCTCCTCCAAAAAGAGAGATGAAAAAAAAAGATGCATGGATGAATGGAGTAATCAAGACCCCCCATTACGACATGCATCTAGTGTATACAAAAGAGAAGTATGAGAAGGAAAAAACCCCATTAGAGGAAAAAGTCCCCCCCATAAAAGAGAAGAAGAAGAGAGACAAGGTAGTCCCCCCACCCTCTAAATGTAGAGTGTCGATCAATGATAGCTGCTCCAATGTAGAAGCTGATCCATGAATGCTGAATAATGTTCCTCCCTTTGGGAAGAAACAATGGTATAGGTATAGGTGAGATGCTTCCCCTTTGTGTAGAAAGAATCTCGATGATGAATGGTGTATTTGAAACTTGCTCAACTATCCCTATTTCAATGTTGATGGTTGCCCCTTCCAATACTACTAAAAAGAACGAGTGTAGATCTAGCAAGGATGGATGTAGAACCTATCCCAAAGAACCATATGTCTCCTCAAATGATAAAGACACTTCCTTCAACTTCTATACATAAGGATCCACAATCATATCAACATGTGAAGGCCAATCATGTAGAGAATGAATAAGAGAGTCAGAGCAAGCCCTCACGACAACTGAAGAAGGATCTTCTTCATTGAAGAGAAGATGTATATCATTAATGATGTCTTCCAAATCTACTATATGGGACTCCACAAACAAACCTTCAATGTCTATCAAGAAGTCATCTGCTAATGCTGGAATTGGAAGACAAGGTGTGCCCTACTATGCTGAAGTATATGAACCTATCACTATAGCAATGGATGAAGTAGTTGCCTCAAAAAAGAGAAGGAAAATGTCATCGATGATGTCTCCTACATCTTCAATGTGAGATTCCACAAAAAACCTTGCAATGTCTAGAAGGAAGTCATCCCATGAAGCTGAAGCAAGAAGACATGGTAAATCCTGCTACACTAAATCAAAAGCATCTATGGCTAGAACTAGATCAATATTAGCAACATGAGCATCAGGAGGTGTGATCTTAGCTAGAGGTATAGGTACCACAACTAGAGTGACTGGTTGTAGAATGTCCTTGAGAAATGGAGGAACTCATGGATCTCCATATGCTTCCCAAAGAGCCATCCAAAAATCATGAGAAAAAGTTGCCATTCTAAGAGGAGCAAGGCATTCCTTACTCATACTGTTATACAAAAAGTAAAGAAGATTAGTAATATATGTCCAATTAGGATTTGATGGTAACATCTTCAAATAGAGATAAGGAAGGAATTCCTGATGTTCCCTTAGATGATCAAGCATCAAATCACTCCATTTGTGATAGTTCTATGTTGTCAACTTCGGGCTAATACCAAACTGACATGTGTGACAAGATTCCATGAGATCAATTAATGAACCTCCCAAAATGCAAAAAATCAATCAACCCCCCATAATGTATGATTTGACACTTTATAGGTAGTGCGTTTACAATGGAACACTTGCTAATTTAGGGCTGTAAGAATTTTCCTTAGGGAAAAATTCACCCAAGATCAAGGAACTTAAGCACAAGAACAACAATAGATCAAAAGAGTATGCTCAATATGAGAATTAATTATCTCAAAGCATGTGTACATACACACTAGGAGTACTTGTATATAAGGGCCTCTAAGATGCATCTAGAATGGTTCTGGAAAGAACTAGGAAATAAGCATGACAACTAAGCACACATCCTCTATTGTGCATGAATATAAGTGCATCAATGAGAGGATAAGTATGACAAGGTGTCTCATATGTAGAGATTTTGTGGATACCATGTGCTCAAATAAAGTGCTAACTCCTGTGTTGTCAACATGACAACTCACAAGAATACACATACTCCTAGGTGACTAACTAATAAATAATAAAATAATGCATTAACCTAAGTAAACTTAAGTAAAGTGTAAATAGTAAATACTTATTTACACCAACACCCCCCTTTAAGTGCAACTTAGGGGAATGCACTTAAGCTTACAAAAGCTAGGATGAAATGCATAATGGGTCTCGACTACTAGGCCATGTTAGGTACTCATGTACATAATGAAATATAATCTCTCATAAAAAAAAGAAAGAAGGAAAACATCATGGGAAAAACCCTCCCCCAAAAAGAGAGATAAAAAAACAAGATGCATGGATGAATTGAGTAATCAAGACCCCCCCATTATGACATACATCAAGTATATACAAAAGAGAAATATGAGAAGGACAAAACCCCATAAGGGGAAAAAGTCCCCCCCAAAAGAAATAAGAGGAAAAGAGACAAGGTAGTCCCCCTCCCCCCCTCGAAAAATGTAGAGTGCCGATTAGTGATAGCTACTCCAATGTAGAAGCTGATCCAATGTTGTTGAATAATGTATCTCCCCTTTGGAAGAAACAATGGTAGAGGTACAAGTGAGATGCTTTCTGTATGTGTAAAATGAATCCTAATGATAAATGGTGTCTTTGAAACCTGTTCAACTATCCCTGTGTCAATGCTGATGGTCACCCCTTCCAATACTGCTGAAAAGAATGAGTGCAAATCTACCAAGGATGTATGTAGAACATGTCCCAAAGAATAAATTGTCTCCTCAAATAATAAATATACCTCTTACAACTATTTTACATAAGGATCCACAATGATATCAACGTGTGGAGATTAATCATGTAGAGAATGGACAGGAGGGTCAAAGTGATCCCTCGTGACAATTGAAGAAGGATCTAATTCATCAAAGAGAAGTTGTATATCATTAATGATGTATCCCACATATTCTATGTGTGACCCCACAAACAAACCTAAAATATCTATAAAAAGTCATCCACTAATGCTAGAGCTGGAAGTACCTTGTTGTGCTAGACCCATCATTGTGGCAATATGTGCATGTTGAATTTGTTGATGATGTGACCTCTCCCTGTATCTTTCAATAGGACCTCACATATCTAAATTAGTTGAAGCACTATTGTTGGTGTCATGATCAATTTCCACAATGCATGAAGTAGTCTCCTCAAAAAAGAGAAGATGGATGTGATTGATGATGTCTCCCACATCTTCAATGTGAGACTCCACGAATAGACTTGCAATATCTGGAAGGTGGTCATCCCATGAAGCTAGAGTATGAATACATAATGTTTCCTACTACACTAAATCATATGCATATGAGGCTGGTATTGGATCAATAGTAGCAATAGGAGAATTAGGAGGTGTGATCTCATATGGAGTTGGAGGAACCAAAGTTGAAGTGACCAAAGATATAATGTCTTATGAAAAGGAAGGAACTATGGGATCTCCATATTCTTTTCGAAGAGCCATCCACATATCATAAGGGTGAATGATGCTTTTAATGACAAGACAACCAACATAATCAATACTAAATATAATCATATCCAAAAGTCTGTTAACATGTGGCTATTCTTGAGTGTCAGGGATCAATTCGATGGAACATAAATAAGGAAATACTTCCTTATGCTCACTTCTTAGATGATCAATAATTAAAGAACTCCATTTGTGATAGTTCCCTTTTGTCAACGAGGGTCTAACTCCATGCCGACATGTGAAACAAAACTCCATGAGATCAATAAATGTACCCCCAAAATGCAAAAATACTCAATCAACCCCCCTAATATATGATTCGGTGCTTTATGTGGACTTCTAATTTTTCTTGTTACAACTACCTTTTGAGACTCAAATATGATATTAAGCACTATAGCTTGGATGTACAATGATTTTGAAAAGTAATCAAAGCAATACAATGCAGAGAAGGCCCTAAGTCTGAAAGTGATATTTTGTCCACACAACCCCTATAGTTTGAATACAGATCTAGAAAGTAGATTAAAAATAACACGCTTTAAAAAAAATGGAACCTAATTTTGAGTCTAGAATGAGCCCGCACAAAGAAATTGAAGTTGCAAAATGTAGGATTAGACAAGTATAGTTGCGAAAAGATGCAATTTCTAAAAAATCTATGCACCAAAACCAAAAAAAAAGTGCACCACTAAAAAGTTTAGGAAATTCTACCCAAAAAAAAAAAAATTGCACCTAATTTGGAGCTCGGATGATTGAGATATGGCCTCCTAAAGTCAGACTGTCAAATCAAAAATGAATTTGAAGTGGGTCTAGGCAAAAAACTATGAGGTTAAATTTGGCAATCAAATGACCATTGCAATAGTTCAAAAGTGCCTAAAAATGATAGTCAAATGATCATCAATTTTAATGTCATAAAAAGTTGACGTAAGTGAAAAAAAACACTCCTTGCTAACATGGCAGGGTCATACAATATAAATTTGTTGACGTGTGTAAGGATAATGACATATATAGACATGTGTCAAGTGACGTGGAGCTTGATCATTGGGCCATGCAGCATGACTGGGCTCTTACATGTTGGGGTCATTGCTTGCTGACTAGGCAATGAGTCAGATGCCTATGTGTCAAGGTTTGCAGTTGACATGTTGGTCCCATGTGGTGAGGAGTTGGTCAATGGATCTAAGTTAGTATCAGTGGTTAGAAAAAATCGACAGTTGGAAGAAGGAGCAGTGGTGGACAAAATATTCTTCTAGAATATGTGTTGCTAGAGAATAGATGAACGAAGTCGAGATGGTTATAATGCTATTGGGAAAATATATTACAACGGGTGGGATATGTCAAATATCCCACATGTAACCCATAGAGAAATGTTGCAAGGTTAAAAATAAAGCCTGCCAAGTGATAACAATGAAGTAAAGCCACCGGTTAAGTTGTGCTTGCTGGTTGGTGATGGCTTTGGGCTATTCATCAATCTCTACTGTGTGGTCAGACTCTAGTGTGGCTTGACCAAAAATATTGATAATGCTCACTGATGGAATCTGACTGTGCGGTCGAAGACTTTAAAACTACTAAATATTAAAGGAATATTCTGCAAATATTCCCTGTAGGGGTTGGGGTGTCACTGCCCGGTTCTTGCAATTTTTTTTCTTTGTAGGGCCAATTGGCCTATTTTTTTTGAAAAATAATCAAATTCAAAAATAATTGTAGAGAAGAATAAAATTTAGATCTAAAACATAAATTAGTAGATCTAATAAATGACCATACCCAAATTGTGAATAGGGCCTTTGAGTGCCGATTTGCAAAATTTTTTTGCCTCAAAATTGACTTTGGCCCAATATAAGAGAATTTATAGTTGATTTTCACTGAATTGTTGTTCTAGATGCAATGGCGGAGTCCACTTTGGCTCTAGACATTCTTAATATCTGTAAATTCTTTGGATCTAGGTCAAGGTGCTAAAGCAAGAATGGTCTCAAACAACTATGTGAAGAGAATCTCCCCAAGCTCTAATACCATGTAAGAATTTGCCTTAGGGAAAAATTCACCCAAGATCAAGGAACTCAAGCATAAGCACAACAATAGACCAAAAGAGTATGATCAATATGAGAATCAATTATCTCAAAGCATGTGTACATACATTCTAGAAAGAACTAGGAGATAAGCATGACAACTAAGTACACATCCTCCATTGTGCATGAATATAAATGCATCAATGAGAGGATAAGTATGACAAGGTGTCTCACGTGTAGAGATGTTGTAGACACCATGTGTATAATTAGAGTGCTAACTTCTGTGTTGTCAACATGACAAATCACAAGAGTAAACATACTCCTAGGTGACTAACTAATAAATAATAAATTAATGTATTAACCTAAGTAAACTTAAGTAAATTGTAAATAATAAATACTTATTTACACCAACAAGGGCCTATTTCTAAAAGTAGTATTTCTGCCCACAGAAGCCTATAATCTAATTGTAGATTTGGAAAGTAAACAAAAAATTATGCACTTTCAAAAAAAAAAATATAGAACCTGATTTGGAGTCCATATGAGCCTGTACTAAGCATTTGAAGTGGAAAAAATTGGGATTTGCAAATTGCAAAAAAATTCAAGAAAAAAGACCTAAAACAACCCACACCACCGTGTAGATCACAAAATTCTACCCCAAAACAAAAAAAATTGCTCGAAAAAAGGAGTCTGTATGAGGGAGATATCGCTGTTTGAAAATCACCGCTGTAATTATTTTTCCCGAATCACTGCTATCGTGCCTCCAAAAATTAGATGACTCTAGATTTGGCCTCAGATATCTAATTTGGATGAAACAAAATCTGATTTGGGTTGTTTTTGACCTTTTGAATGTGATGCAAATATCTGATTTGCAACAATAAGCTTCAAGCTTCACTTGCAAAAAATCTCTCCTACTAGCCTGATGGCCAAAATGTTCATGGAAAATAATGTAGATTCAAAAAAATTTGTAGAGATGTAGATGGAAAAAAATGCAGATCTAAAAATTAAACATACAGATCTGAAATGATCGGTTTACAAAAAAACATTTTGCCACAATTTTGACTATAGCCTAGGGTAGGCAAATTTATAGTCAAATTTCACCAAATCAATGTTCTGGATGCAATGGCGAGTTTCACTTTGGCTCTAGACACTCTCAATGACTATGATACTTTAGATCTAGGTTGAGGTCCTCCAAGAGGTGAAGCAAGAAAATGGTCTCGAATGACTATGTGAAGAGAAATTCCCTTAGCTCTGATACCATGAAAGAATTTTCCTTAGGGCAAGATCACCCAAGATCAAGGAACTTAAGCACAAGCACAATAGTAGACCAAAAGAGTATGATCAATATGAGAATGAATATCTCAAAAGCATGTACACACATACAATGACAATACATCAATTTTGGATATTGTTATTTTGATCATACCTTGTTGGTCTATTGTTGTGCTTGTGCTTGAGTTCCTTGATCTTGGGTGATTTTTTGCTATGGAAAATTCTTACATTAAGCACACATGTTGATGGAGAACCCAAGTTTGTTGCATGTAATTCTGGGCATTGTTCCTTGCATACATAGATAGGTTCACCGATAATGACATGATGTAAGCAAGTGATGTCTAGTTCAAATACAACAATCCACCTACAAAAGATCATATTGAGTCAAAGTATTATATATTGTAACATATCAAAAAAAAGTTGATTCAAATGTGTTTATGTTTTTAGAAATATACTATATTGGATAAATTCATAAAAGAGCTTACTTAGACTTGTAAATAGTAGGGTAACTATACCCTTTGAGTAACACTACAAACCCCTTTATGATTTCTTTCAAGCCCACATAATCATTATATTTCTTTAGAATTGTTGCTTTTTGTTTGGATACTCCATTAGAGAGGTCCATTCTATATCAAGGTGTTGCCTTACAATTCAACCCCAACTCAAAAATGTCTTCAACTTGGAGGTGTGGTTGTAATTGTAGGTTCCCATCATTAATCATTGTAATTGTAGATTTAGTCAAGGGAACCATTTTTAGTTGTAGGAGGAAAATTAGATCTATAAATGAGACATCACATGAATCAAATATACATTTATGATATTACTTTGTTTCACACAAAATAATTATTATAGTTGATATTATATTCATTATTGTGTTCACAAATGCACACTAGATATACCTATGTATATCTCATTACGAATGTAAAAATTCTTCTTCATGGAGCAATGATACTATAAATCCACACAACCTAAAAACAACAATATTGTGTGATAAATACCTAATTATGAGTCTTTTGGTTTGTTGAGGATTCAACAATAATTATTTTATTTGGAATGCACCTGAGCATGCAAAAAAACATGTAAGATTAATTACCCAAGGCATATGATAAATTGAAAGGTATAATGTCTACTATTAGAGAGAGATACTTTTGTTGAATAACAATACCCATAGAGAGAGCTCAAGATCAAGATAATGTGAATAATGATATTTATAGAATGGAAGACAATGTGGAACCAAAAGAGGGTTATGATAAAATTCATTTCATGAAAATTAATAGTATTGATGGCTTAATTCATGGGAATGACCAATGTGATTCTATAATGATTCTATAGCAGAGTTGAATTTATTTCCCATGACAATGATTTTGATTAACCATTTTCTAGCAATCTGATTCCATTTACTCCAATGTGAGTCAAATTTCAGTTGTTGAGTGTTGAGTGGGTTGCCATCGTAGAAGAAGGGAAACCATTTAATACTGTCTCAAACCATTAACCGGCTCCATATTTCCAATGTGAGACAATTTTAGGTTGGAAGCAACCTCAGTAAGAAAGCCTATCGGCTAATTATATATATATATATATATATATATATATATATATATATATATATATATATATATATATATATATATATATATATATATATATATATATATATATATATATATATATATATATATATATATATATATATATATATATATATATTCTATGTAGCACTAATTTTTTACATATGGCTTTCCATTCAATTGTTCCCAAATTATAAAAAATGTTTATTGGTTTTGATAAAAGTAATATCACAAAAATAAAGGGTGTTGATGGCTTAAATCAGGAAAAGAACAATGTGATTATATTATGGTTGACCTTGTAAATGTGAGTTTAATTTAATTAATAAAATATATATATTTCTTGAATTTTTTTACATATGGCTTTCCATTCAATTGACTCCAAATTATAAAAATTATTTATTAGTTTTGACAAAAATAATATCACGAAAATAAAGGGTGTTGATGGCTTAAATCATGAAAAGAACAATGTGATTATATTATGGTTGACCTTGTAAATCATGCTACCTCTTATTCTCCTCCCCAACTATGAACAAGACTTCCCACTCTTGATGTGGGTTACTAATTGTGTTGCTAATGGGTTGCTAGTTATTTATTTTTGACATTGTTAATCCCTTTCTTCTAATTGTGTTGTCGATCTCTTAATGCCTTTTAGAATTGGTTAGTCAGCCCCCTATAAGACTATTGGACTTACCAAATATAAATATATAATTAAAAATATGTAAATAAAAGATCAATTTAAAGTTCACTATAATGAAAGTATACTAACTTGAAAAAATGAAAATAAATATAGAATTCTAAAAGTTTGTTTGATAATATGAATAAATAAAAAAATATAATAATAATAATAATAATTCTTAAGTCCATTATTGGGTCTGTTTGGGTTAATCAAACTTCTCTGCAATATGGTGCATTGATATATTCTTGGCTGTGGTGAATTTATTTTATCACATGCTTAACATATTAAGGAAATTGGGGTAAGATATTTTATTCCACATCATTCATATAAGTGTGAATACCAACAAATATATAATGGAATTAGAAGTAGTGTCAAATGGAAGAGGTATGTATGAAGAGGGTAAAATACGTGAACATGTTAAATATGAATATCATGGAATCATTCCAAATGTTCATCAATGCACAAATTCTCTTGTGGATGATCACATGGTTTTTGAGGATAATGGGCATATAGTGTCGTCTCAGAATGAAGAATCCAATAATTATCTTGACAATCTGGTTCATAAGGATCTTCTGGCTTGTCTAGTGCATAATAGTTAAAACTACTATTGAATTTCTTAGTACTTTCAAATACTTCCATGGATTTGGTAATGGGATGGAATATTTGGTTTCAAAGTGCAACTCCAACATTGAGGAACAAAAGTAGGAAGTGGCTAGATTGGAAGACTAATGTTCTTTTAAATTAGCAGTTTATAGGCATACACAGTGACATAAATGGCAAAAAGAGTAGTGTTTTGTTATCCTATTCATATCGTTTAATGTTTATTATAATGACTTCAAGATACTTGAAAAGTAATTCAGATCTTGCATGGTAGGGTTGGCAATATCAGTATATCATCTTAGTTTTCTTAATTCTCAGTGGAGTGTGGCTCTATAGCTGTGGATATGTGAATATAGGTGATGTAGATTACATAATTTAAAACTATGCTTTTAATTTTAAGACCTTTTCCATGAATTAATAGAAGCATGCTTATCCTTATTATAGGATAACAAAAAACTTTTTTCGAAGTACATATAGATCTATAATAGAAAACTTAAAATATAAAACATAAAAAAAAAAATTCAAAAAGATATCTGAGTTTTAAACCATAGTTTCCTTATAATAGTGAAATTCTCAAGCCACAAAACTGGTACAATTTGTGGTAAACATATTTTGCAGTGAAATTAAAATTCGTATCACCTTTGATGAAGATTTATTTTGATATTTATTTGATATGATTGAGCTTATTTTTAGATATTGTAGATTGTGAATTTACATTTCAAATAGCTATATCACAAAGCATACCAATTTTGGGTATTTCGATTTATTGCTTTTGCATGCACAAAGTGTAATACATAGAATATATGATTTAGACACCACTATATTAAACAATATACAACAAGTACAACAATTTGGTATACATGTAAGTAACGAAGGTCGAAGTTGTTTACAAAATATGCTTCATTTCAGTACTCTTGTCTAACCGAACATAGCTATAGGTGGTCAATTCTTCCAAAAAAAAGAAAAGCTATGCACTTGATCATAGTTCAGAGTTTTCTACAAAATAAGGCTCATATAAGAAACCTATGCTTGGCCAACAATATGTCTAGGTGGCCACTTCATCACAAAAGTAAAAAAATGACAAACACTCTATCAAGTATACTATTGTACAATATCATATTTACTATATTCATAGGTATAAATGGTATAGACTATACATTATTGAGGTAATTCTGAAATGCAACTTTGATATTAGGAGCACAACCAAGAGCATAGTAATCATCTACATGCATGTCATGTAGGAAGTTACAATATCCAGTTAACATGTCACATGTCGCATGAAACTTGAGGAATCTTGCCTCCATCATCATTACATTGGTATCTCACACAAAGCAGATCATTGAGCACATTTCCTTTGCATGTTCAAGTATGTTAATGCAACTAAGAGTAACTCCACTTGAAAAATTTGGAATACTGTTCATAGGAAAACCAGTTTGATTGATTGATTATGGTGATTGATTCGGTAACACAATGGGGACATTGCTACTATTAATCTCAATAATAGTCATAAAATTGAGTGTATTTTCCATAGCTAATGGAAGACATTCAATAAAATATTAGTTTCAAAAACAAGTATCCAACATGTAGCAAAAAAGTAAATTTCCAATTCTAGACTCAAGTAACCAAAAAAATATGTCCAAAACAAACAAGGTCTAAGTACAATAATACGAGATTATAGAAATATGACATAATAAAAGTGAGTAAAAACCTATGCAATATCTACAAGAAAAAGAAACTCGGGCTAAGTTTGTGCAGGCTGAGTACTACATGGAGACTTTAGGAAATTTAAAGTCTATATACCCTTACCAGTAGATCATCATGACAACTTTGTAGTGTGTAGTGAATCTACAAAATAAATCGATTGTTTGAATGCTCTACTTGTAGAGCTGATGATAAAAGATAGTTTCAAGGCTAACATAATTCAATAATCTAAAGTGATCTTTATATTTTCTTTATTTAGTTTTAGCCAATTAAAAAACCCAAATAGATGCTTCAAAGCAAATAGATCAAGTTGAATTTATTTCAATAAACAAAACAAACATACACATGATTAAAATTGCCATTACATGTCAAAAAATAGAGATTCAGACATTTAGAGGAGCATTTTGTCATTCATGGCCATGTTTACTAAAATATCCTAAACTAGATAATGAGGTAAAATGGAAAAGGTAAAACTACATTCATAAAAATGACCCATTACCATTTTTAATCCACCTGCTACAATAACCTTGTTATTTCTAGTTCACAAAATTGAATCATCGTCTATTGCAAATCTTGCAACCCTATGAAGTGATAAAGATTGTAGCTTAAACTTCACTGCTAACAATTTCTAAGCATTTAGATTTATATATGATCATTGCTCCATTGCAAAAATCGAAGCTTAAAACCATAAGGAAATGTTTGAGAAAAATTGGTTTTAAAGTAGAAAAATTCAAGCCTATATGAAAGACATAGTTGACATAGTCTTCAAGTCATTAGATGTTGAACACCCCATGTCTAGGGCTAGACATGATGGGGTCGAGACCTCACCTCATGGGCACAATCATGGACATGAATCCAATTCAAATATAAGAGCCAACAATTCAAGAGTAGAATCCTTTCAAGCTTAACAATGTATATCTAATTTCAACAATTGCTTGATCTTGAGGGGGCTTGAATAAAATCATTTGTTAGGGTTTGCATAAAGCATGTTGTTCTAACCACAAAATGAAATTCAACGAAAAAGAAGTAAAACAAAATGAAACTGCTACCATTAGAAAAATCACCTATAAAATCCAGACATTGATTCTTTAAAGGAAAAATGAAAGGTTACAAAGAATCTTGCAGTCAAAAATTTCAGTTTTAGAAACCATTAAATTTAATCCCAGTTGAGTGGATTCTAATTATTGATGAGTTCTGGTAAAATATGGCTCAAAATACATTTAATTCAAATAATCTGTAGTTGAAATCTATAATAAAACCTTAACTACTCATGTATCTACACAAAATATGGCTCAAAATAAATCTAATTTGGATACTCTGTAGTTGAATTCTATAATAAAACCTTAACTACTCATGTATCTACAAACCCTAGGAAAATATATCCTTTTGTCTTGAAACTTGAAAGATAGATTTTTCACTACAAAAACCTTGAAACACAATTTCAAAAAGAATCCATGGATAATACTTGCCAAGTCTAGTGGGAAAAAGCTTCAAACCCTAAAAATTGATTAAGAAACATAGTTGGATAATTTCAAAACCCTAGCTATCAAATTAACTAGTCTAAATCTATGAATGTTATGGAAATCACATTTGAAAGAGGATTTATGGATACGAGAGGAAACATAGGCAATTTTACACAATATTTAGTGATCTAAGGATAGCTAAAAAGGTGTTTTTATCCCATCAAACAAAGGGGAGTTTTGAAAATTAACATAAATATACAAATGAGAAAATTTTGATTGCAGAAGGAGATGTCCTAGACCCCAGCAATGATTTCATTTCTGTAAGATCAAAAAAAAGTTGAGAGCGATGATGCTCTTGCTAAAGAAAGGGTTCCTGCATGGGTGCTAGCTACACCATAAGGGAACAAAAACTTTGAAACACAATTTCAAATTTGGCAAAGGGGATTGATATGGTGTCAGGATCACAATTTTTCCAAATGATAAACTTTAAAAAAGACAAACATAGTGAGAAGAAATTACGTGAAAATCATTAACCTCTATCCTATTATATACTACTCAAAACCATAAAACCCAAGATAAATAGAATATTGATCAAGAGTCATGGACTTACCTAATTGAAATAAACATTTCACAAAGTAAGATTCTAGCTGTTTACGCCTTTAATAGGATAATGTTTAGACTATTCACAAGATGTTTTCTAAACAATGGAGGCGGTGGGATATAACTAATTAACTCTACTAAATAAATGGCATAACAAATAGAGTAGATCCATGAAATATTTATTAAGATATATAAATATATCCTAATAGATATGGTAATAGATATGGTCAGTGTAGTAGATTGATATGGAAATTGCATTTATTGCCTGAATTTATTGAGTAGACTGATATTGGAAGTGCAATTATTGCTTGAATTTATTGTTTGATAAGTAACTCATTTTTTATTATTTTATGTTCCATATGGTTAACATGTTTATTATATATTATTCTTGTCTAGTGTCTATTACCAAAATATGGCCTATAATGTTTGGTTTTGCAAACGGACAGGTTTCTGTGAAAAGCCCAAGTATAATAGCCTATCGACTGATAAGGCTTAAAACCTTTACCATATTTTTCATACAAACCATGAAGGAAAAATCAAAATGTTATCTTAAAGAGCAAACCAAAACTAGGGCCCTTCGTGATCACATTAGGCTGACTTTACTAGAACCCTTATAGCATTAATCAACAAAAACTGAGAGCAAGCAATATTTTAACACAAACACAAGATAACACTTACCTTTGATCCTAGAATCTTCCATGGTTGTCACTTGTTGCACACTCCTTCCTCTCTACAATCATTTCTATGTCTTCCCACCCTAAATGAGTATCCATAATATAAATGACAATCCCTTTCCCTTCATAATGACAATGTCCTCTAACTTTAGTCCTAGACAAGCACCAATGAAATTATGTTCTCCAAAATAAAAAATAAAAACAAAAATATTAGATTATAAAAAAAAAAAAAAATAGTAGTTCTATTCAATATTGAAGATTCTATCCATAGACATTCTATTACAATGTGACTGTCAGATCTAGCTAATAATAAACTCGTATTCCTTAGCTTATCCTCTTCAATATTAAATTGATTACTAGAACCACCTTCACTAATCCAAGGTAAGGAATAAAAACCTAAATCCTTATAAGGTAATTATATATGAAATGATAGACACACTTGACTTTACCTATGAGTTTTTGACTCTACTATGAGTTTTCTTTAGCCTCTACAAAGGAAGATACAATTATCTTATTTGAAGTAAATTGGGTACATCTTGTTGGGATGCATGTCTTATAATAGGCATTTCTATGGCTATAGTTCTAACATATGTTAGAAGAACTTAATTTGAAGTGAGAATGAGTTCAAAGAGAACAAAATAAGTCTAACTAGGTTTCTTTATTGTAACATCTTGATTGTAAATCTTAAAGATATACTTTGATTCATCAATACATGTGCTAAAAATTCTATTAGAGAGATAAATCAGAAGCTTGTTCTCCTACAAAAAATATCAATTGCTACTCTATTCTCAATAGCTCTTTGCATTGTCATTCTAAATGCATGCAATCCTGCCATCCTAACTTTTGAATTGTGTGTTTATCTCTTTTGAGAATGTAGAGCAATCCAAAACATACCAGCACATTTGACATTTATGAAGGCAATTGATGGAAAGATTCAAAATACTTAACAACTAGAACTGATATTGTCAAACTTATTTTTATTTCAAGTAAGAGAGTTAATTTATTAGAGGTCCTTACACACACCACTAGTTTCATAAACATGAGTTTTTTCCAAAGTTATGTGATAATCTTGTGGAATGGTGTTGTGAGGTTTCACAACACTAACCGATTGTAAATGGGGACCCCATTTTTTTTGGCTGTTGTAGTAGTTTGGTTGTAGGGATTTGGCATTTGGCTTAAGGGTGAAAGAATGACTTTTTATTTAAGTTTTGGCTAATTCTAGGAGATGGAGAAGCAATGTTACAAGAAGAGCTGAATTGTGCTAAGTATACAAATCATCTTGAACTGAGACTCTTCAGTTATCCAAGTAAATGTTATCTCATCTTGGCTCAGATGTATTTTGCTACACAAGCAAATGTTGTCCATTGATTTGTTTTTTGATTAACAAATGACCGAAGCCTAGATTAATTTTTGTTATTTATTTTAATTTTTTTAAAACTATATTAAGAGAATTCAAACCCAAGACCTCCCACATGTGAGGCTCACAAGTTACCCCCATTGTGTTGTAGGCTCTTGCCTCATTATTGCATTGAAATTATCCAAATGATATCAATTTTAATAAATGATAAATTAAATTAATAGAAAATAAGTCATAAATGGTAATACCTAAAAATTGTCCATTCAAATTTCCATTACCCTATTAAATATTTTTTTACTGAAAATTAAAATGGCAGGTCTGTGATGATTTTCTAAGTCTTATTGCACTTATTATTTAACATTTAATAATTATTTACAAGCGGTTGTTTTCCTTGCAAGATAAGGAATGAACATCCGAAAGTGATGAGGTGGCATTGTATACAATGGGCTCTTTTCTCATCGATCCACATGTCATTCATCCTCCTCAAATTGTTATGGAGTTGAATTTTTTCATTGGTCCAAGGAGGCAATATAATTCTTTCATTGGGCCATAAGGTGGTGCTTAATTACAATAGATTGAACATTTAATGCTTGTAGTAGACAATTGAAAACTTAAATAGGGCTTATGCGGATTAATCTTGTTCCTTGACTTCAATTCAATCTTGTCTAAATGTTGTATTTGAACTCCCTATAAAGGAGTGCTCCCCTCATTTGTAAAGGGAGATGTTAGAGAATTATTGCAAGAATAATACCAAAATTTCTCTACTTATCTACACTAACTAAAAATGAATTTTCTTAATATTTATTAAATTCATTTTTTTCTAATAAATTCTACTGGCATATTTTTTAAATTAATCAATCAAATTTTTCTATTTATCTTTACACTTATTGGATAATTTTCTTGGGATTTTATTAGGGCTTTTTTGTCCCTCATTTTATGCTTTTAATTCTGATTTTTAAGTTTACACTTTTTTTTCTAGTTATGTTGTGTATGTTATTAAAGGTTTTTTATCCCTCATTTTATAATTTCTACTACGATTTTTAAGTTTACATGATTTTTTTTAGTTGTTTTGCTAAATTACAACAAAAGGTACTTAAGAGAAAAGTCTAAAAAGCTAGAAAATACACTAATGAAAGTTAAGAGGCACAACTATAAAAGACATGGCTATCCTTCATACAAAATTCTCAATGATTTGGTTAATTAGATGAAGAAAACGTTTATAAGAGTAAGTGGTTGTAAGGGAAGTAGTTTGGATGACCAAAAGTCTACATCTAGTAATTGTTTTGTGACAATATTAGTGCCATTAAATTGGTCAAGAAATACCTCCATTTCATCACAATCGGACGAAGCATTTTGATAGAAAACACTATTTTTTCAAAGATTATATGTAGAAGAAAGAACTTGAATTAGGGTATTTCAACACAAGACTAGCATATATCTTCATGAAGGCAATTGCAAAAAATTAGTTTTTCCCACTCTGAAATTAGAGCATGAGTCCTTTCAACATCAAGGAAGAGTATGAAGATTGATTTTGTTTTGAAGATTTGCATGAATTCTAAAACTCCAGTTCTACTATCCATCCAATTCGTAGTAGTTTAGATTTGAGATGATCATACACAGATTTACTTTATTCATCAATGAATAATCTATGAGTAAATAAATATTGATAGTCTCCAACAGTAAAATGTTAGGTTTTTTTTTTTTTTCTTTTTCCCTTGGTTGAATTATAATTTGCAATCATGTTGTAGTATTGTAACTAAATCAACATCCTCATATTAGGTAGTGTTTGAATAAAAAGAACTATTGTTATAAGTAGTTTAGTTTGTCTTTCCATGGCTCGAAGGCCTAGAGAAATTTTTATCTTTTTTAGAATTAGGGAGTAGATTTAGCAAGTTCAAAAAATACATTTTTAAAGATGTAATGAATAATTCACATCTAGGTATGTGTTGCAATAAAATAAGCTTTTTCACTACATAAACAAAGCATCCTCTATTCCCATTGTTGTAGTATCATTTTTTCTATTTTTTCTTCTTTGATTGCTCTTGTTTTACTTCTACATGCCCAAGGAAAAGAAGAGGACAAAAGCTATAAAGAAAAACATATTTTGTTACTATTTTTCACTATAAAATGTAATAATTACAATATGGAATTGTAGATATAACATAGAAACAAGAGAATAGTAGGACGTTGCAATTTTGAATGAAATTGATACAACAAAATATAAAAGATATAAAGATATGAAACAAAACAATGTAATTCCTATTTTAAAAATAAATATGTTAATTTATAAAAAAAAGATACATTTTTTATCCATAATAATTTATATTTTATTAATAATAAAGTTCATTACATCACATCCTTTCAAACTTTAGAAAGAAAAAACTTTATCCACCCCAAAATTTTGATCTATAATATAGATCGCCCCATGGACATATAAACTCTATTTTCCTTTGCTCGACTATATTGTTCTTATAGCTTGGAAATCATACTTTTTTTTGATGGAGGGTTCAGACCTGTGAGGCAACCTAATGAGGCACAAAGCCTGTGAGCTACTAACTAGCAAAGGCCACCACATAGACTTTTTAAGGAACTTGATACAGGCCCACTCGTGCCTAAAACCTCTTTAGCTTAGAGCTAAGGATTGAGGGGAATCCACGTCATCAAAATCACCCGAGGCACGATCTCAACCTCATCCCTCATGATGTTAGAGCCTTGCACTCAACAAGGCTTGATCCTTGGTGGGCTCTTTGTGAGCCATTCAACTTCACCAGTAGACCAAGGACCCATTGACGTGATCATAATTTTATGTGTGAGTAGGATTACAAAATGGAATATAGTTCATTAATGCATTTTAATTTGAAATTAAGATTTATACATTAATAGGGCATAAAACCTTTACCATCTCTACCATCCAAACCATGAGAGAAAACTCAAAATGTAAACTCTATCTAAATAACCAAACCAAAACTAGGGCCTTTCGCAATCACATTAGGTTGACTTTACCAGAACCCTTATAGAATTCATCAAACAAAAATTGAGAACAAACACAATCTTAACACAAACATAAGATAGAAATTACCTATGACCCTAAAATCTTCCATGGTTGTCACTCATTGCACTCCTTCCTCTCCTCAATCATTTTTGCATCTTCCCACCCCAAATAAGTGTCCCCCATAATATAAATGACAATATCCCCCCTTCCTTCATAATGACAATGTCCTCCTCTAACTCTAGTCTCCAGGCAAGCACCAGTGAAATTATCTTCTCCAAATTAAAAAAAGAGAAAAAATAAAAATAAAAATAAAAATAATAAATAAAAATAATAAATAATAAATAATAAATAGTAGTTATATTCGATATTGAAGTTTTTGTCCACAAGCATTCTATCATAATGTGACTGCTAGAGTTAGCTAATAACTAGAACTTGCACTTCAAACAAGTGCAATGGTTATGCCAATAGTAAGATATGTCCTTCTCTTATTTCTCCTTCTCCTCCTTCTATGCCATTTTCTTCTCTTTCTTTATCTCCTCATTTTTCCTCTACTCCTCGTCCTTTCCTTTCTTCCATCAAATCCTTCTCTTCTCCTCCTTACTACTCTATCTATATTCCTCATTCCCATTTCTCCTCTTGCGTGCCCTATTTTTTCCTCCTCCTCCTTTTCCTCCTTTTCATCCTTCTCTATTTCCTTCTTCTTTTGTCTCCTCCTCCTCTTTCCCCTCCCCCTCCTCTCCCTTTACTCCTCTTTTTTTTTCAACTTCCCTCCTCCTTTTTCTCCTTCATGTCCTTTTTAATTTTTTGCATTATCCTTGACTTCTACTCCTTAGTTTTCTTCTTCACTTTCCACCTAGTAAGGTTAAATTTGTATGAAGGAATTATATACAAAAATTTTAAAATTGAAAGTTAACTTGGTATAAATATTCAATTATATCACATGTTTGATCTTTAGTACAATATAAGAAGATTATATTTTACATAAACATAAAAAATCATGATCAAATTATAAGCACACTACATATTCATATTAAACTAATCGTCCCCTTATGAAAACAATTGCTTCATCTATATTTACCTTCAATGTTCTTTTTGTGTAAGAGATTTTCTTTTGTCCAAGTTGTAGATTTTTATTACTTATACTCGTGTAAAAATGGAACATCTACAAAATTCTTTACAATTTTCTTTCTAAGAACATTTACCAGACTTTATCACTTACTCAATTTTCTTTTTTCAGTTCAAAATGAAACCCTCTTTTACATTATTTTCATATAATTCTTACATAAAATATTCGATCTTCATCTTTTTTTTACTCCAAGGCTTTTAAATTTTTTTTCTTTAGACTCTATTTGATCTTTCAATTTAGTTGTTATTTAATTTCTATTATAATTATTTTATACATTTATAAATATATACTTTTCAATACTAATAAAACATACTCTATTTTAAGAAATTAAAAATTGAACATTTTTAATATTCCAAACCTTTTATAATTTGTTTGGAATATAAATTGCTTCTTAAACAAATGCCACATAGTGACATGTAATAACAAAATAATTGAGTGCTTTTATGAATGTGTCTCCTATATATAGAGTCATAGGCAAAATGAGGTTTTGCATTTGCTTTTATTTTTTTAATATGATTAGGGTTTCTATTTAAAATTTAGAATATAGTATAGAGGAAAAATGTTTTCAAATAGCTAGTATTTGTTAAATGTTAAAATCTAGTGAAAAATATCGAATAGAAATTATATGTGGTGAAAAACTAATAAAATAAGAAATTTATGACATTTAATTGTATGTAAGATTGTGTTTAAACCCAATTTTGTAATAATAGTTGGCAAACAAATCCTTTTAGTCACCATTTTTATCGTTTCTGTCACCATTTTTATGTTGTTGGTGTTCGACATTGAAAGACAACGAGCATCCTCGCATAAGGTAGCCTATCGGCTAATAAACTATTATTCCATAACTTATCCTTTTCGATATTAAATTGATTACTAGAACAACCTTCATTAATTCAAGCCAAGGAATGAAAACCTAAATCCTTATAATGTAAATTATATATGAAATGATGCCAATAGTGGCATGTTGTGATGGTTAAGTTGTTGAGTTGTTATCCTTACCATCAAGGTTCAAATCTAATGGGGATGAGGTCCCTCATTTATGGCCTCACTGGTTCATAGCTCTAGGTCAAAGCATTTACCCCTCTTTTAATTAAATTTTTTTTTATCTATGAAATGATAGACATGCTTGATTCTACCTACAAGTTTTCTTTAGCCTTTACAAAGGTAGACACAACTATTTTATATGAAGTAAATTGGGTACATCTTGCTAGGGTGCAAGTCTTCTATAGACATTTCTATGACTATAGTTCTAACATACGTTAGAAGAACTTAATTTGAAGCGAGAACTATTAGGAATAAGGTGTCTCAACCTTGCATAATTCTGATTCTTATTATTTGTTTTTTAAAATGTATTTCTTGCAAATAACATGTGTCGACTTCTTGAATTGTGTGTAAGGAGATCATGACTAAAACGGTTGTGACGGATTCCTATGACACGTAAGAGCTATGTTAGGAAGATTCAATGATAGGTGAAGACATGTGGCAACTAAGATATTTGAGTACTGTACACTCTACCCCAATAGTGGGGTTCCTATTTTCTCGGAGAATGGTAAAATCCTAATACGGTTTAACTTTGGGAGTAGCCCTAAAGTGAAGCACATGTTATAAGCATTTTTAGGGTTGCGAAGAGATGCAATGCGAAAAAGGTGTATTGTTGGTACTGTGAGTAGCTACTGGAGTCTTCTGTTGTTGATATTGAACTTGCATTGCAGGTGTATTGTAACCTTGTGTTGAAGATAATACATTGTGCAGGTTCTGGAGGGGTGGGGTTGTTTTACCGAAAGGTTTTTCCCCACCGACAAATCTTTGTGTTATGTGTTCCTTTCTCTGTCTATTTTTTGTATGCATGTTTGGCTACAATAATGTTATTTACATGATATTGAATCTGTAAGTGTAGAAAATTTTAATAGAATTTACATCATACTTTCCATATGAGATTAGTGTAGGAATCTGTTTCCGCACTTGAGTTTCCTTACAAGTGGTATCAGAGCTTGATCAACTTTTGATCCTAGTTGTTGGGTAGGGTTTTTTGAGCTAATCTCAAGTTGAGTGGGAGTCTTGTGTAGAGCATCCTGAATCTTATTTGCAGATTGAGATGGCGAGTTCATCATATGGAAGAATCGAGGTGGAGAAATTTAATGGTACTAATATCGAGTTGTGGAAACTCAAGATGGAAGACATGTTGGAAGATCGTGACCTATGGGAAGCAAATACAAGTGCTACAAGACCAGCAACTATAGCTCAAGAAGATTGGGATATCAAAGACCATAAAGCTAAGGGTCTCATAAGACTTTGTTTAACCAATGCAATCCTTCTGAATGTTCTAGATGAGAAAACCACATATAGTTTGTGGGAGAGACTTGGGGCCGTGTATCAGGCCAAATCTTTGGTGAACAAGTTGTTCTTGAGGAAGAAGTTGTATTCTCTACGAATGGAGGAAGGTGGATCCTTAATGGATCATTTAAATACATTTAATCTGTTGGCTGCACAATTGACATCAGCTGGTGTCAAGTTAGAGGAGGAGGATCGTTGCTACACACTTTTGTGTTCCTTACTGGATTCATGGGACCATCTTGTGATGGCTCTTGGAAGCACGTTAGTCACTTTCAAAATGGATGATGTGGTGTCTTCACTGCTATCAAAGGAGATGCAGAGAAAGGCTTCCATTTTGGAAAAAGAAGCCCTTACTATTCGTGGGAGATCCACGGAAAGAGGAAAGAAAAATGACAATAAGGGTAGATCCAAATCCCATGGGAACTCAAAGACTTCCAATAAGTCCAAGGAAAAATGTTGGAACTGTGATAAGACTGGGCACTTTCATAAAGACTGTAAAGAGCCTAAGAAGAAGAAGAAAGCCTCAAATTCTGGTTCTAAAAAATCTCAAGAAGATGGTGATGCATTCATCGTAGCTTTGGCAGCCCATGCATCTGATGATGTGTGGTTGGTTGACTCGGGTGCATCTTTTCACATGACCTCTCATCAAAACTGGTTCTCAAGATATGAAGAGTTCGATGGTGGAAAGGTGTACTTGGGTGATGATTCTCACCTAAAGATAGTTGGATGCAGAAGGGTCACTATCAAATTTCCTGATGGACGAGTAAAGGGAATCAATGGAGTTATGCACATTCTAGGTTTGGCACGAAACCTATTATCTGTAAGTATGCTGAATGATGTAGGTGTGCAAGTTGTTTTTTCTAAAGATGGATGTAAGATGATGAGAGGAGCTATGGTGCTTGCTAAGGGTACTAGGAGAGGTACTTTGTTTCAGCTTGATGCATACATTTCTCAGTGTAATAGTTCTTCTGTTTCAAAGAAGAGAGCAACTATCACTTCATCCCCACCATTTGAACGAGCAGTAAAGAAGACTGTGGTTAGTGGTTCTGATGGTAGTGCAACAAGTGTACCTAAGGGTGCAAACACTTTGGAAGGAAAGCTTCCTATAGAAAAGACAATGTTGTGGCATATGAGATTTGGCCACATTGGTGAGAAGGGTCTCAGAACCCTGAAAAATAAAAATCTCGTTGAGGGGTTAAATGATTGCAATCTCGAGTTCGACTTCTATGAACACTGTGTATATGGTAAAAAAAATCATGTTCAATTTTACTCTAGTTCTCACAAATCTTCTGATGTTTTGGATCTTATTCATTCTAATGTATTTGGTCCTGTAAAAGTTCCTTCAATCTCCAAGTCTGTATTTTTTGTATCTTTCATAGATGATTGTAGTAGAAGGACATGGATTTATTTCCTTAAAAGTAAGACACAAGTCTTTAGTCGATTCAAGGAATTTAAAGCCCTTGTAGAGAATCAGACTAGTAAGAAGATTAATTGTGTGAGAACTGACAATGGTGGTGAGTTTTGCTCAGCAAAGTTTGAACAGTTCTATAAAGAACAAGGTATCGAGAGGCATAAGAAAACTCCTTATACCCCATAGAAAAATGGAATTGCAGAGAAAATGAATAGGACACTGATGGACAAGGCTAGGAGTATGCTTAGTGGAGTTGGTTTAGAACAAAGGTTTTGGGTCGAAGCTATGGCCACTGCTTGCTATCTGGTTAACAGATCTCCTACATCAGCCCTTGTTGGTAAGACACCCATGGAGGTTTGGTCTGGTAAGAAGCCTTCAATTATACATCTTCGTGTTTTTGGTTGTGAAGCTTATGCACATGTTCCAATGGAGAAAAGATCTAAGTTGGAAAATAAATCTATTAAATGTATTTTCATTGGGTACAGTGCTTGTGTGAAAGGATACAAGCTTTGGGATCCTATGACTAGTAAGGTGTTGTATAGTATAAATGTTATTTTTAGAGAGCTAACATCTTCTCCTATTGTGCTACAACTAGATGAAAAAGAAAAGAAAAAAGATGTTGTTCAGTTGCCTCCTACCCCTGAGAAGACTCTACAGAGAGACCATGTTGGGTCTAATGATGAGGAGAGCTCTTGCAACTCTGATAGTTCAGAAGAAGAGGAAGAACAACCTCAACCTCAGCCCTTGAGGAGATCCACAAGAGAAAGAAAGCAACCAAAAAGGTTTGGTTATCCTATGTTAGATTCCAGTTGTGCTTTTGCTTTGATTACTAACACTGATGAGCCTAGATCTCTGAAAGAGGCTTTGGGCATGGAAGATGTAGGTTCCTGGATTGAGGCTATGGATGATGAGATGGCTTCATTAGAGAAAAAAAAAACATGGGACCTTGTACCTTTGCCTAAAGGGAGAAAATCTGTTGGCTGTAAATGGGTGTTCAAGAAGAAATTATGTGCAGATGGCAGTGTTGAAAGGTACAAAGCTAGATTGGTTGCAAAGGGTATTCATAGGTAGAGGGAATAGATTATAGTGAAATATTCTCTCCTGTTGCAAAGTTGACATCCATTAGATTTCTGTTATCTCTTGCTGCATCATGTGATTTAGAGATAGAACAGATGGATGTGAAGACAACTTTCCTTCATGGTGATTTGGAGGAAGAGATTTATATGTCACAGCTTGAGCACTACATTGTTAAAGGTAAAGAGTCCTTAGTTTGCAGATTAAAGAAATCTCTATATGGTTTGAAGCAATCTCCTAGGATGTGGTACCTTAAGTTTGATGCCTTTGTGTTGTCAATTGGATTTGTAAGATCGAAATCAGATCATTGTGTTTATTTTAGAATTGAAAATGATCGCCTTCGTATTGTTGCATTATATGTTGATGATATGTTGCTATTTGGGAAGGGTAAGGGTATGATTTCTAATTTAAAATCTTAGTTGTCAACAAAATTTGAGATGAAAGATCTTGGGGCAGCTAGGTACATCTTGGGTATGGAAATCAGTAGAGATAGGTCTAACAGAAAACTTTGGTTGAGTCAAAGTAAGTATGTGAAGTCTGTGTTGGACAGGTTCAGCATGGCAGATTGTAGACCACTATGTGTTCCTATTCCTATGGGAACAAAGTTATCTGTAGATGATTGTCCAAAATCTCCTAGTGAGGTGGAGGACATGAGTAGAGTACCTTATGCTAGTGCACTTGGTAGTCTTATGTATGCTATGGTCTGTATTAGACCAGACATTGCCCAAGTAGTGGGAGTCCTGAGTTGATTTATGGCTAATACTGGATGAATACATTGGGATGCAGTTAAGTGAGTATTCAAATATTTGAGGGGTACATCAGATTACTCCATATGTTATCATGGTAACTCTTCTGGATCTTCGCATTTAGTTTGTATTCATGGGTTTGTGGATTGAGATTGGGTAGGTGATATTGACCGTAGGAGATCCACCAGTGCTTATGTGTTCACTATGTTTGGTGGTGCCATCAGTTGGATGAGCAAGTGACAACCTGTGGTTGCTTTGTCCACTACAAAAGCTAAGTACATGGCTACTACTCATGCTTGTAAGAAGCCATTTGGCTTAAGAGATTGTGTTTTGATGTTGGTGTTGATGTAGAACAGATTACTATTTGGTGTGACAGTCAAAGTGTTATTTGCCTTACAAAGAATCCAACTTTCCATGCCAGAACGAAGCACATTGATGTGCAGTATCACTTTGTGAGAGATATGGTGGAAGATGGAAAGGTAAATTTGGAAAAGGTAGATACTGTGAAGAATGTTGCAGATGCATTAATGAAACCAGCGAGCACTGAGAAGTTTAGATGGTGTTCGGAGTCTATGGGCCTTTCGACCTATAGCGGTTAGTTCCTGTTATGTTCATGTTGCTCTTACAAGGTGTTCAACAAGTGGCAGAATGTTAGGAATAAGGTGTCTCAACCTTGTATAATTCCTATTCTTATTATTTGTTTTGTAAAATGTATTTCTTGCAAATAATGTTGATGTGTCAACATCTTGAATTGTGTGTAAGGAGATCATGACTAAAACGGTTGTGACGGATTCCTATGACACGTAAGAGCTATGTTAGGAAGATTCAATGATAGGTGAAGACATGTGGCAACTAAGATATTGGAGTATTGTACACTCTACCCCAATAGTGGGGTTCCTATTTTCTTGGAGAATGGTAAAACCCTAATATGGTTTACCTTTGGGAGTAGCCCTAAAGTGAAGCACATGTTATAAGCATTTTTAGGGTTGCGAAGAGATGCAATGTGAAAAAAGTGTATTGTTGGTACTGCGAGTAGCTATTGGAGTCTTCTGTTGTTGATGTTGAACTTGCATTGCAAGTGTATTGTAACCTTGTGTTGAAGATAATACATTGTGCATGTTCTAGAGGGGTGGGGTTGTTTTACCGAAATGTTTTTCCCCACCAAAAAATCTTTGTGTTATGTGTTCCTTTATGTGTCTATTTTTTGTATGTATGTTTGGCTACAATATTGTTGTTTACATGATATTGAATCTGTAAGTGTAGAAGATTTTAATAGGATTTGCATCATACTTTCTTTATGAGATTAGTGTAGGAAGCTGTTTCCACACCTGAGTTTCCTTACAAGAATGAGTTCAAAGAGAAAAAAATAAGCCTAACTAGGTTTCTTTATTGTAACATCTCGATTGTAAATCCTAAGGATATACTTTGATTCATCAATATATGTGCTAAAAATTCTATTAGAGAGATAAATCAAAAGTGTGTTCAACAAAAAAATAAAAATAAATTGTTACTCTGTTCTCAATAGCTCTTTGTAGTATCACTCTAAATGCATGCAGTCCCATCATCTCAACTTTTGAATTATGCATTTATGTCCTTGAGAATGTCGCACAATCCAAAACATACTAACACATTTGAAATTTATGAAGACAATTGATGGAAAGATTCAGAATACTTAAACACCTAGAACTGATATTGTTAAACTTATCTTTATTTCAAGTAAGAAAGTTAATTTATCTGAGGTCCTTACACACTCCACTGGTTTCATAAACATGATTTTAGAAATCATGTGACAATCTTGTGGAATGTTGTTGTGAGGATTCACAATACTACTCTATTGGAAATGGGGACCTCTTTCTTCTTCTTCTTCTCTCTTTTTTTTTTTTGCTATTGTATTAGTTTGATTTTAGGGATTTGACATTTGGATTAAGGGTAAAAGAATGGATTTTTATTTAATTTTTGACTAATACTAGGAGATGGAGTTAAAATTGGAAGAAATGCTATAAGAGCTAAATTTTGCTAAGTATAAAACTCATCTTGAGCTGAGACTATTCTGCTATCCAAGTAAGTGGTATCTCATCTTGACTTAGACATATTTTGCTACCCAAGAAAATTTAATGTGAGCTTGATTGAGACATGGTTCACTGCCCAAGTGAATGTTGTTACTAAGACTTACTCAAGTAAATGTTGTTCCATCTTAAGCTGATACTGGATTTTATTAATTATGCGCTCAAGAAGATGACAACCCTTTATCTTATGGCTAGCAGATTGACAGGATAGCAAGTATTCAAGAGATTCAGGTTTAAAACACATTTTGGGTAAAGGTGGTAGCACCAATCTAAATTTTCATAGATTCTTTAAGGTCCCTAGAGAGGTCGACCTCAACATAGACCCTCTGTTAAGGGTAAGCATTAAAAAATTTGTCTGGTTCTACAAAGATCACTTTGCCCCAGTTTGGGCAATATGGGAGAGGAAATACCAGCAAGGGATGGGTAACCCAAGGAACTCTACCCAAACTAGAACCCTAAGCTTGCAGTTATCCGAGATGCAATAGTCTGGAGACCATCATTGAAAAACGAGTAGACACAAGCGAATTGTCTACAACCCATGGCTGAAAATGCTCTCAGTCTGGGAGGGGTTACCAAAATGAAACAAAAAAAATCCCTTAGTGAGGTTCTGAATCCCCTTAAGGCAAACCCCCTAGGGGGTCTAGGCCTTGGATACCCATTCACAAAACGTGCTTTCAGATGGAGTGCGACCCACAAAAATACCCAATAAGGGTTTGGGTTTCTAGCCATTGGCAAGCAGATTCAAAAGTAGAAATATTCAAAACTAGGTCAGGAGAGGAGTTACCTCATGAAATACCTTGGACAAATATTTGCGCAAGCATTTGCTTGATGGGGCCATGTTCGTATGCAACAACAACTCCAGCACCAACAACAACTGCTGGGCTGGAGAGAGTTGATGCCATTATATCCTAAAGTAAATTCCCACACTAAATGCAATATGACAGACAATAAAGCAGAGAGGGCTCAGACGCAAACCATGCAAACCCTAGTAGAGCACATGTTCGCAAACCCTAGCAGAGCTGGATCATATCACTTCTTATATTAGATTTTGATGTTTATTTTTGACAATTGTAAAATTTCATTTTTTCAAAATTTGAACTATGTTTTACTAGCTACTATTTTACAATTTTGCTCAATTTTTTTTATACCATTAATACTAGCCCTCAAACTTACTATATATTTTGGTACTTTGATTTAAGTAATCAACAATTTTTTTTCCTGATTTAAGTAGCTGGAAAAGTTTACCATCAACAAGTTTTTGCTAAAAAATGTAACTAATTTAATTTCCCCTTCATGCAACACTACTTCAGTCAACCATAAAAACATGAAGGCAAGAACTTTAGCGCATGCACCCCTTGTTCATTTATGACACTTTTACAGCACTTATCACGTAAAACACATTTGTGCTACCGCTAATGACTCAATCTTGACGCCTGAGTGGGATTCTGGGATTCTCCACATCATGTGATGTTACGCAACTAAGTCACTAAACCAAGGCAATAAATCACATATCCATTCATTCAACAGTCAGCTGAGTTAATTCTAGAAAGGTGCAGGATTCAGCTGATTACTCCTTTATACTCTCACAGTCCATTGCTATAGATGCCATGGCGGAGTATCGTACATGGAGGTGCATGGCGTGTCAAAAATGCATAGTTTCGTCTCTGAACAGGGAAGCCTGTAACACTCAGTCATATGCGGACTCCATGCTATGCTTTAAAGAGATTTGTATCTGACTTGTTTTCATTTGAACAAACTAGTAGTCTAGCAATCCATGCTTATAAATGACTTTGTGCATGCCAAAGCAACCAAAACGTATATATCTTACTTGGTAAGCATGAGCTGCCATAGCTGTGCTGGGCTGTAATGTTTATCAATTAGCCAAGGTCCATTATCAACCAAGATAAACATTTTACCCATTTGCATGTCAGATACAAGTATAGCCTGGATACATATGATTCAATATCCCTGCAAATGCAATTTCAACAGAGGATCCCATGGCAAAGTCAGTATGTACAAAGAAAATAAGGTTCCAAGCATTGTAGAACATTAATGTTCTTTTATAAAAATGAAAACATTGAAGTTAACAATAACTGATCACTTCTCATTGTCTCAAATAGCTATTTGTTGAATAACTAAAATGATCTGGTAATTTGTGAGATTGAGGATTCAATTTAAATTATCGGAATCAGCGGCAAAGTTCAAATGGTGAGTTCAATTAACTGGTTATTGGAGTTTTTAACAAAATCTGCATTTGACCCTAGGAATTATTTTTTTCACTCAAATACAGAATTTTGCAGAACTCTTTTGACGATACCATTTGATTTATATGGACACGCTTTCCTTTTAATATTTCAGAGGCCAAAGCATTAATATGTAGTATAATTACAAGAAAGATTTTATGCGCAGGCTCTGTAAAACTAAGTTCTTTCATGCACCGCTGAACATAGTAAGTGATTGAGGAGCAAGCATACAGCGAAGTGGGATCTCGTAACGAATTTTACAGTCCAAAAGTTAACATGTGTGAATGATATCAACTGCACATGGTGAGTATTAGTCTTTAGACGAGTATGAGACAAGTATTTGGCGGTGCTATCTGTGTTTTACCAAAAGTTGTCCTGATTTCTTTAGACGGATACGTATGGCCCACGTAGAAAAAATACGAAGTTCAGCCAGATTGGAACTGTTTTATTAGGCGCGCTATTCTTCTGTAGAATGTATCAAGTCAGTACTAATGTTTTCGTTTGACCCCTGCATCATATTTCAAGTTTAAATCTGTATATTTTTTAATTCATTTATAAGAAAAGAATAATTATTTTTTCTGGCTATTTTCGAAGGCTTAATTTCTATTTTTTGAATTGGAAAATATAGGAAAACGTAAAAATAGAATACCTACACAATTAATATTTTTGTCAGATTTGATTTGATTTCTTCAGCCATGTGCCCTGAGCAAATTAAGGTACGCGGAGCTAATGAGGGCAACTGAACTGCCACTCCATGAGTCACCTCTGTGTTACCGTGATCCATCTTCACTCATCCCAATGTTACCATGGTCCATCTTCACTCAATCTCCATGGCACACACTAGTATCTCGAAATAAATTATTTATTCTAATCAAATACTATAATTGCAAATTAGTTTATCTTTAAACATTTTTTTTTTTTTTTTTTTTTTTAAAGTTTAGAAATTCTTAGTTTTAAAATTTAATTCTCAACTATTAATTTTTTTATTTTTCATACATTGATAACATTTTTTTAAATATAATTAATAGGTATGATATTTTCAAAAATACAAATTAATTTCAAGATTCATCATTTCAAAACTTAATTTTAAGTTTAAATTGTTAAAATTAAAATTCATTAATTGTATATTAATTTATATTAATAAAATCATACTTTAAAAAATACCATTTCAATTTTTAACCTTATTTAAAATTAACAAATCAACAAAATATAATACATGATAAAGATTTAAATATATTTAGTTTATTTCTATTTTATTATTTATCCCAAATCACATCAATTTATAATCCATTCTATTTATATAACTTCTATAGCTAATCAATGTAATCAATGGTCCAATTAATTTACTTTAGATTATCATTTTTATTTTTATTTTTATTTTCTGAATAGACATCCAATTAATTTCTTTATCAACTTCACAGGTCTTTGCAAATCTCGATTTATACTATGAAATTAGAAATATATATATTTTTTAATTTTTAATTTTTTTTTAAACTTCTCTGATAACTCTTTGCAAATCTAGATTTATAATACGAAATTAGAAATATTTCAAAAAAAAAACACAATTTAACTTAAAATATTAGAAAATACAATTTATTGTAAAAAAACCATAAATTTGTAACTTTTATATTAAAAAACTATTTATACAATGAAATTAAAAATCCATAATTTAACTTAGAATATTTTTTTTAAAAAAATGTATTGTAAAAAATTAATAAATTGTCACTTGGTTCAAAACTATTGGAGAAGTTGAATCAAGAGTGTACAACCGATGATTCCAATGCCCTTTAGCAATCAAATCCACCATGGTCCATAATGAAAAGGCTCAGTAGTGATTTGAGGAGAATCATATAGCCTTCTTGCGGCATTGCAATCATTGGTTGTTAGTGGACACTTCTGATTCAACTTCTCAAATAGTTTTGAACTAGATGACAATGTAGAAGATTTTTAATGAACAATGTTGGCCTTCTAAGCTTCTATAATTCTTGGGTATGATTTGTGTAAGCTTCTATAATTCTTGGATCTAAGCATTCTCAACAATCATTATTTTTATCATCTTTTGATGTTGTCGATTGATCTTGTTGAATTTTCTAAGTAGTTGTAGTA
This sequence comes from Cupressus sempervirens, assembly GCA_028749045.1. Lineage (NCBI taxonomy): Eukaryota > Viridiplantae > Streptophyta > Pinopsida > Cupressales > Cupressaceae > Cupressus > Cupressus sempervirens. Next base: position 786,892,528 of record CM053792.1, read on the forward strand.
AAAGTCACCATTCAACTAGGATGATATTGAGGGTTAAATAAAATGGAGGCTTAGAATTTAAAAGATAGATTTCAATAATAATAATAATAAGCATTTATGCCAAATTGTACAATCTACTTCATCTCTATTTAATTTCCCATTTCTATTTGATTTGTGAGCAGCAAAACAAAAGCTTTTAGAGAAGACATGTTTGAGATTACTTTTAAAAAACCATTGAAAAATAATATTATATTCATATAACAACTATTCAAAATATTTCTTCAATTAAAAAATGGAAAGATTGTTATTTATACTATTTAGAAGATTGATTTCATTGTTGGTCATTCCAAACAATTTATCATGATTTTAATTTACATCCTTAAATATTTTATTGAGTATAAGTTACCATTCAAAAGATAACAAAGATGATATTGAGGGCTAAATAAAATGGAGGCTTGGAATTTAAAAGACAAATTTCAATAATTATAAGAAGAATTTATGCCAAATTGTACAATCTACTTGATCTCTATTTGATTACTAAAAATATTTTTTCCATTAAAAAATATAAATATTGTTATCTATACTATTTAGAAGATTGATTTCATTGTGGATCATTCCAAACAATTTAACATCATGATTTTAATTTATATCCTTAAATATTTTATTTAGTTTTATTTTATTTTACAAATATTTCAATAGTAATAAAAAATTCTGATCATATTTAATCTAATTGCTATCAAATTAGATCATGTGTTACAAATAATAGGATGTATTCATAGTTTCCTAAATAATTTGTTTGTCAATTCAATTTGAAAAATAATCTTTTATTCTTCTTTTACTAATGTAATTTCATATTTACATATTTTAATATTATCTCTAATATATTTGCACCTCTTTTTGGTACAAGTGCTAGTTATTTACAAGTGGTTGTTTACCTTGCAAGATAAGGAATGCATTTCCTATAGTAATGAGGTGACATTGTCTATAATGGGTTCTTTTCTCATCCACTTGGCATTCATCCTTATCAAGTTGTAATGGATTTGAATTTTTTCTAAGTTCAAGGAGACAATATAATTTTTTCATTGACCCACAAGGTGGTGCTTAATTGAAATTGATTGAACATTTAATACTTATAATAAGCAATTATAAATCTTAAATACGACTTATATGAATTAATCATTACCCTTGACTTCAAATCAATCTTGTCTATTTGTTGCATTTGAGCTTCATATAAAAGGAAAGCTCCCCTCATTTGTAAAGAGAAATGTTGAAGAATTGTTGCAAGAATAATATCCAATTTTTGTTATATTTTTTCGTATGGTGATCGTTGGCTTGCTTTTAGCTTCCCAACTTTTAAACTTTCAAAGTCAATTACAATTTGAAGTTCAAAACCAAGTGCACCTGATTCACAATTCAGCATCACCATGGTAAAAATCTTTGCATAAAGTGACGAGAATGCTCCCATATTTCTAATAAGAGGAAATTGAGCCTTGATGATAATGGTTACATCATTTTTAAGATTTTGGCTATACAGGGGCCAAAATGCACCTTGTTTGTATTTTTTAATAAATTAACATTCATATAAAAATCTATAATTAATTAATAAAAATACATTTTTGTCCCTGTATAAACAGTGCCCAAATTTTTTATTTTTTTTGGTCACTGCTATCATGAATAAACAGATCTTCACCTCCAAATTCACTGTATAACTCAAGATATGCAGATCCATTAAACCACGACACACAATCCATCATTTGCAGGGTGACTTGGCTCAGTAATGACAGGTGGCAAGGTAATATGATTGCATTGGTTTATTCCACAATTAATCAAGTTCCATTCGGGCACTTGGAGACACATGGTAATTATAAGTTATCATGGTTAAGAGTAGTTCTATAAAATTGCATGGGGCACCCAATCTTTAATAATATTTATTCTCATTCTCAAACCATTCAAGGATGTTGAGAATTTATAGGAATAGCAAGATTTTATCCGGCAAAGAAAAAGGGAAAAAGTGGGTTCCAAGGATTAGTTACTAAAACTGAAAGAGGATACAAGAAATGAGAGAGACTAGAAATGAGAGAGACTATTTATTGAAGAAAAGAAAAATATAAAATAAAAAAATTGTAAGGGTTTTTTTTTTTTTCTACATACATTTGGTATTGAATATAACAAAGGGAAATAGAGAGATTTAGTTGACACCACCTACACTTCTGATTGTAATGATAGGATAATATGATCTTGTGGCCACTTTATTTTATCCATAAATACAGATGAATTTATGTTGCAGGGCGTAGAGGTTGTATATTTAATTATCCTGACTAGGATAGATCGTATGACTATCTTTTTCATGTATCTAAATATCATCTTTCATTAATGTGTTGTATGTAATCATAGAGTTCACATATTCACATCTTGCAGAGTAAGATGTTTAGCTTCTCTCATTTCTTTTGTAATGTAAAGGACTGAATATGTAGTCTTGTGGCTATTTATTTCATCTTTCTCTTTGTCTAGTTTGTAATCACACAATCACATTCATTCCATAGTGATGGGTAAACATTAGAAAACCTTTGTGTCTCCTAGTGAAAGACATAACCAGCTATTTAATTCATTGCAAATATTTATAGGAGGGATTTGTACCTTGCAATTCAAAGGAGGGTTATCAATCCAATGATAACTCATCCAACTATTGGTAACATTTATGGCTTTATTTAAGTATTCCGAGTCATTAGTTATATTTCTTCTCAAAGGATAAACATTTTTACTAATAATGATAGATGTGATCAAGATTGTGTTATTGTATGGTTGTATTCATCCTCATTTAGAGTAGATTTTTATTTCAAAGTTGATTTCCATTTTCAAGTTGTTAAGATTAAGTAGAGTAGAATTTGCTTCAAGTTATTTAGTTTAATTGAATGAAAGTAATTGTGGAGTTCACTTGTATGGCTCAAACAAATTTGGGAAATAGTTTCTTATGGATTGTACTTGAGTGCCTTGCATGGTAGCCAATGAATATTAACACTTAGCTTTAATTAATATCGAGTATTTAATTTTCATCCAATAGATGGGATTGAAGAGAGGATGTAAATATAAAAACCATACAAGTACACCTTAGAATCTTGCACTAGGTGAGTCAAGTTGTTGATTAAGATACACCTAGTAGAGTTGAAGACATTTACAAATCCTTGCATTCAATCGTACAAATAGAGGTAGTATTCAAGTAAGTATGTTAAGAAAGAAAGTGTTGAAAACCAAATAATTTATGGTCATTTTGTAGCATTCTAACTATATCATCATCATCATCATCATCATCATCACATTTGATAGTGTTTGAATAAAAAAAACTATTTTTATAAGCAATTTATCTTTTCTTTGCATGACCCTAAGACTTAAAGAAAAGTTTATGTTTTCAAGAATTAGGGAGTAGGTTTACCCAGTTCAAAAAATACATTATTTGAGATGTAGTGAATTATTCACAGAGGTATGTGTTGCAATAAAATTAAAAAAATCACTACATAAACAAAGCATCCCATGTTCTGACAAAAACATAAGTTGCTACTCTATTCTCAATAGCTCTTTGTAGTGCCATTTACTATGCATGCAATCTCGTCATCTCAACTTTTGAATTATGTATTTATGTCTTTTGAGAATGTAGAGCAATTCAAAACATACCAAAACATTTTGCATTTATGAAGACAATTGAAAAGATTGAGAATACTATACAACTAGAAATGATCTAGTCAAACTTATCCTTATTCCGAGCAAGAGAGTTAATTTATCAGATGTCCTTACACACTTCACCAGTTTCATAAATATGATTTTTGAGGTTTCACAACACTTTACCATTGCAAATGCAAACCCATTCTCTTTGGGTTGTTATAGTAGTTTGGTTTTAGAGATTTTCTATTTGGCTTAAAGGTGAGATAATTGGTTTTTTAATTTAGGTTGAAATAGGGATTTGACTAAGTCTAGGAGATGGAGCAAAAATTGGTTGTGGTAAAAATGTATTCTCACCTTGGTTGAGACGTGTTTAGCTACCTAAGTAAATGTTGCCTCAGTTTGGCTAAGACATGTTTCACTACCCAAGTAAATTTTGTTCCATATTGATTTAGAGACTCAAGATTTTCTACCTATGTTAATTTTGTCTCATCTTATTAGAGTTGAGCCTAGAATTTTATTGAAAATGTGTATGGACTTTTCTTATATATGACGTTGGACCCAAAATTTGAGGTAAAACACCTTAAAAAATAATGTATGAGCATGGGAGATTAAAATGCCTTCAATAATTTTTTATAAAGAAATTAATTTTGAATTGAGGTAAGACCCATTTGTTTATAAAATAAAATAAAAAACTTTAAAATAAAAATAAAAATTGAAGAGAGAAAAAATGAAAAATTAGAAATAAAATTTTGATTTTAATTTTTTAAAAATGTGTTTTAAATTGAGAGAAGATTTAAATTTACCTTGATTTTGAAAAATTTGGATTTGTAATGCCCCGCCCAGAGATCCTTGGAACTAGGATAAATAAAAACCAAGATCTTAAAAAAAAAAAACAAGTATGGATGCATAGAACAATCAACATAAAAAGATGACAAAGATCACAATGGAAAAGTTAACCAATAATCCCGACAACCAACAAATCTCCAAGCACCACCAAACTAACATGCTCAAACTGAAAGCCAAGAACCAAGATGACAACAGAACTTAAAATCTCCGATTGTCGAAGCCTAGAAAAAAAAACAATCCTAAAGGGCAATCAAAACACCAAATTGCCTTCCCCAAAAAATAGCGGAGATACCACCTATTTTACACGTGAGGAAGTACACCTTTGCATGAAAAAGTGTGCCATGTCATGCAAGGAATTATCCTCTCATGTGTGGAAACATTTTGGGTCAACCAACATATCTCTCTGCTTTTCTATCAAGGTTTGCATGAGAGAATGTCAACATGTGCGCAAGGAAGTTCCATGTCTAGCACGGGAGAAAGTACAATCTCAAGTGAGCGTCCTTTGCACTTCATGTGAGATAATGCCTTTTGGCACGAGAGATCACATTCTCGAGTGAGAAAACAGTTCTTTTCCATGAGGAAGTATAATAGCAATGAGGGAAAATGCAAACAAAAAAGTAGGAAAAATAATTCCTCCACATTGGGGAGTACCAGATCCACAAATCAAGGCTTAGACACTCAAATGCAAGAGTAGCAAGATGAAATAAGCAACTGACCATCTAAGCATTGTAGTAAAGGGGAACATACTGAAAGCAACATCATAATGTACAAAAATAATTAAACTCTTACATGGCTCCTCCCAACCATAATAACATCATGAGACCTCGAAGGTCCTAGCCATCCCCTGTGCCAAACATCCTAAACTGCCAACCAGATAGTTAGAGCTGTCTTATGAGGGCATCATTATTAAAACCTAATAACATCATAAGAACAAGGAAATCTAAAATGCTAATCCAGTAAAGCAATAGATACTCCAACTATGTAAAATACATCATCTAATCAAATGATAAACATCATAATATAGGATTGCGTCAAATAAATTAACATCATCTAAACATGATATCCAAGAATTCCAATGAAAGCATAAATCACAAGGAAGCATACTCTAAAATTTTGAATATACCAAGTGAAACATCAAGCAATAATCACACTAGAATAATAGGTCATCTCTATACGCTGGTCCCTAGTAGTGGTCTAGGTAGCTACACCTCCCAATCATGTGAAACCCATAGGTCCACTCCTGCCATGTTGATGGAGATAATGATCCAACCAAAAACACATATAAAGAAAATGCCCATGGCTAACACTCATGCTAGATAGTAAAGATGAGTGAAACCAAGATCATGAGACAATGCAAGTACAATAGGTCCCAGTTAGACACTTAGTGGGTAACTATGTAGGAACTTTGCTAGAGGGTAAATCACTTGGCATCTGGTAGCCCAAGCTAATATTGTGCATAATCAACTTCCCAATGGAAGGCTCTCACATTGTGTCCTTGAACTTAATCAGGTGCTCATACATTTTATTATCTTAGATTTATTACCTAGTAATTTATTTAGTTATCACTTAGTTAAGTCTTCTTTCTACCAACCTAGGAAATAGTCACCAAGGATGCTACCCTACCCTACCCATACACATCAAACAATGAGCACCCATAGGCATGCATATTCCCAACTCAACCCCAATGCAACATAAAAATGCAATAGTGGTCTGACTGACATCCTATGAATAATCCAAGTCCACAACATTGTGCCTAGAAAACTAGGTGGCACATAAATCAAGGTAAAAACCTCAAAAATCAAAAACTTTGAAATTAAAAACCATTTTGTCTTAGTGCAAAAAAGCCACAAAAATATAATAAAATTTAGGTTCAAACACCATATACAAAAATGACTAGCATAACAGTGTGAAACCCTAGACCCTCATCTTGAACATCAGGGAAATGTTCATACCTATCCAACCGGGTAGAACTAACAATTAGAAATGGAGGGGAATACTAGTTCTCAGCCTCCTAACATAAAACTACCAGAAAAAGAAAATATAAACATAGCTCAAACACAAAAATAGGAGAGTTCTACCTGATAGCCAAAAGAGCTAAAATGATAATCAACTAGATAAAATAAATATCCCACGAAAGTTGCCGAAAGTCACAAAAAACCAAGGTCTCCCTGAGTTGGATCCAATGTGACTAATCTCGCAAGGATCTCACACCCGTAGCTCTCAAAATGAACAGAAATGCAATCCTCCAAAAGAGGATTTTGGAAAAAGCTCTCAAATTTCTAATTTCCAAAGGTGAGAAGTCCAGAATAAATTTCCTCTTTGGATTATTATTCACGTTTCAAGTGAATAATCAAGTAGGGTAAATAAACAGGTAACCTAGTTAAACCCCGAATCAAGCCAAACGAAAATAGGCTATTCCAAGTAATTGGAATTCATCTATGACAAAAGTTGCTAGAAATTGAAATCAATGAAAATAAAGCCCAAAAACCCTTAAACTAAAATCATAGAATTCCTTAACAACTTTCATGATTGAGTGAATTTCTAAATGCATAGACATGTTCACAAGTTTTATGACATATTGCAATGATTCCACATTTAATCAAATCATCGAACAATTTAATTTAAATAATTTAATAGATACGTCGACCATACAAGGACAACATTGGTTAAATATGAATAGTTGAATCACTAACTCCATGTGCCACTGTCAGGGATATAATTCTTGCACACTAAAACACACGATCAAGTGAAATTGCATATAATAACCTAGCCAAAGCAATTAATGCATTAATTAACCTAATTTAACCATTTATTTAATTATACTGAAATAAGCCATTTACATCACTCACAGTCACATAAAGCATATCAAAGCAAGAATGAAGTAAATCACCATAGCATTAAATCCAACATATAACATAATCAGAGATATGTACAAATACCAGATAACTAGATATCATCATAAACATACTATCATCTCAAAATGGCATCATCATGCAAATATGATCAACTGCACATCATAGTAATCTAACATCTATGATACTGGAAATCAAAGTATAACATATGACCCTCAGGTCATCTCAAATAAATAAATAACATGAGTAACAAGTATCTCTCGAATCAAACTATAACAAGGTACAAACTATAAACACGAGAGACACTACATCCTCCCCTACTAGGCATAAGCTTACTCCTGGAAGCCTACAAAAAGATAGGGGTACAAATCTCTCAACCATTTAGCATCTTCCCGAATAGAAGAAGTCTCATTGCTTGGGTCCCACTGGACCCTTACCTACTCTATGTCTCGACCTTTCAAAATCAGTCTCCAATGCCGAAGGATATGAATAAGCTCCAAAGAAAGCTACCCATCCTCCACCTGTAAAGCATCCCAATCAAGAACATGTGTCACATTAGGAATATACTATCTCAAAATAGAAATATGAAAAACATCATGGATGTGTGATAGGCTAGGTGGAAACACTAGTCAATAAGCAATAGGACCGATCCTCTCGAGGATCTCAAATGGTCTAACAAATGTGGTGCCAACTTAGAGCCTTTCCCATAATGGATGGGGCTCTTCCTTAGATGCACTCTCAAAAACATCTTGTCACTAACATAAAAGTGACGATCCAACCTATGGGAATTTGCATACTTCTTCTACCTGTCATGAGTAGTAACCAAATGCTCTCTAATATGAACAATTTGGTGCTCCATATCCTGAATCATCTCTAGACCTAGAAGTACTTGGTCCTCCAAATGATCCCAACTCAAAGGGGTACAACACAGTCTACTGTATAAGGTCCGAAAAGGTGACATGCCAAGAGAACTATGATCCTAGTTATTATAAGAAAATTTAGGGTATGTGTAGGATCATGGTCAATCAAACTATGGCCTTAAGTGGTAGTGAAAAACTAGCAAATCAGGGTTATGTCAACTTGACACATAATTTTAAAGTGGTTTTGCACTTTATATCAAAAAGTTGTAAGAAAATAATATGTAGGAAATTGAATGTAGTTTCTAAACTACTAGGCCTTATCTGGAGAAGTCAAAAGTTTTGATTTTAATGCAGTACTACAAAAACTTCAGGGTGAAAATAAAAAGTAGGTGTATATTTGACCACCTTAATCAAAATCAAATGATAATATTTTTTAATATAATTATAGATATAAAAAGTAGACTCATGCCCAGATGTGACACATATTTTTGGGTATTTTTATTCCAAATAAATAATTAAATATGAATTTTCTACTATAACTTTTCCAGAATAAAAAAAACTCTTGTGTCTGACCACCTTAACTAAATGAAAAATTTACCAAATTAATTTTTTTCCTTATACTAGGTGAAGCATAGGATGTGACACAACTTTTGAATTTCAAAAATGTTATACCTGTTGGAATATTCAAATGTGGAAAGAGTACTTATGAGAGGGGGGGGGGGGGGGGGTGAATCAGAAGTACTAAAATTTTGTCCTATAAAACTTTTATGTGGAAATAAATTGCATGCATGTAAATACATTAAGTAAACATGAAACTAACACATGCATCAATAACACATAACACCTAAAATTGGTAACCCAGAAACCCTCCAGGAATAAGAAGGTAAAACTGGGGTGGGGATGATACCCACAAAAATTACTGCAGCAATATTGTTTAACCACTTCTGATGGTTTGCCCTATTAAAGGCTTTACACTGTGTCAATAGTGACCTGGTTAGAGGATTTACAAACACTTAACATGAAGTGTCACCCTGTTAAAGGATTTAATCACCTATCTCTAGGATCAATGAAATAGCTGTTAAGCTAACCTATCACCATAGGATTTCCATGCTAATACAATGGCTAGAAAGTATTGGGTAAAATGAACCTGATAGTTTACAATCCTTGATTGCTGAATGCTGGCTCTGTTCTGCTTTGTCTGATCTTGATCCTTTGTGATCTGATATCTTTCACTTTTGAAAATAGTATATCAACCACTCTATATCTTCTCCTCTATATCATCATCTTCATCATCTCCTTCTCTATCATATCTTCTCTATGAGATATCGTCTTCCTTATAAAGAAATTCGAGGATTTAGGGTTAAGTCTGGATCTACGATCCATATTCAATCTTCATTTCTGCTTAATACTTATCTTTTGCTGATTGGTTGCATGCCTTTATCATTTTTCTTATTGGCTGCATGCAAATTACATAGGAAATATAAAAGATTCGATCTGATCATTAAATCCTTCGAGATTTCCTTATGTCGGCTGTAAAGATTGTTTTCATCATAGTTTGTGCGATTCCAAACTCTTATGTTGATATCCTAGATTAGTCGGCTCCTGAAATATTTCTATTGCTAGACACATGCTGTTCTACTGAGTTACTCGGCACTTACAAAAAACTGTGTTACTCGACATCTAAACTTTACTCGGCACCTGATCTTCACTTGGCATTTACACTTTACTTGGCACCTACACTTTACTCGGCATTTACACTTTACTCGACACCTACACTTTACTCGACACCTGAAGATTACTCGGCATCTATTACACTCGGCACCTATTCTTGATCTTGGTTAAGTGTATTGACACTCAGTTGTCAAATTTATTCTTTAAGCTAACAATCTCCCCCTTTGACATGAGTGGCAAAAACACTTAACCCATGTGACTCAGTAATTAATCCTTCATTCAAACTTTGCTTCCCAAAATTTGCTTTCTCCCCCAAAATTCCAAAATTTTCTTATCTCTGCTATCTCCCTGTCAAAATTTCAAAATTGGCTATCTCTGCTATCTCCCCCTTTTATTATACTTACTCCCCCTTTTATTATACTTATCATTTCATTCCTATACTCAACTTCTTTCTTTAATTACTTATTCTCCCCCTTTTTTTGACACTTATGTCAAGGGTTTTTACAATGAAATGCCATATTTGGCCAAAAATGTGCTATTTACTTCAAGGAGTATCTTCAGAGCTGCATCCCAATTTGCTAATGCGACATCTAATGTCTTATGCTGGATGGCAATCTCTGCTGCTAGGTGTACAAGTCCATCAAATGAAGAAAGATTGGGGTCTTTCCTGAGGACTGTCTCTGCATTTATTTGCTCCTTATGAAGTAATCCCAAATGAGGAGTAATTGATGATTGCATTTGTATCAATTTGGCTTTTGTAGTCGCCTCCTCTGCTGCCAAAACGGCTAGCTCTCTTTGTGTGTGAAGCGATTGGACAAAATGCTTCTCACTTTGAGCTGGATCTATAGGGAGTTTCATACTAGAAGTTTTCAGATTGCTTTCCAAACTCAGTATTTTTTGGCTGGTGTCTTGTGTGAATGTTGAAAAATCACACAACTTGTTGTACAGGGAAAAGATGTTTCCTAGTACAATTTTAACTGTTGTAACTTTCTTTGCCAGTTCTTCTTGTGCTAGTGCTATATCACTGGATATTTTACTATTTACTTTTCCTTGGAACTTCTTTTCTGACCATTCAAGTAATTTTACATTTGTTTCTTGGTCTTCATTAGTCACTTGGTCAACTATATCAGAAAGTTGTTCCATGATTGGTCTTGACTCATTTGGAGATTGTAAGCAAAAAGCTTCCGTGAATATGTCCTTAATTTCATTCAATGTATGCTTATGCTTGTATTCCTTTCTTAGTGCTTCTTGTATCCTTCTTTTGTCTAGTGCACTTTGAATTTCATTAATCTTTTCTTCTATAAGAGTGCTAGATTCATAATATGGGATTTTAATTTCTTCATCAAGCTCAGGAACTCCATAGTGAAGTCTCCTGACTGCTTTTGATGAACTCGAGCCTGGTGTTCTGATTTTCAGCTGTAATCCATCTGTGCTTGGCTGCTGAAGAGTTTGTGTTGGAGTACTAGATTTGGGTAATGCAACCAGTGTTTGTATTGCAGTCTCCTCCTTTTTTTGTGTCTCTTTTTCTTCAGCTTGAGTATCCCTTTTTTGAATGCTAGATGGGGTTGAACTTGGTGGTTGTTCAGATTTTTCTTTTGTTTCCCCTGCTGCTGTACTTGGCACTTGGAGTGTATCAGTACTTATACTTGGTGAAGGTGGTGGTGGAAGGAATAGAATACTAGTAGTTTGTGTGAAAAAAGGTGGCATTTGTGCTTTTACCCTTGCTTTTGCTTTGACTTCTGGATTCTGTAATTCATCAACACTAACCAATATAGGATTTGAACTTAATTTTGCTACTAAAGATGATTGGTCAAGGATTTCCAAATCCTTTGCAGTTAATGGATTGATGTTTTGAACTAAAATTTCTATAACATCCTTTATTTTTATGAAATCTGTAGGTGTGATGGTGGCATGACGAGGACTAGGAGGAGATACCTGTATGTCTTGCATACTTTGATCTTGTGGCTTAGCTGTATCTTTCTCTTCCTCTTTCTCCTCATTGAGTGCCTCTCCTTCCTTTTCTCCTTTACTCTCCTTCTCCACTAGTTTCTTCTCTTTTATTTCTGATGCTCCCTTTTCTTTTATCTTGGCAATTGCTTCTGCCTTATATTCCTCATTATATACATCTTCAATCTTCTTGTAAACTATGTTCCACAATCTTGTGGATTTGGTAACTACCTCTTCAATTTTATTCTGTAGAATACTAAATTCTCTATACTTGGGAGTGAATCTATTATTATGCCTTTTTATGGCATTTATTATTTGATCTCTAGTCAAATTAGGCAATAATCTTGCCAATGTTGACTCCCTTATTTCTTTTTCCATTTGTAAACAAAAATGCCATTTATCCTCTATGATTGTATATAGTTCTCTCGGCATAGAGTCATCTAATTCTAGAGGTGTGTGCTTATATTCAGCCATCATAGCATACACAGACTCCTCTAATTTATTTTGCTCTCTTTTGGTGAGCTTAGAAAAATTCAGATTCTTTAATCCTTTCAAATCATTATTTCTAATTTCTGTACATAATTTATCAACATCAATCTGGGGTATTTGTCTTACTTCTTGAGATTGACTGTTGTCTTCTGACTTTGTTTCCTCCTCATCTGTTTCAGGCTGGGGAATGAACTTCCTCTTCTTTGACTCAGCAGTAGTCTTCTTTGAGTCTTTCTTCTTCCCTTTAGCCTCTTCTTTTGCTTTTTGAGTTGTGGCCCTTGTGGTTGGTCTTTTTGGTGCTGGGGTAGCTACTTTCCTCCCCTTGGATTTAGGAGCAGATGGAGTTGTGGTCTTTTTCTTGACTGGTGCTTCCTTGGCTACTTCAACCTCAGCACTTTCCTATTTGTCTCCTTCTGACCCTTGAGTCTGATCCTGAATTTTGTCTTCTTCTTCTTTAATGACTTCTTCTTCTTTTTTAATGTCATCTCCTTCTTCTTCTGCTATCCCTTCTTCTTCTACACCAAACTTTCTTTTGATTTGTCTTACCATTTTCTCTTTCTTCTTTACTACTGAAGCAATCTTCAACTCTATTATTATCTTTGATTTGACAACATCATAAGTTCCAAAGATTTTTTCATTTTTGTCTACTTCTTCTGCAAGTAAGGCTGTTATTGCTGCAGAGGCTTGATCAACATCAAGTTCATATCCTAGTGGCCTAAGCCATCTTATTCTAGGTATAACTGCTTGCACATAAGTATAATATATATCTACAAGAAAAAAAATATCTTTTTCATATTTCTCAGTCATTGAAACTAGAATTCTCATTCTTTGTTTCATGGACTTTTTGAAGTCCTCAAAATAACCAGTCATTTGGGCATCAAAATTTTCACCCATCTGTTCAATTTATCCATTAATTTGTTCAACAATTGTTTTGTCTAGATTCCATTTAACTTTCCCTATAGAAGAAAATTCTTTCATCAGATAGAAAAATATACATATCAAAACTGATCCAAATTTACATTGAGCTCCTTTGCTCTTCCTTATAGCTCCCAGATTTTCACTAATCTGTTGAAACATGAGCTCTGCCAGATCATAAGTGTGATCCCTTTTTATTATCTTGTATGCAACATCAACTGCTATACAAGGTACACTATTTAATCTGCTTGATTGATAGAATTTGTGTGAAATAATTCTTACAGCAAAGTCTAGTAGAGGATCAGTGACTGTGTCGATAGTCATCCCTCTATTCTTCCATTTTGCACCTGTATTTCTCTCAATTACTTCCCTTTTGTCACTTCGCAGGGTCTTTGGCCGATCTAGGGTTGGAATACCAGTAACCCTATGAACGATTTTCTTGGTGAATTTTATTGGCCCTGACTCTAACCAAAAAGCTTCGTTATGTATTCGGTTCAAAACTATCCGTACCCATTCTGTTTTGAAGATAGTCAGAAATGCTAGGGTTTTGGTTAATCCTTTTCTTTCTACAATGGAAAACTCATTTTTTAGTACTTTGTTTTCACATAATTTATCATATGCATTATGAATTTCTAAGTCTCCTATGGCACCAATTTTACAATTGTAGCATCTGCAAACATCTTCTACCATAACAACTTTACCTGGAATAACTGATAATGCACCTGTAGGATCATTCTTGTATGCTACTTCAGGTATGGGCTTAAATTTAGGTTGTTTTACTTCGTTGCTGACCAACTGAACTTCATGGCTTTCTAAACCCTTGGTGGTTCCTGACCCGGATGCCATTGTTTTCCAAACTAGGGTTTTATAATTCAAATAAGTTTGTGAGACCTACGTAGCTCAACACTTAAGATAAATACCTTGAATCGACGAGATCATTGTTGGAATCTTTCATGAATTGCTTCTAAACTTTTCTTGATCTTCTCCGCTCCTTTTTTGGCTTTGCTTCTTGATCGCGATGCGAAAAATTGATTGAAATCGCGATAATATACCCTGATTTCATCGCATTAAATGCTCAACTGCCAACTCGACTTCTAAAGAAATTTCAACCTAACTCGGCGTCTACTAAATTTCCTTTCTACTCGGCTTCCATTGGAGTTTTTTTAACTCGGCATCGGTTATCAGCTCGGTCATTTTTGGGAGCTCGGCATCTGTTTTGAGTTTTGACTCAATATCCAAAGGTAGCTCGGCATCAACATTTAGTTTTCATCTTGACATCTTGTTTCATGTAGATTTATACTTTGAATTGCTTCTTTGTCTTGGGACTGATGTCTGATATAACTTTGTATATCAATCCCATACACTTCTCATGCTTAGTTTGATGAAGTGTGATCACTTGACCCATTGGGTGAAGTGATCCCTTCACTTGATGTATTGCACTCATCTCTCTTTTTCCAAGTCTTGTTCATTTGCCCCCTTATCTTTTCAATATCAATCTTTTCTTTGCCTTTATTCTCTTCAGACTTGGGTGCCTTTGATCTTGTAGGACAATTTTTGCTGATATGACTAGTTTTCAGACAACTAAAACATGTGGTTTGGTTCAACCATCTTTTGTAGTTCCCTCTGAAATGTGTTCTTATGCAGTTTTGTGGTGTATGTCCATATTCTTGACAATAATGACAACTGTACCTGGTATTGTAATCCCAATGATGATGACTTTCTTTTCCTTCTATTTTTGCTGGTTGATTTGATGTCCACATAGGTTTTGATCTACATTCAAATGCCCTATGTCCATACTTATTGCAATTATAAAAATGTCCATCAAATCTCTGAGTCCTTGTGAAATTGGATCTGCAATCTTGTGTCATATGTCCTTGCATGTTGCACTTGTGACATAAACTCTTACTCTTGGGTGTGTTTGGTTGATTGAATCTTCTACTCCTGCACACATTAGTAGTATGTCCCTTCTTATTACAATAATGACAAGTGGGTTTAGTATTCTTACCTTTGTCACTTCTTTGTTCAGCACTTTTTGATGATTCTCCAACTTCAGTGCTATTGTAACCAAGTCCTGATGTATCATGGGCAGATCTTGGAGTTTTCAACAACTGTTCAAAATACTTGATGGCTTCACTTGACTTGTTGAGATTTTTTGCTACCTCTTTTTCTCTGTTCAATCCATTCTGCATTTGTTCATTCTGCATCTTCAGAGTAGAGATCTCAATGTCCTTCACATTGAGTTCATGATGAAGGTTCATCATTTGAGCAAGTGTATCCATCTGCATGTTTGAGATCCTTGTCAGTTCAGTACATTTTTCTTCAAGTCTGTTTGCAAGATTCCTTTTGTCATTTTCCATCATGACCTTATCATCAACTGCTCTTTTCTTTTGTTCTGTAATTTCACATATCATTATGGCCTGTGATTCATGTTCCATCTTGAGAGATCTAATCTCTTCTGCTTGAATTTTGTTTTTCTCCATCAGTTCTGCTATTGCTGCATCAAACTCTTTGGTATCTCCATTGGAAAATATGTTGGTGGTATCAATTTCCTTGTAGTGTATATCATTCTCAGCTATGGCCAGATCTTTCCTTTTTTTTAATGAGTTTCTCAAATTGATTCTAAATTCCTCCAAGCTATGTAGAGCAAGTTGCACATCTATCGCCTGATTTTCAATGATCTTTCCAAGTTTGAAAGCTTCCATCTCTAGATCTTTTCCTCCAAGCTGTTAAACTTTTCCTTATGAGAACCTGGTAATGCTCTGATACCAATTGTTGGAATATTCAAATGTGGAAAGAGTACTTATGAGAGGGGAGGGGGGGGGGGGGGGGGGGGGGGGGGGGGTGAATCAGAAGTACTAAAATTTGTCCTATAAAACTTTTATGTGGAAATAAATTGCATGCATGTAAATACATTAAGTAAACATGAAACTAACACATGCATCAATAACACATAACACCTGAAATTGGTAACCCAAAAACCCTCCAGGAATAAGAAGGTAAAATTGGGGTGGGGATGATACCCACAAAAATTACTGCAGCAATATTGTTTAACCACTTCTGATGGTTTGCCCTGTTAAAGGCTTTACACTGTGTCAATAGTGACCTGGTTAGAGGATTTACAAACACTTAACATGAAGTGTCACCCTGTTAAAGGATTTAATCACCTATCTCTAGGATCAATGAAATAGCTGTTAAGCTAACCTATCACCATAGGATTTCCATGCTAATACAAAGGCTAGAAAGTATTAGGTAAAATGAACCTGATAGTTTACAATCCTTGATTGCTGAATGCTGGCTCTGTTCTGCTTCGTCTGATCTTGATCCTTTGTGATCTGATATCTTTCACTTCTGAAAATAGTATATCAACCACTCTATATCTTCTCCTCTATATCATCATCTTCATCATCTCCTTCTCTATCATATCTTCTCTATGAGATATCATCTTCCTTATAAAGACATTCGAGGATTTAGGGTTAGGTCTGGATCTACGATCCATATTCAATCTTCATTTCCGCTTAATACTTATCTTTTGCTGATTGGTTGCATGCCTTTATCATTTTTCTTATTGGCTGCATGCAAATTACATAGGAAATATAAAATATTCGATCTGATCATTAAATCCTTCGAGATTTCCTTATGTCGGCTGTAAAGATTATTTTCATCATAGTTTGTGCGATTCCAAACTCTTATGCTGATATCCTGGATTAGTCGGCTCCTGAAATATTTTTGTTGCTCGGCACATGCTGTTCTACTGAGTTACTCGGCACTTACACAAAACTGTGTTACTCGACATCTAAACTTTACTCGGCACCTGATCTTCACTCGGCATTTACACTTTACTTGGCACCTACACTTTACTCAGCATTAACACTTTACTCGGCACCTACACTTTACTCGGCACCTGAAGATTACTCGGCATCTATTGCACTCGGCACCTATTCTTGATCTTGGTTAAGTGTATTGACACTCAGTTGTCAAATTTATTCTTTAAGCTAACAATACCATTTGAAAGTTATAGCTATTTTTCAATTAGTATCTCAATAAGCACTTTATAATCATCTTCATTAAAAAATAACTAATAAATACTAATCAAACTCAGAATTTGACAGCAATTATATCGCTGAAATCTTGAGAGTGTTATAAAAAAAGCCCTTTTCGTTTCATTGAATTTCAGTGAAAATAGTATTGTCAAATGGCTACTCGAAGTCTGAATGTCAGTGAAGCCATTCTCAAACACATTTTTTGAGTTGACCAAATAGGTTTGGTAAATACCAAGCCTAATTGGGTACCTAAAAACTTCTAACTTTCCAATTTTCAAAACTTTGGAGGAAAACCACCACATTGGAAATTTTGGAGGGAAATAACCCATATTAGAGGGAAACGAAAATTTGGGAAGTGTGGGCATTATTGTTATTACATATGATTGTGATTATTATTACTAACTATTATTATTATTACATATGATTATGATTATTATTATTAACTATTATTATTATATATGATTATGATTATTATTATTATATATAGTAATACGTATGATTATTATTATTATTATTAAATATAATATAGTTATATATATAATTATTATTATAACTAAATATAATATTTTAATATATATGATAATAATAATTATTAAATATATATAGTAATATTATATGATGATGATGATGATTATTATATAGTAATATATATGGTTATTATTATTATTAAATATAATAGTAATAATATTTATGATTATTATTGTTATATAATCTAGTAATATATTATTATTATATTAAAATATACAATATTATATTATTAATAAATATAATATTGTCATGGAATGCATTGAAAAGGGTCATAGGTTTTGACGCATTCCAATTGGGTCCCTAGGGGTCCGAGGGCCCCTATGGACATATGTTGTCATAAAATGCATCGAAATGGGTCATTGGTTGACCCAGTTCAGTGCATTCCAAATATGTTGTCATGAAATGCGTCCAAAGGGCATTGTCATGAAATGTGTCAAAAGGGGTCATAGGTTAACCTATGACCCCTTTCGATGCATTGGAACCAACCAAATTAGTCCCTAGGGAACCTAGGGCCCCTAGGGACATATGTTGACATGAAATACATCATTCCAATGCATCAAAAGGGGTCATAGGTTACCTTTCAATACATTGGAACCAACCAAATCAGTCCCTAGGGGTCCTAGGGCCCCTAGGAACATATGTTGCCATGAAATGTATCAAAAGGGGTCATAGGTTAACCCATGACCCCTTTTGATGCATTCAAACCGACCAAATGGGTCCCTAGGGGTCCTAGGGCCCCTAGGGACATATGAAACTTGTCATGAAATGCATCGAAAGGGGTCATAGGTTAACCTATGACCCCTTTCGACATATTCGAGCCAACCAAATGTATCATAGATCATAATAATAATAATAATGATAATAATATATATTGCTATACTATATTGATAATTATAGTAAAAATCATTATAATATAATATAATAATCATATATATATATATATATATATATATATATATATATATATATATATATATATATATATATATATATATATATATATATATATATATATATAAATATATTATATTTATAGGGCATAATAATAATAATAACATATTTTACTATATTATATTCAATAATAATAGTAAATATCATAATAATATAATATACTAATCATATATATTGATATATATATATTATATTATAGGTCATAATAATAAAAAATAACAATAATAATACATATTACTATATTATATTTAATAGTAATATAATATAATAATCATATATATTAATCAAATTTGTTCACATTGCCCACAAAATTTGTTCACTTCCCTCCAAAATTTGGGAATCAATTTCAGGTACTCGATCTCAAATCGGGTATCCAATTTGATACCAAATACCCGATATGAGATCGGGTACCTGAAATACTGGCATGCTTTTTTCAACATATTCCCTATCACTGCAGACTTGACAATCACATTTTTTGTGGGCCCTTTTTATGGATTTCGAGAAAACTAACTTTTTGGGGCCCATATGATCAAAAAAGGTTCTAAAATATATGATTAGTTGTCTAATATTGTTTTTTGAATGGGGAGCAATAGTCGTTGAAAGGTTAAATGCAAAAGGAAGGTATTGAATGAAGATATTGTAGCATATAGGATAAAGGACAAGCTAAATCATCAAAGCAAGAGACAAGGTATGTTAAATGTTAGTCAAGTTGATGATGTATTGATCGAAGGTGAAATCATAGAGTCAGATAATGAATATGTGTAGTTGGGGAATGAAAATGTACCAATTGATAGCAATAATGTCAGGATTGAAAATTTAGAGAATGAAAATTTGGAGAATGAAATGCTACCAGGTCATAATGTAAATTGCATGATTGACCATGTCAAAAATGACAATGCACAAGAACATTACATATCTCCTAATTATAATCAACATGAAGGTTCTAGAACACCAAAATGGATAATTGAAATTGATGAAATGATTATTACCAATTCGAAAGGGAAAAAAATCAGAAAGAATAATTTGATTATGGGTTTCAAGTCTATATAAGATTTTTTTTGGCAACAAGACAGTGGTGGAGCAATGCCAACTTTTTATGCACTTATTAAAGATGCAAAATATGAGACCTATGCTTTCCAAATTGAAGATTCGTGTCAATAAAAAATTGGAAATAAATGTCATTATTATGAGGACTCATTTTAGTGGTTTCAATAAGATTGGGAAAAATAGTAGGGAGAAGGATAAGAGGGCTGCTCGAAGGGTTATTACAACCTCTTTGGTAAGTCATCATTTGAGAAAGGGTAGATATATGAGACAAACTTGTATTGATTTGAACCTAAATCATACTACTTTGGGAAGAGCATTTAGTAGATGAGAGAGAATTGATGATCCTCTTCAAAATGAAACATGGGCTTTTGGTGGGAGACTTCCACATTTTTATAAGAAGCTATTTGATGATGTGAAGGAAGAAATTACACAATTTTGACACTCTAGCTCAAGAGAATCACCCAATGCTAAAGACATGTTAAAGTTGAGAATTGACATCAGAGACCGCACGCCACATTCTAAACATTATTTGGAGGTAAGTCAAACTATGTTGTTTAAAATTTTTAGAGAGAGTCATCCAAGATTTCATATATCACAAAGTGCTTTTGACTCTTGGAAGCCATTTTATTGTGTGCCACTTAAAATTTGAAATACATTTTGTTGCAAATGTCATGTCAAGTTTTCTATGCACCATGAACTATTTTGCTCCATCCATTCTACTTTGCATAGTAAATAAATTCTAGAGAATTGTGGTGTTAGTAGTCTTCCAAAATCATCAAGAGACTTGCTAGATCAATTTTTATGTCATAGAGTTGATGGATGTTTCTTTTATAGAAATGCTTTCTTAAATGAGAAGTGTTTAGAATGTGATGGCTTATCCAAATTTGAAACATGTTTCCATGAGGGGTGCGAACAAGATCTTGGGAAGAAAATAGTAAAAACAATAGTATATGAAATAGTAAAATACACATTGAAGAGTGGGGGTGAGGGCTCTATATGTGAATTGGTTGCAAAATAAATCAGTGTGGCTAGTTTTATTTCAAATTTCAAGACAAATCATTTCTACAAGTATGCAAGACATAGTCTTAGGTCTTAGTGGTTGGATCAACAATTTAGAATGTGTAAGGAGACTTTTCCCATTGGCACTATTATATTAGTTATTGAATATGCTGAGAACTACACATTGTAGCCTCAAAATGAGACACAATCTCAGTATCACAACTCCATTTAGATTTCTATTTTCGTTTACATAATATATAGACATGCCCCTGATAGTGTGGAAGATAATTGGAAGATTATTAGAGAGTACCATTTTTATATGAGTGATGATAGATCTCTCTCACGAGTTTGTACAACATTGTTTCAAGAATTATTTTGATTTATTACAAGATCATGCAATTGCTATAGATAGACATATCATTTGGTCAGATAATTGTATAGGTCAATTCAAGAATGCTTGCATGTTTTATTGGTTGTATAGGATGCACACAGAGAGGGGGTGCCTCATATTTGGATTTTTTTTGAGTCTGGCCATGGGAAAGGAGAACATGATGGAGCAGAGGCATGTGTGATGAGAGCTTTAGTTAAGGAGCAATTGAAGATTTTAGGAGTAGAGCTTCTTGATGCTCGTAGCATTGTTGATTGATGTAGTTCAACATTATTAGAGGGGGGACTTTTGATTTAGTAGTGCATAGGTTCTTTTGGTTGGTTGAGAAAGGGTCCATAGGTGATAGATCAGATTGTGCTACAATGAGAGACTCATCAAAAATGCATTCATTCTAGAGCTTTGATTCTAGTACATGGACCATTTAGACATGACAACTAGCTTGCTTTTGTCCTAGTTATGTTCAGTGTGATTGGGATCATTGTGAGTTGAGTGAGTGGGTGGATACATGGGCTCCACATTATCATACTCCATTGTCTATCATACCCTCTATTAGAAATGATGTCATGGAAAAGTTCACTTGAGCATAACCATCTATCATATCTTCTTTAGCCAGGACATGTCTTTGCATTGGTTGTACCACAAAGGAATGATGAGAAATTAGATTATTGGTTAGCACATTGTGTGAGAGGTAAACAAAAGATTGCACAAATGATCACAGATGATGATGGATTCACATATCCTACTGGTTCAGTGGTTGTCGCTGGAACATGGCTGCGAACATATGTGCTTAGAAGGAATGAAATTCATACATTTGAAGACTATCAGAAGCACAAAACAATTCTCATATATTCACATCTTGTTATAGAAACAAATGTAAAGTTATTGAAGCATCAAGGAAGACCAAAAGTAAAAGAACTTTTTACTATTACTAATGTTGATCATGAAACCCTATTGGAGACCCTAAAATAGAGAGATGACCCTACTAGAACACTCGAGTAGGTATATTTACTTCTTATGTTATTTTGTTCATAATGATTCGATGAACCGATGATTATCTTGTTTAATACAATAAGTTACTAATATTTTTTATGATATTGGAATGTATTTCCATCATGAAGAGTGGCCATGCATGATGATAAAAAACTAAATAAGAAGTAGAATGAAGAAAAATCTATTCTATTTTTGACACTATGATTTTTGACAATACTTTTATTGACACTGCAATTTTTGATGCTACTATTTTTGGCACTACAATTTTTGGTAGTTTTGTATTGATGTAATAATGATGAAACACTTGAGATATAGTAGTTGTAAACTTGTTGATTTAATGTAAGAAACAAAGATAATTATACTCAATGCAATTTATGTGGAGGGACCTAAAAAATGATGATTTTAATACATACTAACACCAAAATTGCACTATACCCAATGCCAGAAACTTGAGGGAGGTAAAAAAATAATATTTTTACTTAATAATAACCCTAGTGACACCCTTCCTCTAGCCGCAAAGATCCTCCATTGTCCACAGCCACCCTATACCGAAGAGTCTCCAAGGTGCTCTGTGTGTCGAGGTCAATCTTCAGAGGGTCTTAGCTCGGAGCTCATGGGGGCTATCGATGAAACATTGAATGATATAGGACAGTCATGGTGAGGCCTAAAATAACCTATCTAATTTTTGAGAGATCACATTCTATTTGGGTTTGACACAATGATCTCACTCGATGCCAAAACTCGTAGTGTGCCTCAGTTCATAGGTGCATTACAACATAACTTTAAAATCGCTGATCTTGGTATTGAATTATCAGCACCATTAGCTATAGATGGGTGGGTGAGCCCTAGTGAGACCCTTTTTCTAGCCATGAAGAGTCTCCATCATTTGCGGCCACCCCGTACCTAAGAGTCTCCAAGGTGCTCTAAGTGCATGTCAAAATCAATCTGCCAAGGGTCGTAACTCAGAGCTCATGTGGGCTATCAATGAAATGTCAAATTCTACATGACAGTCATGGAGAGGCCTAAAATAACCTATCTCATTTTTGAGAGATCACATTCCATTTGAATTCTGCATAGCGATCTCGCTCAATGCCAAAACTCATAGTGTGCCTTAGTTCATAGGTGCATCACAACGTAACTTTGAAACTGCTGATCTTGGCATCAAATCATCAATTCCATCAACTCTAGATGGGTGGGTGAACCCTAGTGACACCCTTGTTCTAGCCACATAGAGCCTCCATCATCCGTGGCCACCCTGTACCGAAGAGTTTCCAAGGTGCTTTAAGTGTGTGTCGATGTTGATCTTTCGAGGGGCATAACTTAGAGCTCATGAGGGCTATCAATGAAATTTTGAATGCTACATGATGGTCATGGTGAGGCCTAAAATAACCTATCTCATTTTGAGAGATCACATTCCTTTTGGATTTAGCATAATGATTTCGCTCGATGCTAAAGCTCATAGTGTGCCTCAATTCATAGGTGCATCACAATGTAACACTGAAACTGCTAATCTTGGAATTGAATCGTCAAAACCATTAGCTCTAGATAGGTGGGTGAACCCTTTGTGATACCTTTTTTCTTACCTCAAAGAGCCTCCATCATCCATAGCCACCCCATACCAAAGAGTCTCCAAGGTGCTCTAAGTGTGTGTCATAGTCAATCTTCCAAGGGTCATAACTCAAAGCTCGTGAGGGCTATTGATGAAAATTTTAATGCTACATGACGATCATGAAAAGGCCTAAAATAACCTATCTCATTTTTGAGAGATCATGTTCCATTTGGATTCGATACAGTGATCTCGCTTAATGCCAAAACTCGTAGTGTGCCTTAATTCATAGGTGCATCACAACATAACTTTGAAACCAATGATCTTGGCATCAAATCATCAGTGCTATTAGCTCTAAATGGATGGGTGAACCCTAGTGACACCCTTATTTTGGCTGTGAAGAGCCTCCATCGTCTATGGCCACCCTGCACTGAAGAGTCTCCAAGGTGCTCTAAGTGCATATTGGGGTTGATCTTCTAAGGGTTGTAACTCAGAGCTCGTGAGAGCTATCAATGAAATATTTAATGCTACATGATGGTCACGCCGAGGCCTAAAATAACCTATCTCATTTTTAAGAGATCACATTCCATTTGGATTCAGCATAGCGATCTTACTTGATGCCAAAACTCACAATGTGCCTCAATTCATAGGTGCATCATAGCGTAACTTTGAAAATACTGATCTTGGCATCAAATCGTCATTACCATTAGCTCTGGATGGGTGAGAAAACCCTAGTGGCACCCTTTTTCTAGTCATAGAGAGCATCCATTATTTGTGGCCAACCTGTACCGAAGAGTCTTCAAGGTGCTCTAAGTGTGTTTTGAGGTTGATCTTCTGAGGGTTGTAACTCGGAGCATGAAATGTCAAATTCTATAAGATGGTCATGGTGAGGCCTAAAATAACCTATCTTATTTTCAAGAGATCACATTTTGTTTGGATTCAGCACAACGATCTTGCTCGATGCAAAAACTCGTGGTGTGCCTCAATTCATAGGTGCATTATAACATAACTTTGAAACTATTGATCTTGGCATCAAATCGTCAGTGCTATTAGCTCTAGATGGGTGGGTGAACCCTAGTGAAACCCTTGTTCTAGCCACAGAGAGCCTCCATTGTCCACGGCCACCCTGTACCAAAGAGTCTCCAAGGTGCTCTAAGTGCGTATCGAGGTTGATCTTCTGAGGGTCGTAACTTAGAGCTTGTGGGGGCTATCAATGAAACATTAAATGCTATAGGATGGTCATGCCAAGGCCTAAAATAACTTATCTCATTTTCAAGAGATCACATTTGGTTTGGATTTGGCACAATGATCTCAGTCGATGCTAAAACTCATAGTGTGCCTTAGTTCATAGGTGCATCACAACATAAATTTGAAACTGTTGATCTTGGCATCGAATCATCAGTTCCATTAGGCTTGGATGGGTAGGTGAACCCTACTGACACCCTTATTCTAGCCATATAGAGCCTCCATCATTTGAGACCACCTTGGTGTAGGAGTACCTAGGTAGTCTGGCTTGTACCTAGTGATTCTTTCTTGTCATTTTGGCTTGTAGTTATGCTAGCCACATCACTAGTGGCTTAATAAGACCTATTAGGTCCTTAGGTATGGTTAACTTAGTTGCTAAGTGGGGTTTTGCTCCTAGGTTGTTGTTATGCCTATAAGTTGCTCAATAGGAGTTAGGTTGACCAAATTGGTAGAAAAGTTGACCAAGGATCAAAAACCATCTTGGAATGTCTAAATCAACCTTATAGGACCCATTTTCAAGTTTGGTGAACTCGTCTAATTACGAATTTTAAGTTATAGCAAAAATTGCTCAAAATTGCAACTTTGCAACTTATTTTTGCAAAGTTGAAAATGAGTGCAAAGAGTTAGTTAGGGGTTTGAACACAACCATACAAGTTTGGAAACACATAAGGTGTGAAATGACCTTGCTATGACTATTATTTTAATGTGCTAACAACAACATCTAGTTGAAATTTGTTTGAGATATTGATTTTTTAGTTATTGTAGAGTTGTTGGTTGATCCAAACTCATACATATCAATGTCATGATGTTTATGGAAGCCTTGAATCTTTCTTGCATTTCCAAAATGTCATGTGGGCTTGGTAAGCCGAATGTGTAGTAAAGTCTCATAATAGTACTTGCTCTCATTTTTCTTTGTAAAGTTGATGTACCAGGGCGAAGAAGGTGGATTGCAGAGATTATTTCAAATTAAACATATATAATAGCATTTCAAATTAAACATTGCATCAAAATTTGATAATAAAGGTTGTTAAAATTTTATTCACAAATTATTGCATTTGAATTGAATATAAAAAACATGATCAAAATGAATGATATTCCATAAACATGAACAATACACATGATCCACGATAAACTGAACAATACTATACTAAATTAATATGTATATCATTGCGCACATAAATGAAAAAAAATATCAAAATACATGTATCCATAGACAAATTACACACACACACACACACACACACACACACATATATCAAAGTTCATGTATCCATAGACAAATTACACAAATATATGTCAAAATACATAGATCCATATACAAAATGTGGCTGATTATGCCATCAGAATGTGTATAATATCAATGTTTCTATAAACAATGTGGCACATGCCATCACAAAATGTCTCATGATGCATCCTATGACAAGTATGCTATCCCAAGCTACTGGTGGATGATCAAAATGCAGCCTCTTTGATGCACTAGGTAGATCAGATGCCTCCTACATAAACAAAAAAGGAAAACCCAAAGTTAGACTACTAAATTTATATGATTCTATGTATCTAACATTGAATTACTCAAATTCATACTGATCTTTTTCTTAATGAATATTTATAGTAGTAAAATTTCATCATAAATACCTCTCTCATTGACCTCATGTGCTGGTCAACAGTCCTCTCATATGTCCTCAGCAATGCTTGAACCTCATTGATTGTGGCCTGTGTATGTTCAAGTATGTTTGTCAGATGAATCTACAACTTAAACTATAACATTATAATTCATAGCATGCTAAATTTATAACATATAATCAAGAATTCAAACTAAAACTTACCAACTCCTCCTCTGGATATAATGGTTGCATTAGCAAAGATACAAAACTCTGTCATCCAACCTCCTATGCACTAGGTGTTTCGTATGAGATATAAATAAAATTGTCAGTGCTATTAGCTCTAGATGGGTGGGTGAACCCTAGTGAAACCCTTGTTCTGGCTGTAGAGAGCCTCCATCGTCCACGACCACCCTGTACCAAAGAGTCTCCAAGGTGCTCTAAGTGCATATCGAGGTTGGTCTTTCAAGGGTCATAACTTAGAGCTTGTGGGGGCTATCAATGAAACATTAAATGCTATAGGATGTTCATGCCAAGGCCTAAAATAACTTATCTCATTTTCAAGAGATCACATTTGGTTTGGATTTGGCACAACGATCTCGGCCGATGCCAAAACTCGCAATGTGCCTTAGTTCATAGGTGCATCACAACATAACTTTGAAACTGTTGATCTTGGCATCAAATCATCAGAGCCATTAGCTTTGGATGGGTAGGTGAACCCTACTAACACCCTTATTCTAGCTGTAGAGAGCCTCCATCATCCGTGACCACCTTGGTGCAGGAGCACCTAGGTAGTCTAGCTTGTACCTAGTGCTTCTTTCTTGTCATTTTGGCTTGTAGTTATGCTAGCCACATCACTAGTGGCTTAATAAGACCTATTAGGTCCTTAGGTATGGTTAACTTAGTTACTAAGTGGGGTTTTGCTCCTAGGTTGTTGTTATGCCTATAAGTTGCTCAATAGGAGTTAGGTTGACCAAAGTGGTAGAAAAGTTGACCAAGGGTCAAAAACCATCTTGGAATGTCTAAATCAACCTTATAGGACCCCTTACCAAGTTTTGTGAACTCGTCTATTTAAGAAATTTAAATTATAGCAAAAATTGCTCAAAATTGCAATTTTGCAACTTTTTTTTGCAAAGTTGAAAATGAGTGCAAAGAGTTAGTTAGGGGCTTGAACATGACCATAAAAGGTTGGAAACACCTATATAAGGTGTGAAATGACCTTGCTATGACTATGATTTTAATGTGCTAACAACATCTAGTTGAAATCTGTTTGAGATATTGATTTTTTAGTTATTGTAGAGTTGTTGGTTGATTCAAACTCATACATATCAATGTCATGATGTTGATGGAAGCCTTGAATCTTTCTTGCATTGCCAAAATGTCATGTGGGCTTGGTAAGCTGAATGTGTAGTAAAGTCTCATAATAGCACTTGTTCTCATTTTTCTTTGTAAAGTTGATGTACCAGGACGAAGAAGGTGGATTGTAGAGATTATTTCAAATTAAACATATATAATAGCATTTCAAGTTAAACATTGCATCAAAATTTGGTAATAAAGGTTGTTAAAATGTTATTCACAAATTATTGCATTTGAATTGAATAAAACAAACATGATCAAAATGAATGATATTCCATAAACATGAACAATACACACGATCCACGATAAAATGAACAATACTATACTAAATTAATATGTATATCATTGTGCACATAAATGACAAAAATATATCAAAATACATGTATCCATATATATATATATATATATATATATATATATATCAAAGTTCATGTATCCATAGACAAATTACACAAATATATATCAAAATACATAGATCCATATACAAAATGTGGCTGATTATGCCATCAAAATGTGTATAGTATCAATGTTTCTGTAAAAAATGTGGCATATGCCATCACAAAATGTCTCATGATGCATCCTATGACAAGTATGCTATCCCAGGCTACTGGTGGATGATCAAAATGCAACCTCTTTGCTACACTAGGTAGATCAGATGCCTCCTACGTAAATAAAAAAGGAAAACCCAAAGTTAGACTACTAAATTTATATGATTCTATGTATCTAACATTGAATTACTCAAATGCATAATGATCTTTTTTTTAATGAAGATTTATAGAAGTAAACTTTCATCATAAATACCTATCTCATTGACCTCATGTGCTGGTTAGCAGTCCTCTCATATGTCCTCAGCAATGCTTGAACCTCGTTGATTGTGGCCTGTGTATGTTCAAGTATGTTTGTCAGATGGATCTACAAATTAAACTATAATATTATAATTCATAGCATGCTAAATTTATAACATATAATCAAGAATTGAAACTACAACTTACCTATGTCAACTCCTTCTCTAGATAATGGCTGCATTAGCAAAGATACAAAACTCTGTCGTCCAACCTCCTGTGCACTAGGTGTTTCCTATGAGATATAAAATACTAGTTTTTAATATCATGGAAATCAATTTTGAATTTATTTATGAAAATAAGGAAAATAAAAATAAAATGATACTTGTACATGCGATGGGGTTCTCAATGTGAATGGAAATGCCAAAGTGTCTATGTCATGGAATCTACTTACACTCATCACCACTAGTTATGCACTATACAATAAAGAATGTAATTAAATTTTATTACCACAAACATTTTACAAGAATGCATTGATATTTAATCAAATAAAAAGCACCTAATTATCTTTCCCTTGTCAATGGATCCTGCCTCACCCCCCACACTCTATCCCCCACTGACAGGTGATACCTACAAGAAAAAAGAAAGATTAGAAACCATATATGCTACAAATATCAAATAGAAAAAACAATGAGAACACAACATAATGTACCATAGATGTCCCAAGGCCAAATTAAATTGCCAAGAGTATGAAATTATCAACCTGTCTGAGCTCCTCCTTGGTCATCAACTAAACATGAATGAAGATCACATACATGTATAGGTCAGTATGGGTTAAAAATTTAAATTACTCTATTATAAAGATTAAATTTAAACTACATATGTTGTAACAAAAAAATGTATACAAGTACCAACACAAAAGGAGTTCATGGCTCTGCATGCCCCTCCTCTCTCACATTAGGGTGTGTAGCCTTTGCACGTGCATCTGGTGTATCCTTTCCAAATACAAACTAATACTCAGAAAGATCACCTATAGGACTCAGAAAAATATTCTTACATGTTATGCAAGTATGGGGCACACAAACATGTGATGAGCTCGTTGATGGTGAAATCACGCCAACATCATCAACATGGGGAGGCAACACTGACCTAGCCTCAGATATCAATAGGATACTCAATCTATGGATGACTCTATTAGTTTGAGAGCTAACCTTTGTAATGATATCATGATGCTACACTTGAGGAGGGGGGAGACATCAATAGGGGCACAAAAGTGCCTAATTTATTTCATTGGGCAAAGGATCTATCCTAAGGAGCTCCTCCTCCTACACCCATGTTGGGCTTCATGCTCCAATAGTTCACCTTGAGGCCCAACACAAATTTTGCATACAATTTTCTAAGGAAATAAAATGGCACCTCTAAATTACTGTGTGGAGGGATGTCAAAAACCATCCACCAATGATCCCAAAAGTTCGCACACATAGCCTCATTTGTGCACATTTAATTGATAGTGTGGGCTTTGTGCATTCGACTTGTTCACTAGTTTTTGGGTTCGCAAAAAGGCTAACCAAATCATCTTTACTTATATTTAGGGTTGCAACCTCATCATAGTCCAACTCATCATCAAACATGTCATGCATTTGGTCACGCTAGTGAAGACCAACATTTTGTTCATTGGTTAGTGTCTCAATACTATCTACTATGGTGTTTCACATGGATAATATAGGAGCCAATGTAGGTATAGTATTATATGTGGTTCACAAAACCCTCAATTTGATGAGATTTTCAAATATGAAATCTTCTATTCAAGGAGGGTTTTGAGGAGGTAGGGGATCGTTTGGTGGAGGGTTTTGAGGGTGCACTAGATCATTTGGTCGAGGGTTATGTGGATCATTATTTCTTGCCTCAATATCATCATTTTGATCAACCATACCTATTAATTTGGAAAACATAATTTCTATTATATAAACCTAAATTTCAATAATTTCTATTAAAAAAACTTAATTTTTAACAAATTCAATTAAAAATAACTAATTTATAATAGGATTCATTTAAAACATTTAAAAAACAAAAAATACTTACTAATATCATATACCAATTCGAAGATTAGATACATGAATAAAGGGAGCTCTCAAACACACAAAAAAAGACAATGTGAAAACAACCCTTAGTTTTTTGAAAATTTTAAATCCATGTTACAAGTATCGGGTATTCGATTTCATATTGGATACTCAATATTATTGGGTATCTGATATAAAATTGATATTCGATAAGGCTTGGTCCTAATGTTTTAGTTTTGGTATCAGGATGGGTGGAAAAAAGTCAAAGAAAATTTTGAAACACTTTTAGACATTTTTAAACTCTATTTTTTTCACATTGCCACTTTTTGGCACACTATGATCTTGCACATACCCTTCAACAAGGTATAAATAATCCTCCCACTTCACCTGCCTATCCATCACATACATGTGGAGCTTATCTTATAGAACCTAGTTCACCCTCTTTGTTTGACCATTAGTCTCTAGGTGATAAGACAAACTAAAACTGGGTTGTGTGCCCAAAGTATGCTAGAGAGATGTCCATAGTGTTGAAGTAAACACTGGATCTCTATCCCAAATGATCTGATGAGTGATCTCATGTAACTGAACAATATCTTCCAAGAAAGCACATCCAAGAAAGCATGCGCTCTAGAAGAAGCTACGTAGGATGTCCTCATGGGTGAAAAATGTGCTACCTTAGACAACTTGTCCACTGTCACCATAATACAATCATGTCATCATGATGACATAGGAAACCTTGTGATAAAATAAATAGATATCCTATCCCATTTCCACTCTAGAATGGTATGCGGTTGCAAAAAACCTGTTGAATGTTGATGCTCTAGCTTCATTCTCTTTCACTCAAGACATCGAGCAACAAAATCAACAACATTATGCCTCATCCCTACCCAAAAGTATAGTTGTTTAAGATCGACATGCATCTTCTTGACGTCAAGATGTGCAAAATATGGTGCATGATGTGCTTCCAAGAGAACCCAGGTACAAAGATCACCCAAAACTGGTACATAGATGCACCCCAAGTGTTATAGTAGTCCATCAGAATCAAGAAAATAACTTGAAATCCTCCCCTCAAGGGTACATCTAGACTTGATATCTGCCCTCACCTTTTGATATGATGTGTGACTAGGCAAAGCCTCCAAGATATGACCTCCCAAATCCACTCCCAATGACAAAACTGATATCTCATGTCACCTCCTACTCAAGGCATCTGCGGTGACATTTTGTTTCCCTTTAATGTAATGAACATCAAAGTCATATTCACATAAGAACTCCACCCATTGATGCTATCGTGCATTTAGGTTTGGCTGAGTAAAGATATACTACAAGCTCCTATGATCGCTATGCAACTCAAACTTGTGTCCCAAAAGGAAATGCTTCCAATGAACAAGAGCACGCACTACGGCCGTAAGTTCCAAATCATGAGTGTGGTAGTTGAGCTCATTGTCCTTGATATGAAAATCATATAAGTACAACTTAGAATCTTGCATAAGGTTCAAGTCAAGTCATTTCTTAAGCTCCACATTATAGAGTCCAATTTATTCACAAATCCTTACATTCAATTGTAGGAATAGATGTTGTAGTAAAGTAAGTATATTAAGCAAGGAATTCTTGAAACCCAAATAAAAAGCATTTTTAAGGCATTTTGTGATGTCACATCTTTAGAAGTGCATTGTCAAATCCTGGGAAATAGTGTAAGTCCATAATAAAGGAACCTTGAAGTCATGTCAAGATCACACTTTGCAAGCTTAGCCAAAGAGAGGATCATACATTAAGAGGAGATTAATTGTTTGGAGATTCTTATTGAAATATTAAATATTTGATTCTACATGTAGTGGAACAAAAATCACATCAATAGAAATTGGCACTAGAAGGAGGGTTGATTGAAGTTTTCTCAAGTTTAGTTAAATTCAAGATGATGAAAAATGGTTCTTCCTAAATCACAGTAGCCTAGAGAAACTTGGGGTGCACTTCAAAATCATATCATTAACACACTACATTTGGTAGCTTGGGAATATAGAGCATATAACATAAAGTATTTACACGATAGTGGGGTGTTGAATCAAGAAGAAACAAAATCATGAGTAATTGAAAGAAGAATCCAAAGGAAGTTATAATGCCAAAGGAGAAATTCAAAGGAAGCTTAAAAGGGAGATAAAATAACAAAGGTTAGCACAACCAAGTCCCCATGAAGATCAATGTTAGTAATTAGAATTGGATAAGAAGATTGAATCTTTCTCTCCTAAAATATTTGAAAGGTGATAGTTTGAAAGAAAACCAAGGATATTGAAATCTACAACACACCAAGAGAAACAACTAATTTAGTTACAATTTCAAAAGAAAGGAAGAAATAATTGGGTAGCCAACACTTCAATTTGGACAAGTTCCTCTAATTTAGTCTGACTCAAATTTGATAGGTCAAAAATTCAAGTTAGTCAAGCTTAAGAAATCCAACCAAATCCAACAGTGATGGAACAACTATCGTTGTTCCAAAAAAAAAATGCTTCACCTCTGATATTAAACCAATAAAATGATCTACTAAAGAATCCAAAGCTTTTTTTCTCCATGTCAACAACCTAAACCAAACAAAAGATGAATAAATCAAAATATTTGAAGATGTGTCATGTAATATGAGGATTCAACATGAGGTTGTAACATGTAGGCTATTCCCTCACTCATTGGTAGAATTAAAAGAAGCCTTTTACTTATTCAAAAATTTTCCAACTTCATCTATAAATAGATGGAATCAATTGAAAGTGTTATTCATTAGAAAGTTTACCCTCTTTGTTGCTCCATTTGAATTGTACATGAAATTTACATATATATATGAAAGTGTGAGAATGAACCTATCAATTTGTTCAAAAAATATTTTCATAAGGTATATATGAGGTTGCAAGATTTGTACATAGTCCAAGATGCAGGTGCATTAGAGATATATTACAATGTAGGGCCTTGGATTCCTGAACATCCACTTTTATAATTGTATCACATTCTATTCCTACCAATTTGAACCAAGCCTATGCCAAAGCAATGGAGGCAGGCAAGAAAATGAAGCAAAAAGTATCTAGACCTTTGATGAATGCATGATTCCAAAACAACTTAGTGTCACAAATCACAAATCACTTATCAAGATCCTTCTAATCAACTAGTACTACATCCTAGGGTTCCATCATCTCAAGCATCTCTAACAATACTTGTATACCTTCAAGGTGCAAGAACATCCATTGGGAAATAAGAAGAAAAGGATGAGATTAAGGAGTTGGTTGAGAAAGTGAAAAAATTGTCAATGGAGGTCACCTACATGAGAAATTAGAAGAATTAATTAAAAAGCATGCAAAAGAACTTTGAAGATAGTAAAAATGAGGTCAGCCAAGGAGAAAATCATCAAGGTGACAACCAATCGAGTAATTAAGGGTATAATAGAAATCAAATAGAGGCTTGAAATACTAATCCAAATAGTGGAAATGTTGTATCACCTCTTGACAATCCAACAACTTTAGAGATTAAGGAAATTGATAGGATATTCCTAGTAGATGAAACATTATGAACATAGTATAGAATAAATGAGACCAATCATCACTTCAAGCTACAATTCCCTAAATTCAAGAAAGATACAAATTTATTATAGAAGGTAGTGGATCAACCAGTCAATCAAGAAAAACCTCTAGTGACAGGACTTGAGATTGTCCCCACAACAAAATATGATCAATTCCAACATTCAAGAAGTATTATTTTCCCCCATAATTTTATGAAGAACACATAAGGAGATTCCCACCAACATCAAGTAATGGCCTAATGGAAATGATGTAGGAGCATTCAGGGTGTAAGAGAAATCTTGCATCACACAAAAATATTTCCTTTTTGTTTCTTGAGTAAGGGTTGTCTCCATGCAGATTTATTGTCTCTGAAGGCTTGATATTAATTTAGTCATATGAGCTTAGAATGTCCTAATTTCAAAGATGGAGGTTCATATTGGATATATCAACCTACTAGTTGAGGCTCAGTGCCATATCATGAATATTCATGGATTTATTGTGGATTTTTGGTGTACAATTTTGGTATAATAACTTTAGGCTTACTGTTGAATACCTTAGAGGCTATAGATGGCTCCGAAATGGGGTTGAGTAGAGATTGCATAGGTATAGTCTTGTAAGTCAAGACTTGTAGATTTCAAAATGGCCAATTAGAGGTATGGTTAAGAAGTTATGGCCTTCCAAAGTTGATCTAACCAAAATTTCCAAAATAAGTGTCAAAGGTGTATTGAGCCAAATCTATATGTTATTCTAAAGTTAGGTAGTCTCAAAAGTTAGAGTTTGATATCTAGAAATTTCTCGGGCGGTGTAAAAATACATATTTAAGGAACGCCCCTAGATTGTCTAGGATATCTCTAGGTTATATTTTGCAACTCTATGTTGTAAATTATTGCTAGGAAGGTGCTCGTGTGGGTTTGCATATTGTATTTCAAAATCCTATATTTCTACATTACGGTGATAATACGAAGCCCATATTTTGTTCTTGCTAATTGTTGTTTTTTCTTTGTTTCTATTATGTGTTTCTGGTATTAAGGGGAGCACCCTTCATCTAGTGGTATCTAAGCAAGAGTTCCTAAGTGTGTAAACAAATCACTGACTATGAGGTAGTTAAATTAGGGCCATAGTTTGGGCTGAGATTGTAGACACGTCATGTTGATTGTGAGGCAGTTTGCATTGGGGTTTAAGAAAAAGTGTGAAAATGTCTCCACAAAGAGTGTGTGATGGAAGAGTCATAGCCATTACACCTAAGGGTTTTAGAGCCCTCCAAAGATAAATACAAGCATTGGAAGAACAAATGTGTAGAGGGACAAATCTTGTTGTAAGAGATGAAAGTGAAGAAGAACATGTTGAAGAAGACATAGTTCTAAACCCTGAAGAAGAAAGACTTTTTAAAGTCATCTCCAAGATTGGAGAAAGACCTAAGTTTGAGATTCCCAATTTTTTTGGGAAATCCCAACTCAGAGGAGCTGATCAATTGGATCAATGAATTGGAGGAATACTTTAAGTATGAAGATATAGAGGATCTTGATAGGGTCAAGTTTGAGAAGACAAAACTCAAGGGACATGCAAAGATTTGGCAGCAAGAGATTCAATTAGAGTGAAATACAAGACAAAAATTGTAAGGAAAATTCTCATGTGGCTTTGCATATTGTATTTCTAAAATGTGTATTTCCATATTTTTGGAGATAATAAGAAGCCCATTTTTAGTCGTTGCAAATTGTTTTTGTTTCTTTATTTCTGTTATGTGTTTGTGGTACTACGGGAAGTAGCCTTCATCAAAATCATTTTAAAATCCTCTCCATACATCAACAAGATATCCTCCCCAATCCAATTAATGTTCCTTCTGCAAAAAGCCTTCCTTTAATTCTTCATTTAATTCTCTATCCTCTTGCATATGGGTATTTGTATCCTAGGCTCCATTCCTAATCCTTATCTCCATCAATTTATGTATCTATTGACGGAAAAATTAGACACTAGATCCTTCAATAAATTTGTCAAAGATGTGAAAGACATCCCAGATGGAGTCACAATTAAATCTTTTGTCAACTTGAAGGCATCATCATCTAACCACAAGGAGGCATGGATAAATTTAAGAAACACCCTCCATAGAAAAATTATAAAATGTTGGCAAATCCATCATTTTTTCCAGAGGAAAAAATTATTTTCCCTTGGTAATTTTTTTTTCAACATACAAAAACTTTAAATTTTATTGGCTATTTTTTTTGCAATGTGGAAGAATTTCATAAAATTGAGACGATTGATTTTTTTTTTTTGGTGAAATACATAATTTCAGAAATAATTTTTCCCTCTTGAATGGAAAGAATATATACATTATGCGGCAATGTTTTCCCATTTGGTGTAAAAAATACATAATGTACGAGGTGATTTTTCCCCTTAGTTGGAAAGGGTACATGATTATCTAGGTGATTTGAGTGCTTTTAATGCATAAAAATACAATGCATTGGAAAATGTTGTACAACTTATTTTCAAAGCATGTGAAACATGACAATCGATTTCCTTTTGGCATTAAATGCATGCTCTATAAAACCAAGTTTCTGGCAAAAATGAGAACGTGTATTCAGAGTGCAAGGTTTTCTCTAGATTAACAAGTGCAGTTGTGAAAGTTGATGAGCATGGGACTTCCTATTCAGGAACATCCAATAGGACAAACACCAAAACTTATAGTGCACCCAGGGTAGGTTGGGTCTAAAGAAGATTAGTTGGATATTATTAGTAGCATGATGAATGTTGCATGCGTTCTCTAGATAAATTATCCTAGGTATATCATTGATCAACATGAAATAGAGTGGGAGGTAGAAAAGGGGGAGTTGGATCATGTAATTCATGATTTGGGATGACAAAAGAGGCTCAATCCACATGTTACAAACATAAAACACATTGATAATTTATTGGCAATGTTTCGAGCTATGCAAAGGGAACTTCATTATTTTTCTTATTTTCCAAATAATGATGTAAAATTTCTAGGAAAATTTTGTAAATTAGTTATTAGTTACCAAAGAGATTGAAGCTTGTATGTACCCCTTCATTTTCTATAAGGTGTACCAAAAATCTTTAGGAGGTATTTAAATGATATACAAAATATAATAGGTATACTAATAAGTTATTGTACTCTATTTAATGTTCACAGACTATGATTTTGTATAGCCTTTTATAAGGTTATACAACTATTTCAATTTTCCATCTCGATTGTACTCATATTTTTCAAATTAAAATAAATCTAGACTATTTTATGCCTCACTGGATGATTTTGATCAATGTATTTTTTTCCTACCAGACTTTGTCTTGAAAGGCCCTCCCTTTTTGGAAAAAGTACATATTAAATAATGTTATGTAACAACTACCAAATGTAAATTGGTAATAAATACAACACAATGGAGTTGTACCAAACAATAGTGTATCATTCAATGATTATATATCAATAGTGGAAGTTTTATTTTAGGTTGAATGCCTAGAATGAAACGTCGATCTAATTTTAATTTTTTTAATGGTGATAAGTGTCCACTATCCTCGTCACCACCTCTACTTGGCACTTGCAATGTGATTTGACATTAATTAGATGTTCCATCCCTATTAGTAACATTCCCTCTACCATCCACTTTGCATGCTTCACTTTTGCTTTGGTACTAAAGAAAAATTATAAACTATAATCCTACATATGTGGGAAATATTTCCAAAGATTTTCTACTAAGGGAATTTAAATTTAAGGACTAAGGGATATATATGTTGATATCTCTAACCATTGTTGTTCATTAGTGTTAACCACTTAGTCATTTACAAGGTAGAGTCAAATGATCATCACTATGACCGAGCTACTCTAAATAGGCTGAGTCGTGTTCATAAGATAGCATGTACCTAACAATTTCATAGAAGTTGGGTAAGTGTATGGTCACAAATAAATTTTCTATATGTACCAATCTCATCATAGATTGAGCAAGTCATCAACAACTAAGTGAGAATTCCAAGTATATAAGTAGCATGCCATATAGTATGTGTCAAGCACAATATATGTCGAGCATCATAAGGTTAACAAAGGCCAAGCACAAAAATGCCAAGCATAAAAAAAAATAAAGGCCAAGCAATGCATAGTTTACATAAAATTCAAGAATGGAATAGTTTTAGGAAAAATGATTATCAGGTTGACTTGGAAGGTTTATTTAAGTTTTGGAGAGGTTGTTACAAAACATTTAATACTTGAAGAGGTTGTTATAAAATATTTAATACTTAAAGAGAGTGTTACAGAATATTTATATGATGTGAATCACATATCCATATGTGTATGTTCAATGATCAGGATTCAGAGGCAAAACATAGAACCATCTAGAAGACTCTTCATGAAGTCTTTAAATAGCGATGATAATAACCCAGATTTTTATATGATCAAAGTAAGAGAGGAAGAAAGAGGATCATGTAGAATCAAAGAAGATCATAAGTAATTCAAGGGTTATGTTATCATCTAATAGAGCAAGTGACCTATTCATAAGTAGTGCATGTGAAATGGAAAGACAAGTTCTATCATATCAGAGGAGAGGATTAGTTAGAGATGTCTCAAAATCAACTTGTAGAGAAAATTGAGAGTCAGGTACTGAGTCAGTTTTAATAGACTTGAACTAGGTTAAATCTTGTAATAGAGTGGTCTTAATAGATATTTGTAAATCTCATAACAGAGTCCTTACTTAGTTGTAAGTGTCAAATCATTTAACAAGGTGAAACCTAATAGTTTCTTAAGTCTTTAAGAAGACATACTCTTCATAGGGTAGATCATATATTATGGTCAAACATTATAACCTTAATTGGTTAACTTTTTTACTATAGTAGTGAAGATTTTTGGGTCTTATCCCCACCCTAGCTTTACTTTCAGCTTGGAGGGTTTCTAGGTAACAAATATTGTGTTATGTGTTATTGCTTTCATGCATGTGACTGAATTGTTTCACATGTTACAAAAAAGTTTACATTTATAGTTTTACATGCACAAGTTATTATTGGATATGGATGAATCTGTGAAAAAGAATAAAGTGTTATATATTTTGATTCACCCTTGCCCTCTCCATATCTAGTTTACACCTTTGTAAATCAACAACTGGTATCACTGCACTAGTTCTCTAAAATAATCTTAAAGGCTCGGAGATTAGGTCTTGGAAGATGGAGGGTTTTAAATTGGATGAGACTATTGTCAATTAGGTGATTGAAATCCAACTCACACTGCAAATACTTGAAAAGGTGAGACAATATTTGAAGTATTCCCTAAAAAGGAGAAATGAAATTGCCATCCAAATAGAGTAATAATCTTATGAAGAAATTGAGATTGGAGGAATATTTGAACCAATCAATCCTAATGAAAAAAAATATGCTGAAATACTTGAAAGGAACAAACTCCTCAATGAAGAGATAGGGGCACTGAAAAGAGAACATGGAATCCAATCAGTAAGACTATGTGAAGTGACTAAATAGAGAAAGAAAGATGAAGAATATAGGACTATGGCAGGAGAAGACAAAAGGGTAATGGCTACTAGACTTGAAGAAAGGATATCAAATGTGTAGAAGCTAAGAAATACACAAATGGATTTGATGAATCAACTAATGATTGCAAACTAGGAACTGAATCACAAGGATGTGGATATAGCAAACCTAAAATCACACAATGAGATACAAAAGAATGAATTGAAAAATGACAAGGAATCTATGGAGAAATAAAAAAAACTAAAGGAAGAAATGAAATATTTTGAAGAGCTTATGAATTCATCAAGCTATTCTAATGGGTCAATAAATTAATGCACTAAGAAAGGAGAATCATCTAAGAATGGAGAAATGAGAAATGCAAAGCCAAAAGATAAACCAACATGCTATCATTGTGGAAAAGTTGGTCATACTACAAATATCTATCAAAAAAAAAATGATATACAAAATTTCAAACCTAAGTTTATGGGCTATTGTTTTTACTGCAAGAAACAAGGACATCAAATACATGAGTGTAGGTCAAGACTAAGGAATACACCTATTACATCTAGATTTGAAGGAGATTGTTATAACTATCAAAAATATGGGCATAGAAAATTTGAATGCATATTAGAAACAAATCCCTATTGGCCAAATTATAGAAAGAATAATTATGCATCTAACAACACATGTTCCAAATGTCACAAGTTTGGACATCAAAGAAAGAATTGCAAGACTCAAGTGCATTCAGAAAATTAGACAAAGGAAAAAGGAAAAGGCAAAGTGAACATTGATCAAGTGAGGAATGAAATGAATAAAAATGGATAAAGAAAATTTAAGATGGAAATGGTGGAGCTAATGGAGCCGAGGTCAACCAATCCAATGGAGAAGGTGATCATGTCATCTCTAACTAAGTAAAGAGGTATGTATGGAACTGCATACTTAAATGATATATCATACATCTATTCCTTATATAAATATGTGCAAAAGTTCATATCTACATATACAAGATGTAAGAGAATTTTTTTTGTGAAACGTTTCTGTAAGAATTTTCCTTAAGGAAAAATCACCCAAGATCAAG
Source organism: Cupressus sempervirens (assembly GCA_028749045.1). Taxonomy (NCBI): domain Eukaryota; kingdom Viridiplantae; phylum Streptophyta; class Pinopsida; order Cupressales; family Cupressaceae; genus Cupressus; species Cupressus sempervirens. Next base: position 786,933,342 of record CM053792.1, read on the forward strand.
GAACTCAAGCACTAACACATAATGGACCAATAGAGTATGATCAAAATAACAATATGAAATTGAATTAATGTGATGTGTTGTACATACACACTAGGAGTGCTTGTATATAAAGGCCTCTAGGATGCTTCTAGAATGTCTAGGAGTTAGTGAAGAGATAAGCTCAATAACTAAGCACATGTCCACAGGAAGTGGATTATCCTCTATTTTGTATGAATGTACATGCATCAATGAGAGGATATGTATGACAAGGTGTATTTCATATAGAGATTTTGTAGACACCATGTGCTTAAATAAGGTGCTAACTCTTATGTTTTATACATCATGTGCATAAAAGAGTTGCTAACTCCTATGTTGTCAACAAGACAACTCATATGAGTACGCATACTCCTAGGTGTGTAACTAATAAATAATAAAATAATGCATTAACCTAAGTAAAATTAAGTAAAGTGTAATAAGAAAAAACTTATTTACACCAACACCCCCCCTTAAGTGCAATTTAGGGGAATGCACTTAAGCTCACAAAAGCTAGGATGAAAATGCATGACGAGTCCTGACTACTAGGCCATGTTAGGTACCCATGTACAAATGACAATGCAGTCTCTCATAAAGTAGAGAAAGAGGGAAAACCTCATGGAAAAAACCCTCCCCTAAAAAGAGAGAAAAACAAGATGCATGGATGGATGGATGGAGTAATCAAGACCCCCCATTATGACATACATCATGTATATACAATAGAGAAGTATGAGAAGAAAACAATCCTAGAAGAGGAAAAGGTCACCCCATAAAAGAGAAGAAGTAGAAGAAAGGAGACAAGGTAGTCCCCCATCGATCGATGATAGCTACTCCAATGTAGAAGATGATCCATGACTACTAAATAATGTACCACCCTTTAGGAAGAAACAATATAATAGGTACATATGAGATGCTTCCCCAATGTGTAGAAAGAATCTCGAAGATGAATGTTGTCTCTAAAACCTACACAACTATCCCTGTGTTGATACCGATGATCGCCCCTTCCAACACTTTTGGAAAGAAAGAGTGCAATTCTAACAAGGATGGATGTAGAACATATCCCAAAGAACCAAATATCTCCTTAAATGATAAAGAGACTGCCTACAACTACTATACATAAGGATCCATAATCATATCAACCTGGTAAGACTGATCATGTAGAGAATGGACAAGAGGGTCAGAGTGTGCCCTTGTAACAGCTAAAGAAGGATCTTCTTCATGAAAGAGAAGATGTATATCATCAATGATGTCTCCCAAATCTACTATGTATGACTCCACAAACAAACCTAAAATGTCTGTCACGTAGTCATCCCTTGATGTTGGAACTCGAAGACAAGGTGTACCCAACTATAATGAATTACATGGGCCTATCACTATAGCAATGTATGCATGTGGAATGGGCTGATGCTATGACCTTGTGCTATATCCATTAATAGGATCCCACATATCTAAATCTATTGAATCACTATCATTGTTTTCACTATTAGTTTCCATAATGTATGAAGCATGGAGAGGATTATAGGATAAGCTAGGTGAACTTTCCTCAAAGTGAACATTCCTCTCTATGAATATCTCACGGGTCTTAGGATCCATAAGTCTATATGTCTTAACACTATTGTCATATCCAATGAAAGTACAAGGCCTTGGTGGTGGTGCCTTGTATTCCCTTGAAGAGATGTGTGAGCATGCTAGACAGCCAAAAACTCTAAAATGTTTCACAACTAGTTTTCTTCCACACCATGCCTCAAAATGAGTCATTCCATCTAATACATTATGAGGAGATCTACTAGGTATGTGATTGGCACTGCATATAGCTTTGACTTCAAGTGATGCATCAAGAGACTTAGCTTGAATCATGCAACTTGCCATTGACTTAAGAGTTCTAATCCTCATTGCTGAACCATTTATCTTTTTTGGACTAAATGCTACTAGATTCTAAAGAAGAATACCCTCAAGTTCACAAAAGTCACTGAGTCTTGAGTTCACATATCTAATTTCATTGTCCATACAAAGAACCTTGATGGCTTTCCTTGATTTCTTTTCAACATGATACTTGAAGGCTAGAAACTTATCAAACACTTCATTCTTGTGATCAAGAAAGTAGACCCATGTGTAGCATGAAAAGTCATAAATGAAAGTGAGAATATAGTAACCCTTGCTAACTATTGTCATTGAAAAAGGGCTTGCTAGAATTTTGTGAACCAAACCAAGAACAAATGATGCTCTTGAAGATTTCCCTTTGTCATACTTTTCTTCTAGATGCATATCCATTGAACAAGTTGAACATTCACCCTTAGGAAAGTTGATTGTAGGTGGACCTTTGACCATATTTTTTGAGCTAAGTTGATGAAGATAGAAGAAGGCAAGATGTCCATACTACTCATGCTATAATTTTCTTTGTGATTGAGAATATGTCAACAAGGCATTTGAAGAACACTTAGACACAAAATGGAAGAAATCATAAAGCCTTGTTTCATGATTGACTTTACCCATTGCAACCAATGAATCATCCTTAATATTTTGCACCATTGTTGAATCAAGAAGGAACTCAAATTTATTGCCACCTCCATAGTGAGTGATTTGGTAAATTGAAAGGAGATTAAAGCTAAGGTTAGGAACATAGAGAACATCTTTAAACTCTCCATTTTCCATCTCAACTTGTCCTTTCCCTTCAACTTCCATTTTTGTATCATCCCCTACAAAGATGCGAGGCACCTTAGATTGCTTCAATGAAGAAAAGTGTCCTTTTAAAGAACCCATATGATATGAGGCACCTACGTCAAGAATCCATTCCCCTAACAAACTTGAACTTGCCATAATTAGTTGCCCATTTTCCTTTGAAGTGGATGGATTTGAATCCTTGGAAGCATTTGGCACATTGATTTTGTTCTTCTTAAGTAAGTTTTCTAACTCATCTATTCTCTTAGTCTTGAAATGATGCTCATCATGATTCAATTTCTTGCAATATGCACAAAATAGTTTATTCTTCTTATCATTGTTTCCCTTCTTGTTGGAAGAGGAATTGCCTTGTTGTGAGGAGGAAAATTGTTGTGTCTCTGATTGTGATTTTTTGCTTCCACTACTTTTTCTTGCTATTCGTAGAACTTTTTTCACTTTGTTTTGATTGGTTCTCATTATTAGCCACCAATATTGTAGACTTGGATGACTTGAGAATTCTCATATCTATCAAATTGGATTGTTCCAACATCAACATTTCTGCAAATGCATCAAATGAAGGCTTAGTGAAGGCACTTCCCATGGTCAACCTATGAGCATTGTAACTTGAAACAAAATATGCATATTCTAAAGGTAGCCTCTTGAAGATCTAATGAATCAATCTATCATCCTTCATGGGATTACCACAATCCTTAAGTAGTGCTCTTAATTCATTGGCTTTGTTGATATAGTTTTGAATTGTGTCAAAATTCTTAGGATCCAATAGAAGTAGATAATCTTCAATTTGGAATCCCTTTTCCTCACCCACCTTACCATACAACCCTTCAAGTTTGTCCCAAGCACCCTTGACATCCTTAAAGCTAGAAATGTGGAAGAAGAGATCTCTATGAATACAACTCCTAATAATTCCTAAAGCCTGGCTGTCTTTAACTTGCCAATCAACTCGCAAAAAATTAAAAGAGCACAAGAGAAACAGAGACACAAGAACACAAGACACACCCCCTCTATTCACTCAATCAAAGAACACCAACCCCCCCCCCCCCCCCCCCAAAAAAAAAAAAATGATACTTTTGGCACTTTATATGTACTGCGTTTACAATAGGCCACTTGTCAAAATGGAAAAAAGTGGGCTTCTTATTATTCTTTTTACAACCTCCTTTTGGAGTTCAAATGGGGTACTAAGAACTGCAGCTTAGATGTACAACAATTGTGAAGTTTTATCAAAGCAATGCAATGCAAAAAGGGAACTAATTTTGAAAGTGGTATTTCCATCCACACAAGCCTATAATCTAATTGTAGATCTGGAAAGTAAAAGAAAAATTATGCACTTTCAAAAAAAAAAATGAAACTTTAAAATGTGTCTAGATGAGCTCGTATCGAGCATTTGAAGTTGCAAAATGTAGGATTGGATAGATGCAATCGGCAAAAAATACTATTTCTAAAAAATTTGTGCTCCAAAACTAAAAAATAATAGCACCACTAAAATTTTTAAATTTTTTTAGCCAAAATAAAAACATCCCACCTGATTTGGAGTCTGATTGACTGAGATATGGCCTCCCAAAGTTAGACTATCAAATAAAAAATGCATATGAAGAGGGGTTTGATCAAAAAAACACTAGGTTAAATTTGATGTCCAAATGACCATCATAGTAGTACAATTTGGCTTGCTGGTGATGATAAAATGATCATCAAATTTAAGATAGTGACTAGCTGATGTTAGTGAAAAAAGGTTACCCTAGGTGACATAGAAAGTACAAATGTTGATGTCATGTATGAAATGTATGGAAGTCCTAGTGTTTGGCTAATGTAGAGCTACATAGGTAGCTGAGGTGTCACTTGCTAGAATTTGATGTGGCTTGCTAATAGTGCTACTGTGTTGGTAGACTGCATGGAGGGGTGACATGGCATCAATGTAGAGTATGCCATATGGAGGTGGCTATTGTAATGGCCAAGGAGCTAGTAGACAACAAGTGGTAGGGGCCTGAAATTTTTTTTGATGGGAGAGTCTCCAGTGGGTACTGGCAAAGCCGCAGTGGGCCCTGAAGTTTAGATCGCTATTGGGTTTGGAGAGTGCTATGCAGCTGACACTGAGTGGGCATCAGAGAAGGATTGATGGTGTGACTGCACACTACAGTGTGTTGATGGATGGTGGAAGTTGGTTAGCCATGGTGGCTAGAGTGGGTAATTTGATGGAAGAGTATTTGGTGTTGGTAGGTGGTGTATTTAATCCCACATCTATTGTGGGGGTAAACAACAAGAGTATATAACTCTGAGTCACCAAAGTGTTATGTGGCTTAAGGCCACTAGAGATTAAGATCTGTAGAACAAGATTTAGTATGCAAAGAACATTAACAAATAAAGTAAAAATTCACAAACCAAAAACTAAATTCACATATATGCTTAGACAAAGAAAGCAAACAAGAAGTGCAAACCTCACAAGAGAAAACACTCCATGCTTTCTGGATTCTGTAGATGTGTCCTTTTGCTGTGGATGTATGCTCAAGATGCTCAAAAGCTGCTTCAATGGAGATGGGTAATGGAAAATTGGTAGCTTTGTGAGCTCTCAATTTGGCATTATAAGGGTAAGATTGATGGCTTTGGTTCTCAAAATAGCATGGTAACTTTAGCTCAAAGATTGTTGATGAAATGGCTTGGGATGGGATTCAATTTATAGGCTAAGGGGTAGAGGGATGAAGGGCTTAGATGCAAGGATGGATGAAGGATTAAGGAGGGCTAGGATGCACTCAAAGGAGAGCACATGGATTGTGCTTGTTTAGCACCAATGGGAAGGTGACACTTGTCACAAGGAGGATGAGTGTGAGAGGGTAGGGTAAAGGGTTGGTTAAAGGCATGATGAGTGGGGTTGAGTATGTAAGAGGGATGTAAGAGGAATGAGTGTGGAAGAGGGAAGAGTGTGGAAGATGGGTGTAAGAGTCATGAGTGGGCTTGTAAGAGTCTTTTATGTTTTGTAAGAGCACTCATGACTTAGTGGTTGGGTTTTTTGAGGGGAGACTTTGGTTTGGATTAGGAAAGTCTTAAACTTGTTTAAGGAATGTGACAACATTAGGGGGTGGATTAGGCTTGGGTTTAGGATTAGATTAGGGATGTTAGAGATGTGCAAGTGGATGGAATTAATGAAGGTGGGTGAGTTAGTGGCTAAGCTTGGTTAGTATGGGTGGATGGGGTGGATTAGGCTAAATGAAGGATTAGAGATAGGTTAGGGGTTTTTGAATTTGAGGATTTCATTGATCAAATAGATTTATTTAATAAATGGGTATTTTTGGAATTAGATAGGAGAAAAGGATTTAATTGATAAATAATAGATTATTTGATTTATCAATTAGGACTATAGATGATTAATTAAATTAATCAACTAGGGATGGCAAAGGATTAATTAAATAAGAATTTAATTAATGATGCCTTTAGAGATGGCTAAATTAGATTACCAAAGCAGTGTAATCAAATTTAGGTGTCTACAAGATCTACCATGGATGTTAGATGTTGTTGGTTGTTTGGAAATGAATAGTTTTAGGAAGATATGCCAGATTATGGATGGAATATTCCAAAAAATATGCAAAGAAAATAAATACAGATTTGGAAAATAAATTATACAGATCTAAAAAAGATCATACCAAATACTACAAATTGGGCCTTTGGGTGTCAGTTTGCAAAAAAAAGTTGCCTCAAAATTGACTATGGCCTAGGGTAGGCAAATTTATAGTCAAATTTCACCAAATCAATAGTCCAGATGCAATGCTGAGGTTCACTTTGGCTCTAGACACTCCCAATGGTAGTGATACTCCAGATCTGAGTTGAGCTCCTCCGAGAGATGAAGCAAGAAAATGGTCTCCAATAGCTATGTGAAGAGAAGTTCCCTTAGCTCTAATACCATGTAAGAATTTTCCTTAGGGAAAAATCATCCAAGATCAAGTAACTCAAGCACTAGCATAGAATGGATCAATAAAGTATGATCAAATTAACAATATGAAATTGAATTGATGTGATGTGTTGTACATACACACTAGGAGTGCCTATATATAAAGGCCTTTAGGATGCTTCTAGAATTTCTAGGAGTTAGTGAAGAGATAAGATCAACAACTAAGCACATGTCCATCAGAAGTGGATTATCCTCCATTATGTATGAATGTACGTGCATCAATAAGAGGATAAGTATGACAAGGTGTATCTCATATAGAGATGTTGTAGACAACATGTGCTTAAATAAGGTGCTAACTCCTGTGTTGTAGACTATTGACATATCAAAGTTTTCTATTAGTGACAACTATTCAGATTCTGTATGGCTACCAAGCTCATTGAATAGTCTATAGTATTTGCCATGTAATTCAGTAGTAACCAAGGTTTATAGTTGTTGCCAAGTCTTCTGGACTAATTCCGTGGTTACCAAGTGAGTTCTTTTAGTGTGAAGTCTAGTAGTTCAACCTAAGCACTTCAATGGTTATTGAGCATTACAGTTTCTACGAGCTAGTAGTCTATGTAAAGAAAAGTTAATGCTAACCAAGCTATATGATGATTAGTTTTTATCAAGGCCAGTCATGGTAAACAAGTAATTCAGTTTATGCCAAGTTACATAGTATCTACCTAGTCACTAGTGCAGACCAAGTTCAAGACTACTTTGAGGTGATCAGTATGGATCAAGCTTCTACTTCTATTGAGTGCATGATGATGCCATGTAATGACAATGGATGCTAAGTATCAAAACTTCACCAAGTCAGTCTTTAGAACCTGAGTATCTACATATGGGCCGACTTTGTAATATTGGTGTTAACTTGTATGATGGTTGACTTTGTAGTTATGTCAATTGGATTTGTATATATATAATGTAATGTATCATATCCAAATGTGGAATTCATGAACATAAGTGTAAGAATGTGAATAAGCAATAGATAAAGAGTATATTGTAAGGCCATATCAATAAAAGAGCAGTAGAGACATATCCATCACAGAAAGGTGACCAGTACTTCATGGAATCTCTATCAACAATTTAGTTGTAAGTCAGAGGTCTATTGTTTCATCCTAATAAGTGAACCAATCTAAATCCTTTAATAAGGTAGACTTAATAGTATTTTCTAAAATCTCTTTACCAAGTGCATACTTCATTCTGTGTTTGTAAAACCTCTAACAAGGTGGACCTAGTAGTCCAAATTGCTCCTAATAGGGCAGATCATCAAAAGTGATCAATGTAAGCGTTAACAGACCAACTTTATACTACACTATTGAAGTTTTTTGGGTATCATCCCCACCCCAGTTTTACTTTTTATTTGGAAGGTTTCTAGGTCACCAAATCATTATGTTTAAATGTTATGAATTTTTTATGTTTTCAATTTCTCATGCATGTAGTCAGATCATAGATGAATGAACTAAATGGTAATTGGAGTATTGCAATAAAGATCTATATTTGATAAAGTTTTAGAGGTTACTTATTCACCCCTCCCCTCTCAGTAACCTAGCATAGTCTTGAATATTTCCAACAATTGTTATTAGAGCTTTGTGGTTCTTAGGATAAAGTTTGATAGCTTGAGCAGAGATCAAGAATAATGGAGATATTCAAACTTGACAAAGCCATTGACGATGAAAATATGGATTTAGAAATGGCAATTGCCTAACTCAAGAAAGCAAAGAAGCATATTTCCCAATCTCTAAAATGAAGGAAGGAACTTGCAAATTAGATGAATGATCATTAGTACATTGAAGAAAGAATTGAAATTTTTTTCCTCTCAAGCATCCCAAATGAAGAAAATGATGCAATCAAAGAACTTCTAGAAAATAATGGTTCCCTGCAAGAAGAGGTAAGGAAATCAAAAATAGAATAAGAAATTTAGTCAATAATATTATGTGAAATCTTGGAACAGAGAAACAAGATAAAAGAAGATATGGATGGAAGGAACAATGAAATTCAAAATCAATCCCTTTATCAAGAAGACCTTATTGATCAAATATCTAATGCAAATGAAGAAATCATGAGCTTAAGATCTGAAAATGAAAAGATAAGGAATGATCTAAACTCTAAAATACAAATCAATGAAAGATTGAGGAATGATCTGAATTCTAAAAAGCAACTTAATGAAGGGATAATGAGATCCCAAGCAAACATGGATCAATTGAATTAGCTGAATGAGGATAATCTCTATAGGAAAAAGGGTAAATCAAGAATTGGATACAAGGAAGAAGGTGAATCCTCCAAACAAGGCGATCAAAGGAATCAAAAACCTACTTGCAATCACTGTGGTAAGATATGTCATACATCAAACAAATGTTTGAGTAATGGAAAAGAAAAATTCAATGGAAAATGCTACAATTGTAGTCAGTATGGTCACAGGGCTAATGAATGCAAAGAGAAACCAAAATTTGAGGGCAAGTGTCACAAATGCAAGAAACAAGGTCACAAGGCATCAGAATGTAGACATAAGTCATTCAATCCAACAGAGAAAATTGTGAAAGCAATATTTGGTTGGAACTACAAAACTTGGTGAATTGTGTAAAACATCGCATGAGAAGAAAAGATACCACCATAAGATGTTTTACTTGTACCAAACTTGGTCATCTAGCCAAGAATTGCATGAATACAAGTAGAATTGAAGATGAAAAGAAGGCATTAGAAGATAACATCAAAAAGAAAATGAGACATCAATGGATTCCAAAATCTACTGAGGATACTAGTCCAAGTAATGATGATCTTGTCACTTAAGAAGTGGGTGACTACACCATTTTCAACTAGGTTTTCAAGGAAGAACTAGAACTACGTTATCAAGATCACATCCAAATAGTTCCAATTAGAAGGAAGCAAAGATCCAAATCAGTACCCAAGATACAAAAGGATCATTAAGAGAGATCAATATTAGTCATCACCAAGTTATCTTCTCTATCGAGCAAAGGTCAGGTCATGGACTCTATCGAGCAAAGTCGAGAGCAACAAGGATATCTTTTGTTACCAAGTCACAAAGCCTTTACTAAGTAATCCAAATAGATAATGGATGATAGCCTGTCAAAAATGATGTCATCCTAGCTACCTTTGTACCGAGCATTAATGGAATTTTTTTAACAAAAGGCATGAAATCAAATTCATTTTTCACTATGAAATCTAAATGCTATTGCAAAGAAGTGAATTACAGTGTGATCAAGCAACTTTGACCAAAATTTGCAACAAGGTTTTCAAGGTTTTCATAATTTACTGAGCAACCATGGCATCAAGGAGTAGCAACCACAAAGAAAGGAAGAGGTCTAAAATGTTGGCCCGAGGAGTAGAGTGGAAAGCACTAGACTTCAAACTTATGCTTGCAATTGTAGAAACCCTCGACCCAAGTGGAACACAATCGTAGATCCCTCCAAAGGTACTCGTAATCAACAATATTCAAACTCATTTCACATTTTCTATTTAGGAAATTAGAACCCTATAACTGGATGATGCCCTAGGTGAATTGTGTGTTAATAGAATTCTCAAACTCGAGCATAAGCATTTTGAAGCGAAATGGTTAACCCACATTCCCCACATGCCCCAAGGCTTTCAAATCAAGTGGATCAGATACATCCTAAGCCAAGTGCACAATGTTTAGTTATGGATTGAGTAACTAGTTGCAATCATAGAGAAAATGACTCATTGCATTATTGGCCTTCCCATGCTCACCAAAGCCAAAGTGACAAAAACCCTAGGTTGGGTAGAATTACAAAAGAAAACCCTAGCCAAATGGGATGGTAGAGGCATGAAAATTAGAGTGTAACTGATGCAGAGCTAAAATTTAGAATTCATGTGATAGCTCACAAAATATACAGTTCAAGCCATCTCAACAGTGTATCGTGTGAAGCTATTGACCTAGCTTACACAGTTGTGAAGAAAAACTTGTCTTATGACTTGGTAGATCTATTGTTGAAGCAATTCAACAAGAATATGGAAAGTATTACGACTTCTAAGAACAAGCCTTGCAAATTTGGCTCTCTGTTGACTTGTTTTTTCTTCTATGTTCAGAATTTTTTCCCTTCGAAAGGAATGGTAGTATGGAGAAAAGATGTGCCAATGTTATATCAAATTAATGAATACATTTATGAAATGGGAGAGAACTATGTTAGTATTATGGATAACTATTTTGATGCTTTCAAGGAGAAAATGAATAACAGATTCAGGATACCTAGGAAGTTGGTTGAAGATTATAAAGATGATGTTTGTTTCATGGTAGATAGTGACAAAATCTACATTCAACCAGCAAAACTCAGAGTTGTATGGGTGAAACCTCTTCCCTATGAGGTAAATATTGATGAAACTAAGGACATTATTGAAGCCCTTGTTAATGATCCTATTGATCCAAAGACACCATACTTTGAAACTTGTGATGAGGCCAAGGTAAGGATAGAGCTTGAAATAAAGCTTCCATAGGTAGTTAATAAAGGAAAGAGGAGGATAGCTAAATTGAAATCAAGCACACCTATTATGTTAACCAAGGGTGAAGGAGAAGATGTAGAAGAAATAGAGGATGAAGATGAGTCTAAAAAGGAAGAAGAGCCTGTGAAGAAGATAGGCAAGGTGATCATCACCAAGCCACCTAAGCCATCCACTACAGTTTTCACAAGAAGAACAAGGAAGAAGTCAAATAAGGAAGGTGGTGATGTGATATTTAGCTGACCTCCACCTACATTTTAGGATAGAATTAAGATATTGAGAGAAGGAGTAGGTGTACACAACTTCAAAGCTCTCAAGTATGTAATGACCCTTACTATAAAGGCCACTGAAACCCTCAAACTGGACTTAGGAATTTTGTCAAACAATTGGCATGCAACTGAATAAGGCTGCAATATTACTAATTGTTGTACAACAAAACCTCAATATATGATGCCAATAATGTATGAACAACAATTCTAGATTATAACACTACCAATCTAAGAGATAGATGACAATATGAAACTCAAATATGAAGTCCAATGCAATTCTGATTTTATGACAGCAAATAGAACTGATTACAATGAGAGACTGTCACAACTATGCACTTCTAACACATCAAGCTCTTGACAATGCAATGTTATGACATGAACAATAACCCAGTTCAGATTTGGAATGCAAATGATGAAACTTTTACAACAGTTATTAATGACTGGAAATAAATATTTATGCAATGAAAGTGTTGACTGTTCTAATCCAGAACATGCAATATTTTGGCAATCAAAGCTTTAGTTTGTGCACCTGGAATAGCTCCAATTTTGCCAGATATGAATGCTGAATTAATGCCACACGAAGACCTCACAATCTGCCCCAAACCAACTCACAAAATTGCTGCTACTGCCTAACTGACAGGGCCGTACAGGTACGGCCTGGTACGGCTGCTAGATAAAAATATTGCAGCATTTTTTGTCACTCCAAAAGCAATAAATCTGGGCACCTAGGGTTGCTGAATAACCCCCTAAAATATGAAATTCATCCGTCAAGCCAATTAGGAGTTATGAGCCAAAAACGTGGGTCCAAACCCTGGACTGGTAGTCTGAAAATAATGCACAATTGTGTCTACAAACCCTGTTAATCAATCCACAAATGCTAGGGCACAACTGAAACCCTTATTCCAACCAAAGTAAACGCTTATAACTGAATCTCAATGAAGTCCAAATGAGATGGCTGAATTACCAACTCCTCAAATGCAACAATTCAGGTGATATTTCACACCCTCAAAGTCGCCAATCCAAGGGAGTGATTCGTTCCCAAAGATCAAATAATTTGCAAACCCAAGAGACTATAAATTTTCTCCACAATGGAAGAAGTAGAAGAAATCTCAAATCCAACCATGTCCAAAATGAGAGGCCCAGCCCTCTATTTATTCACTTTTCTAAGAAGTTGCTAGAACTTCTAGAAACATCCTTTATAAAATCTCATTATAATGCACTTTTTCTAGAACTTCTAGAAACATCCTTTATAAAATCTCATTATAATGCACTTTTTATAATAAAGTAATTTTATAAAATAAAAAGTGCAACTCAACTTAAAATTATAACATGTAGGCCCCAATAACACATAATAATAAAATATAACCTCTTAACACTTCTTCAAGAGCAAGATTGACCATCTGATCCACAGAATTGACTCTTTCTCCACACCATTTGCCTACAAGAGTCTGGAATAGGAAAAATCCATGATCAATGTCATGTCAAACTAAAGAGGGGACATTACAGTCCGCCCCTCCTGAAATTTCTTGGCCTCAAGCAATCTCAACGCCGGGTGCTACAAAATAGCTTCCCCCTCCCAAGTAGCATCCTCAACAGGTAGATCTTTCCACTTAACCAAGTATTCTCTGATCGCTCTTCTGCGAAGCTGCTTTTCTCTACTCTCCAGGATGGATTCTGGCACTAAAATCAATTTTCCCTCATCGTCTAAAGGAGGTAATACTGCGGAAGGCACCACATTCTGACCCAACGCCTTCTTGAGGCGGGACACATGAAACACATTGTGCACCCTGCTATCTGCCGAAAGCTCCAACTCATAAGCCACCTCACCAATTTGCCTGATAGCCCTAAATGGTCCGTAATAGCGTGGCTTGAGTTTCTCTGCACCACTCTTCTTAAGAGTAGATTTCTTGTATGGCTGCAACATGAGGTAAACCATATCATCCACCTCAAAACTATGCTCAGTCCTCTTCTGGTCTGCATACTGCTTCTGCTGGTTCTGAGCTCTCGCAATATTATCTTTGAGAGTAGAAACTATATCCTTACTCTCCTATAATAATTCTCCTGCACTGGGTACTCGGCTGTCGCCCAACAAGAAATCCAAGAAACTAGGTGCTTCATAACCGTAAAGTGCCATGAAGGGTGTCATCTGTATAGTGATGTGATATGTAGTATTGTAACAATACTCGTAGAGATATATCCATCTGACCCAAGCTCGCTGCTGAGCTGCCACATAATTCCTTAAATACCCTTCCATCCATTTGTTCACAATCTCCATCTGACCATCAGTTTGTGGGTGATAGCTAGTGTTGGGTGTAAGCTCTGTGCCACATAATCGGAATATCTCCTACCAAAAATGACTCATGAAATGACTATCCCTGTCACTCAGAATGTTTCGAGGCAATCCGTGCAATCTGAAAACCTCTCAAAAGAAAACCTCTGCCACCTGAGCTGCTGAGTGGGTAGTGGTGATAGGAAAGAAATGAGCATATTTTGTTAATCTATCTACCACCACATAAATACAATCCCATCCTTGTACCTTGGGCAAACCTATGATAAAGTCCATGGAGATGCACTCCCACTTCCTGTCAAGGATCGAAAGTGGCTATAGGAACCCTGCCGGATAGGTGTGTTCTTGTTTGTTTTGCTGGCAAACAAGACACTCTCGAACGTACTGCAAAACATCAACTTTCAGCCCCTTCCAAGTGAACCGCTCTCGAACTGACCTGTAAGTCTTGAAGTACCCGGGATGGCCTGCTATCGGTGAGTCGTGAAATGCTCTCAAAATCAGTTTCTTAACCTTCGATCCTGGGACTAGGTAAATCTTGTTCTTGTAAATGATTAAATCATCTACAAGTGTGTATCTAGTATCAATCACTGTTCCCTCCACTATATCGGAGGCCCATGTATCCCTGGAATACTCTGCTATAATCAAGTGTCACCAATCCTCTGGTATCTGAACCATAAGAGTGAGGTGTGGCCTTCGAGAAAGAGCATCTGCAATAACATTCTAAGTTCCCTTGACATATGAGATGTCAAAATCATATGCCTGCAACTTACTTACCCACCTTTGCTGGCGATCATTCAGGTCCCGCTGTCCCAAGAAATGCCTCAAATTGTTATGATCAATTTTAATACAAAACTTGCTACCCACAAGATATTGTCTGAATTTGGCTAAAGCATGCATGATGGCCAACATCTCCTTATCATATATACTGAATGAACGCTCAGGGCCTCTGAGCTTCCTACTCTCATAAGCTATGGGGTGCTTATTTTGCATAAGTACAACACCTACTCCCTCTCCAGATGCATCACATTGAAGCTCAAATGGCTTCGTGAAATCAGGTAATGCTAGAACTGGGCACGTAGTCATTATCTCCTTAAATCTCATAAAATAGTCCTGTGCCTTCTAAGTCCACACAAATTCCCCTTTTTTTAGTAGATCTGTCATGGGAGCTGCATGTCGTGAGTAGCCACTGACAAACCTGCGATAGAAACCACATAAACCAAGGAACCCCCTCAACTGTGTAAGGTTCTCTGGTGGAGGCCAATTAACAATAGCACGAATCTTTTCAGGATCCATCCACACTCCATCTGCACTAATAATGTGTCCCAAATATAATAGCCCAGTCATCCCTAAGTCACATTTGGACTCTTTTGCATACAAGGACTCCTTCTGTAAAATGCTCAACACTGTCTCCAAATGATCTAGATGCTCCTGCAATGATCGGCTATAGATCAAAATGTCATCAAAAAACACCAGCATGAATTTCCTCAACTGATGGTGGAAAAATCTATTCATAGTGGACTAGAAAGTGGTAGGTGCATTGGTCAGGCCGAAAGGCATGACTACAAACTCAAAGTGCCCACAATGACATCTGAAAGCAGTTTTCTCAATATCCTGTTCACAGACTCTGATCTGGTGATATCCTGATCTCAAATCAATTTTCGTGAAATAACAAGCCCCATGCAATTCATCTATCAACTCATCAATGCGAGGAATGGGATACTTGTTCTTAATGGTTCTCTTATTTAATTCCCTGTAATCAACATACATCCGAAGAGTTCCATCCTTCTTTTGTACCAAAACAATAGAAGATGCAAAAGGTGACTTACTTGGTCGGATGTGCCCCATAGCTAGCAACTCCTCGATGGTCCTTTCGATCTCATCCTTGAGTCACTTTGGGTGTCGATATGGTGTGATCATGATAGGCTTAGCACCTTCCTCCAGCTCAATAACATGCTCAATGCCTCTGTCCGGTGGCCTACCTGGTGGAATCTCACTGAATACCTTTTCGTACTTAATCCTCAATTTTTGAATATCAGGATGATATTCTGTCTTATGTTGCTCCTCCTATGTAGGTGTCAAAGTACAAACTGCTGCCCACTCTATATCATTATGCCTAGTTAATCTCTCCAACCGCCTAAATGAGATAGTCCTGATGTCTCCATTACGGATAGCCTTAAGCACATGAGTCCTACCGTTCACTTCGAATTGTATCTCCATATCCTCTAGTCTCAGGGTAACCACCTTCAATGAATGTAGCCACTGCATTCCAAGTACTATATCCATGTCACCCATGTTGACCACATGATATTCTACCTTAAACTCATAGTTGTTCAGGCGCAAAGGTAGGTCTTGTACCATCCTGTCACAACGAAGAGTGTATCCATCAGCTACCTTGACTCTTAGTCCCATGAACTCCTTAGTAATGATTCCACACTTCTCCACGAATCGTGCATCAATGAAATTATGTGTGGCACCTGTGTCCAATAATGTAATAACCTTTTGCCCAGCCAAAACTCCCCGAAGTCTGAAAGATCCCTCTCTCTGGATACTAGACAGTCGTGCTTCCTGTAAATGTAGCTCTATTCCCTACTATTTCCCTACACTTTCTATCTCCTTCTCTCCCTCTGCTTCATCAGGATCCTCATCATGATGTTCTGAACTATCTGAATCTGAGCCTTCGTAATAAGCCCACATTGCTTGGTTGGTCTTCCCTTTTGGCCTCATAGGACAGTCATGGCCATACTCATACGGGCCTTTGCAATAGAAGCATAGCTTCTTCCTATGCAAGTCATTAAGTGTCTCCTTGTCCAACCTCTTACTTTCCTCCTTAGGTAGCTGTGCCTCTCTATGAAAGGGTTTCCTATCCCTATCTTTTCCTGAAGGGAAACTCTTTGCCTAGAATTTATTTTTAGAAGCTGAAGAGGAATCCATGTCATGAGCTTTCTTAATGGCTTCCTGCAAAGTGGGAGGGTTGAGAGCTTTAATCCACCCTCTCAATGGATCAACTAGCCCATCCATAAATAAAACCAATAGCCTCCGTTCAGATACATCTGTTACTAACACTGCAAGTTTCTGAAATTTTGAAATGTATGTTTCCAATGATCCCCATTGTTTAAGCTGAGCTAACTCCTTGAAATGGAGTTCTGGATCCTTCTTATCAAAATGTTCAACCAGTCTCTCCATAAACTCCACATATGAGGTAATGTGTGCATGACCCATAGTGATCATACCATGATGCCACCAGTCGTGTGCTAACCCATCCAGGTGAATTGCTGCATACTTAATAGCTTCTTCCTCAGACATACAGTTCAATTGAAAGTATGTGTCAAGTTTTTGAACCCAAGCTCTTTCTATAGACTTCCTCGAGCCATCATAATATGGTAACTAAAGTTTCCCTACTTTCTTTCGTAGCTCATAGCTCTGAGTCCTGTCATGTCCACGGGGCATATGCTTCATCCGCACATCCATATACTCTCTAAAGGTGATTACAGCTGTAAAATCTAGACCTCCTACTTCCCAATCTCTCCTCAGCTGATCTTGTATGTCAGTGATCCGAGGTTCTGGTACTGGCTACTCTGGAGCTCTAGGAAGGAACGTGGGAATCATAGGTCTCGAACTCACTGTCCTAGCTTGCTGGGGTGCATGACCGAAATTGTTCCCAATTTGTTCGCCTCCATTAATTATCCCATCCTGATTATTCCCATTCTGATTGCTACCATTCTGATTATTTCCTCCACCTATGTTAGCATTCAACCCCATTTGACAAGCCATCATCTGCATCATAAGCTCCATTCTCTGATTCTGTTCCTGTGCTCTTTGTTCGGCTAATCGCTGTCCCTGTGCCAAGGTGTCTAATAACTGTAAAAATCTTTCCTCTCGCTGATCTAGACCGGCATTCCCACCTCTATCCATATTGTAGTCGTAGTCTTGATCAAAGAATACCTCCCCTATGTCTGTATGACTGGATTCTATGTCCACCTATACAAATGAGCTAGATTGTTCGCTCTGTAGGTCTGAAATCCTATCTTGTCTTGCTTTGGTATTGCGGAAATTATAAAGCCTCTGTCGCATGCTCAAACATAAATGTTTTGATTTTAGTGTTTTGACATTTCTTCAAACACTTTCCCTTCTATCTAGCTGTTCCAAATTCCCTATAAGACCTCCACAGGATGGCAGGACTTATAGCTCTGATACCACTATAATGACCCTTACTATAAAGGCCACTGAAACCCTCAAACTGGACTTAGGAATTTTGTCAAACAGTTGGCATGCAACCGAATAAGGCTGCAATATTACTAATTGTTGTACAACAAAACCTCAATATATGATGCCAATAATGTATGAACAACAATTCCAGATTATAACACTACCAATCTAAGAGATAGATGACAATATGAAACTCAAATATGAAGTCCAATGCAATTCTGATTTTATGACAGCAAATAGAACTGATTACAATGAGAGACTGTCACAACTATGAACTTCTAACACATCAAGCTCTTGACAATGCAATGTTATGACATGAACAATAACCCAGTTCAGATTTGGAATGCAAATGACGAAACTTTTACAACAGTTATTAATGAATGGAAATAACTATTTATGCAATGACAATGCTGACTGTTCTAATCCGGAACATGCAATATTTTGGTAATCAAAACTTCAGTTTGTGCACCTGGAATAGCTCCAATTTTGCCGGATATGAATGCTGAATTAATGCCACACGAAGACCTCACAATCTACCCCAAACCAACTCACAAAATTGCTGTTGTTGCCTAACTGACAGGGCCGTATAGGTATGGCCTAGTACGACTGTTAGATAAAAATATTGCAGCATTTTTTTGTCACTCCAAAAGCAATAAATCTGGGTGCCTAGGGTTGCTGAATAACCCCCTAAAATATGAAATTCATCCGTCAAGCCAATTAGGAGTTATGAGCCAAAAACGTGGGTCCAAACCCTGGACTGGTAGTCTGAAAATAATGCACAACTGTGTCTACAAATCTTGTTAATCAATCCACAAATGCTAGGGCACAACTAAAACCCTTATTCCAACCAAAGTAAACCCTTATAACTGAATCTCAATGAAGTCCAAATGAGATGGCTGAATTACCAACTCCTCAAATGCAACAATTCAGGTGATATTTCACACCCTCAAAGTCGCCAATCCAAGGGAGTGATTCATTCCCAAAGATCAAATAATTTGCAGACCCAAGAGACTACAAATTTGCTCCACAATGGAAGAAGTAGAAGAAATCTCAAATCCAAGCATGTCCAAAATGAGATGCCCAACCCTCTATTTATTCACTTTTCTAAGAAGTTGCTAGAACTTCTAGAAACATCCTTTATAAAATCTCATTATAATGCACTTTTTATAATAAAGTAATTTTATAAAATAAAAAGTGCAACTCAACTTAAAATTATAACATGTAGGCCCCAATAACACATAATAATAAAATATAACCTCTTAACACTTCTTCAAGAGCAAGATATGACCATCTGATCTGCAGAATTGACTCTCTCTCCACACCATTTGCCTACAAGAGTCTAGAATAGGCAAAATCCATGATCAATGTCATGTCGAACTAAAGAGGGGACATTACAAATTATGAGACTAGAAAACCTATAGAGTAGAAAGAGATTGAAGACTTGGTCATGGACAAAATGGGCCAATGGAAATACTCACCTGATCAGCTGGAATCTCATATTCCTAATGTTTTATTTGAGAAAATCGAGGTAAGATGGGAGAATACCAAGAAAACTATCAAAGATATTTATGCTCAAACCTTAAGACAGATGGTACCTACCTTGACAGATGCTGAGGTGAACAAGTCTTTGAAGGACAATGAAAAGAAGATGACATTGAAATTCAATACTTGTCTAGTTTTGATGAAGGACATAAAATATGTTGTGAAGAATGCCACAAAAACTTGGAGAAATGTGTTTCATCTTCACAAGCCAAGTGATCAGCCAATGGAAATAAAAGATGATGATGATGATGACAATGACAAGGATGTAGAAGATGATGAAAAATCAACCCAAGTTGTCATACGTGATCATCAAGAACTCATGAAGGATTATGAGGAAGATAAAGAGGAAGAAGCTATACTAAGGAAGCAAAGGAAGATGATGAGTAGACTAACTTAGTTAAGATAGGTATAGCTATTATTACCTCACTTTCCAGCTAAACTAGTAGCCACATCAAGCTTGGAGATAGCTTCAACAAGTTTGATTATGACAACAACAAATACATCAAATGTCCAATCACTCTTTTCTCCCTCACAGCTTAATACATCATTGATATAAGTGTCTACCACTTCATCTACCAAGTTGCAACATCCCTTATCTTTAGCTACTGAGTTAACATCATTAGTAAAGGATTTAGTGTCTTCTACAATTTTGTGTTTCATCAGTAGTAAGTACTACAATTTTGTCTACTTCAGTTATGGATACTTTAGTAAGTACTTTAGTTTTGGATTCTTCAAGTATTCCTGTTAGTATTCCATCGGTTGGTACAATATCAATTTTCACTGCAAGTCCTACCATGTCAACTATTATTTCCATCCCAGATACAAAGGCATTATGTACAAGAATAGTTGAACCTAAGGCTCAACCACATACTAAATTTTTGAGTAAAGGAAAAGAGATAGAGGATGACATAGATTTAGATGAGGAGATAGAAATTCTTAAATGGGATATTCATAATCTATCTATAGACCAAATGCATGAATTTGGAGAAATTCTTTAGAAAAAGGCAAGGCAGTAGAAACTAAGAGAAGAAAGAGATAGAGAATATAAAATTATAGATGATGCTAAGATTTTTTTTTTTGAGGCTATAGGTATTGAGGTTGATACTTCTTGACCAATTTTGTTTCAATTAGCAGAGGTAGTCCAAAATTTTAATGAGGACACTAGTGGTCAAGATAAGTTGATTGAGAAAGCAAAAAATAAATTTGATAATAAATTTCTTGAGCACATTGCTCAGCAAATTTCTATCCATCAAGTGGATCTTTCCTCAATTTTGACCAATCCTGAATCATCTTGCACCAATGTGACTTAACTTTTTGGAAAGTTGTGTGATGTTACCAAGTTCACAAAGGAGGAGGTAAAGAGAAAACTCAAAAATTGATGAGGATCTGAAGGCTAGTGCACAACAGTTGCAACTTGACCACAGTTCAAGCTCTGTACATCATATGAAGATCAGATTCTTATCAGACATGTAGGCAAAGTTGTTGAGAGAAGAAGCAAGGATCTGATCTACACTGATAGATATTTAGAATATGATCCTTCCTATCATGGATTCAATGTAGAAACATATTGTTCATTCAGAGACCTTGATCCATGACAACAACTTCTCCATTGCAGATCACATGATACAACCATCTATAGAAGCGCAAGTTTCTCTACATACATGCAAGGTTTCGCAAGAAAGTTGGGATAAAACCTTGGCACTCATTCTTAAGGTACATTCTAATTTCCTATCTCATTTTGGTGTCTCCATGTAAATAAGTTTTCAATAAATCTTTTGGCATTATTGTCAAAAAGGGGCAGAGACACTTAGTATGCTATGTATAGAGAGACACTATGCATATTGTATGGGGGAGAATCATGCTAAGGAAGAAAATGTATATACCAGAGGAGAATTTTCAGATGTAGCATACTGTATATACTTACAAAGAAAATTTTTTAAAAATCTCGAAAATAGTATATGCTACCGAGCTAGTATCACATTGTGATGTATATAAGTTTTGGTTGATAAGTGTTTTTGTCACTAATGCCAAAGGAGAAGATTTTTGACATATCAGTCAAGTTTTTTATTAGTGACAACACTTATTTAGATTCTCTATGGCTATCGAGATCATTGAATAGTCTACAGTGTTTACCATGTAATTCAGTAACCATTGAGCTTTAAATTTGTTATCTAGTCTTCTAGACTAATTCAGTGGTTACCAAGTGAATTCAGTCAATGTGAAGTCTAGCAATT
This sequence comes from Cupressus sempervirens, assembly GCA_028749045.1. Classification (NCBI taxonomy): domain Eukaryota; kingdom Viridiplantae; phylum Streptophyta; class Pinopsida; order Cupressales; family Cupressaceae; genus Cupressus; species Cupressus sempervirens. The sequence goes on from CM053792.1 coordinate 786,954,957, forward strand.
CAACTTGAGAACTTCTGATGCAAGAGCATCTAGAGGTGTAAAGCCAATCCTGTGTCAACCAAAAAAATGTACTTAGACTTAGTTTCTGTATCATGTGTTTTCATTTTTGGATACCCATTTGGTTCATATAAAGGTTCCAACTCTCACAATTCCACTATCAGTGTTCTAGGATAGAGTATTTGAACACCTTGGGATATGTGTAAATGCAAAAAAAATAGGAGTGTGTAATTGAGCCATCATTTTGGTGAACTAGAAGGTGTAAATTGTTCGGATGAATTTAATTTAAATTTAGAGCATTCGAGAAAAAGAATCAGGTCAAAAGGCCCCACAGTTTGAAAGTTATTGTAGTTTTTCAATTTTTGGAGACCTCCTAAGACTGCTTCAAAGTCAGGTTAGGGGAATTAAATGACCTCAAACAGGGCCAAAAAATGGGGGACAAGCAAAGCTTGTCCATAGGGCTATAGAGCACTTCGAGAGCTTTTCGAAAATGTAAACAGTTTGTCAATTAGAGCTACGGTTCAAAAGTTATGCCTCCTAGAAGTTCGGTTACCATTTTTGGATTCTTCTAGATTTGCACCAACTTCTAACGTGGCTTCTGGAGCCTTGTACTTGGTCGGTGGATGCCTACTAGCACTTTCTAGAATGTATTCCTAATCCTTAACCCTCCGGGGTCTATTTAAGGGCATTTCTGGCATTGTAAAAGGTAGTTCGGAGTGGAGTTTGAGAGGAGGTACTAAAAGGAGAAATTATCTCTAGATTTATGCTATTGTAAGCCCATAGGGCATGTTTTGAAGTCTATTTTCTCTGTACTAAATGTATTAGCTTATTTACAAAGTTAATAAAATTTCCCTTTCCTGTTGTGTCCATTCTGTGCTTGGGTTTTGTCTCCATCAACTTCAGTGGTTATCGAGCATTGCAGTTTCAACCAAGCTAGTAGTTTATATAAAGTGAAGTTAGTCTTAACTGAGTTGTATGATGATTAGTGTTTACGGAGTGTAGTCATGGTAAACAAGTAATTTAGTTTATGCTGAGTTACATAGTATCTACTAAGTCACCAGTGCAAACCAAGTTCAAGACTACTTTGAGGTGATCAGTATGGATAATATAAAGAATCATTATAGATAGAGGCCAAGGTAGAATCATTTGGAAGATATAAAGAAGCCAAGGCAAGGATAATAGTGAACATCAAGATATCTTCCAAGGAGAAGAAAAGAAAGAAGATGGTTGAATACCTAGAAGCAAAACTGAGTACCCTAGGAAAGGGAAAATAACAATTGCAAATAACTCAAGGTCTTGGTGAAGATGATGAATAAGAAATTGGTGATGAGGAAGATGAAGAAGAAGAATTTGACAAGGGTAAAGCCCTAGTTGTCATGCCACTGAGAAAGAAAGCTCAAATAATAGATAAGAAGGAGGTAGTGATACCTCCACCATCAAATAAGCCATGGACCAGGAAAAATGCTATTGCCAAGAAGTCTTCTAAGAGGAGAGTAGAAAAGTATATTAAATCAAGTGAACCTCAAACTAGAAGAAGGAGATTGGTCAGAGGACCACCTATTAGGAAGATCAAGATTATTGATGAGGTATGTGAAACTTCAAGAAGATCTAGAGGTTTATCTAGTTTCAAATATGTGACATATGATACACTAGATAATGATGATAGAAATAAAGTTGACAAAGCTATGGTAGAAATGATTGTAAAACAAAAAATAGCTCCTAGTGCAATATAGAATAAGATATCCAAGGATCTATATGATAGATTAGAGAGGAGATGGCAACATGTAGAGGAAGTAGAAAATCAGACAAGAGTTGACATACTAGTCAGAGCTATGCCTGATCTGTCACAAGAATAATAGGTAATATTTTTGGAACAACATAGGAGTAGATTTGTTCCTAAATATAGAATGTTCTTGATACTAAAAAATAAAGAGCAATCTATATGATAGCAACATGAGTTGCTATGGAAGAGCATTTTTTGGCTAACTACAAAGGAGGTAGAGACTGTAAATGTTGATGATGAAAACAGTGGTGGAGAAATCTTAGGTGTGCTAAGTCCACAAGGCAACATGTCTTGTATACATGCTAACATTCTTAATACTCTAAAAGCCAAGTAGTCAATGCTTACAAATGTAGAAAATGGTAAAGATGAAGAAACTAATGAAAATGGCAAGATTGTTTCAACACCTTAGACTGAGGAAAATAAAGAATTGAATAAGGCTAAACTAAGAATTATTTCTATCTCGAGCATCGATGCACAAGAAAGACCGAGTGGTGATACCCCATCATCTACTCCTAAGGTAGTGTTGAGCAACAACACCCCTTCACTGAAAAGGAAGAGAAATGAAATAAAGGATATTTCACTAGATATTGAGGTTATTTTAGATGAAAATATTGAGATGCCACAATTTGATCTGGAAAATATCAACTTGCAACTAAAATTTTTTCTGCAAGAAATTTTGAAGAAGAAAAAAGAGGTAAGAAGAGCTAAGAAGAGAGCTAAAGCAACAACAAACATTACAAGATGTCAAGCATATTTTTGTTGATGCTTTTGAGATACAGAATTTAGATGAAGAGATATCTATCTCTAATCAACTTGTAAAATATGTTTGATCAAGTAAGTGTTGAGAATTTTGAATCTAATGACAAGATAATGGGGTGGTTAACAAGAAGATTTGAGATCAAGGTCATGGAAAAGGTCTTCAATACTATAGATGAGTAGAAGGTGCCATTGCAAGAAAAAGCATAGGTAATGATGGATATTATATAGAGAGTACAACATGCATACACAATTTTGTCAAATGTGCTAATATTTACAAACAATATTCAGGCATTGGTAGATAAGACTTAGGTTGAGATAAAAGCATGAAATGGTGTTATATTAGAGTTAGTAGGATCTAGCACTAATCACCACAAAATTTTACTGAATGCTCAAAGTACATTGTTGAGCTTCAAACAACTAACAACACCATTAGATCCAAATTAATCTCAATTCAAGCAATGATGATACCTCATTTAGAGGCCATGTAGAGAGAACTAAAAACAACCTAGGATCTTATCACAAAAGATCATAACTTATCAATGGCTGAAATTTTGATTGATTTAGCTACAAAACTACAACTGTAGAATCAAATTTTGGAGGTAGCAAAAACCACATAGAATCATGCATTGACCATGATTATGAGAGTTCATAAGGAATTTATTGAAATGCATGGATTACTTCAACTCTTTCAACCCCAGCAATAGTGACATCAAGTGGTCAAAAAAAAGGGGGAAATGTATACAAGGGAGAAATGTATATGGAAGAGTGTTGTTTAGTACAGAAGGAAAGTAGATATGTATACATGTATAGAATAAAGGTTGTAATGAATTTACCATTCATTATTCATAAGTCATAAGACTTAGGGGGAGAGCTCATTTTTGTATTGATTTCATAAAGTGATGTAAATATGACAAAGTGTTTTTTCAACTAATGTCTAAGGGGGGGATTGTTGGTATCTCTAACCATTGTTGTCTACTAGTGTCAACCACTTAATCATTTACAAGGAAAAGTTAGATGGTCATAACTATGACAAAGCTAGTGTGCATAGGCCAAGTCATGTACATAAGATAGTATGTACTAATCAATTATATAAAAGTCAAGTAAGTGTATGGTCATAGGGTCATTTTCTATATGTACTGAGCTCATCATGGATTGAGAAAGTCATCAGTGATTGAGTGAAAATTCCAAGTATATAAGTACTGATTGATATAGTATGTGCCAAGCACAATATATGCTAAGCATTAGAAGGTTAACAAAGTTTGAGAAATAGTAATGTCAAGCATTAGAAATAGTAAAGGTTGAGCAATGCAAAGTTTACATATAAGTTAGGAATGAAATAGAGTTTTAGGCAAAATGATTATCAGGTTGACTTCGAAGGTTTATTTAAATTTTGAAGAAGTTGTTATAGAAAATTACTACTTGAAGAGGTTGTTATAGAACATTTACATGACATGGATCACATATACCTATGTGTATGTTCAATGATCAAGATGAAGAGACAAAACATAGAACCATCTAGAAGACTCTTGATGAAATCTTTAAATAGTGATGATTTTAACCTAGATTGTTACATGGTCAGAGTAAGAGAGATAAAAAGAAGATAATGTGGAATCAAAGAAGATCATAAATAATTCAAGGTTTTTATTATCATCTAATAGAGCAAGTGACCTATTCATAAGTAGTGAATGTGAAAAGGAAAGACAAGTGTTATCAGATCAGAGGAGAGGATCAATTAGTAAGGAGAAGACTCAAAATCATCTTGCAGAGTAAATTGAAGGTAGGCACTAAATGAATTTTAATAGAATTGAATTAGGGTAAATCTCTTAATAGAGTGGTCTTAACAGATCTTTGTAAATCTCCTAACATAGTTGTTACTTAGTTGTAAGTGTAAAGTCCTTTAACAAGGTGAAACCTAACAATTTCTTAAGTCATTAGCATGACATAATCCTCACAGGGTAGATCATATATTGTGGTCAAATATTATAACCTTAATTGGTTAGCTTTATTACTACAACAATGAAGATTTGTGGGTGTCATCCCACCCCAATTTTACCTTCACCTTGGAGGGTTTCTAGGTAACAAATGTTGTGTTCTATGTTATTGCTTTCATGTATGTGATTGAACAACAATAAAGTTTACATTTATAGTTTTACATACACAAGTTATTATTGGATGTGGATGAATATGTGAAAAAGAATAAAGTATTATAGATTATGATTGCCTCCCCCCCCCCCCCAAAAGTATCTAGTTTACACCTCCATAAATCAATAGCATAAAGTTAAATGAATGACATGGTAGTTGACCTTATTAAGTTATTAATAGGCTCTTTTCTTTGTCATTTATCAATTTGTTTCTTGGAGTGACTATGGTAGTGTTTGATAGTGATAATTTTCATCTAGTTTAAAAAAAATCTATTTGGTTTAGTTAAACCCCCCTGCCTCAGTTTCATTTCAAATTTTGTTTAATGAATTATCGACTTGCAGACTCATTAAAATATTTGGAAATGTGTTTTTGAAGTTAAGTATGACTAAGCATTCATCTTTAATTTTTTTTTGCTATTATCCCCCACAAAGAAGAAATGTGTCCAATTTACTAAAGAAATTTTAAATTATTATTATTAATAATACTAATAAAAACATCAATTACTATTTTTTCTTATGAAGTTTAATGCCATAAATAGTGAACATTTATTGCTATTGTTCCCCATAAGGAAGGCACGTGTCCATGTTTTTTTGAGATAGTTTGACATCGTGTATCTCTTCTTAAGGTTTCTTTTCTTTTCAATGGATCAAATTTACTCTTCCTTGTCACATCTCTCACTAGATGGCATCTTTACCAAGAATATCATTGTACAATATAAACCCTCTTTATTTATTTCATGTTAAGGGAAGTACTTTTCAAGAGACTTTCTTAGTGATTAGATTCTATGTCTTAATGGCATTTATAGTGATAGATTGGAAATATTCCCTTCACCTATTTATCTTGAGGGTTGGTTGTCTAGGCTTCACTCTTCTTCAATTGATACTCTGATCGAGCTTTATTTCCCCTCTTTGCTCATGGCTTTTGAAAGACCAATCAAAATAGAGCACATTATGTGATTTTTCAAAGTTAAGAATAGATTTATTTGGTAGGCTATCTTATAATTATTATGGATCCAATTTGTTAATAGTTCTAATAGATTGTAGTCCAACCCAGATATTGTATCCATGTTCATTGTAGTTGCTTGCTATTTTTATGTGGACCATGATCTCATAGCCACCTTATGTAGGGAATTATTTGAAGATGTTTTGTTTGGTGACTTGGACACTATCCTCCAAAATATTAGGGATAACCTTACCATCCCCTTAGTCGAAAATTATAACATGCTTTATGCTCATGGGGAAAATGTTGTCACTTACCCAATCATCTTCATAGAGAATTTGACTATGTTCTAGGAAGAAAGTGATTCCTACAAGAGGAACCTGTATTTCCTCATCCATTTTTGCTTAGTATTGATCCCTTAGAAGAAGATTGGTTGGAGTGGTAGTTCATGGAGGAGGATATCCTATAGGACATAACCCTAAAGGATGCTATTGAGGACCTTTGGGATGCATTTAGAGTGGACTAGTGACCATCTTGTACTTTGTGCTTTAACTTAATCTATAGAACTCACTAAAACTCAAGCTCTAAAAATCTCATTACATTTTGTTATATTTTACTTTACTCCTACTTATTTAAATATTAACATTTTCATTGATCTATTAGCACATAAATTTTAAATAACTATGTTGACTACGGAATCATGGATGGTTTTATTGGAAGTTTTTTTGAGTCATTGCCAAGTATAATGATGAACAATGCTCTTTGTTATGATTTTCCTATAATATTTGGTTATTTAAGGGCTTTTATATCACAAAAATTTAAGTGAAATCCTTGAATGATATTTACTCCTATGAAAATTATAGCTAGTGTTTAGGTTTATTATACTCTAACCCTATTCAATGTTATTTTAGCATGGTAGTTGCTCTTTAATGTGCAAGGTGGATTCAAGGCAGATAGAGGGTTACCATCAAGGTGTCACTCTGGTCTTATGCTATACCAAGGGTTTTCTTTACCCCATTCTTTTTTGGCTAGACCCTGCACTTTGAATAGGGTTGTGTAGAAATATTTTGATATTAATAAAATGGGAATTTTTAGGTAAGATCTCGAGGACTAAATGGTTTACAAATCATTGTACTATAACTATAGATTGTATAATTTAGAGTTTAATTTTGAGTCATGCATGTAAATATGTAAATTATAGAATTACATAATTTACTTTAAATTTGTAAAGGAAAAAAGGAGTTAGCATTTAATTTTAATTACCCCTATAAATTGTATTTTTCCACTATGTTAAGGTATTCAAATTTTGCAACTAGTTCACAATGACAAAAAAAAAAACACAGAGTACAATGCAAAAATAGGAGAAACAAAAAGATTTGACATACTTCTTCGAACTGCTTAAAAACCAAGGTTTCACTGATAAATTTTATGATAATTATGATCTTGATATATATGGGAAAATATCATGGAAATTAGGTTTTCACTTGAAAATAAGTGGAAAACCAAAACAAATATGAAAAGTAATCTAAGTATAATGCCAGTGTAGGGACCATAACATATAAATTGGCAATATGACCTGTTGGAATAGCCCATTTGGAATTTCCTTCAGTATTCACTTGTCTAGAACTTTTCATGCTTGGTGCTGAAAACTATGATGAAAATAGAAAGGAATTTATTAATAAAAATATCTAGGAAGTAATTTTGTCCATATCAAAGACAAGATTTACTAATCTATTGGGAGTAACATGGGTAGCACAAAAATCAAACGTGCAAATGGACCTAAAAAACCTAGCAGAGTCATATGAGAGATTACCAACAAATAAAAAATATTTCTATGTCAGAGGACTAATGTTATCCTAATCTAATGTTCAAAGTGATAATATGTCTCCTTATAAATTTGATTTTTTTTACAATGGTTTAGGATACTATATCCTTTCTATCATTTTGTTTGGGATTGGAAAGCAATGAGGAAGTGGGTGCCATCATTCTGGAAATAATTTACAATACTTATTATCAAGCAGTATCAATATGATATAATTTTATTAGGCATATTTTGCATAGCATGCAAGAACAATTGTTAATGATTAAAAGTGGTTCCCATAAAACATTTATATTCACAACCTATGTGTGCTATCTTATGTTATCAAAGCATCATCAAATATTTCAAAGCAACTAGCTTAAGCTTAATGTTCAAGATTAGGTATACCAATGGTCACATATTATAAGGATGAGTGATAGAAAACTCTTCAACGCCTAGATATCGCGAGTCTTGTAGAAATTGTATTCAATTGGGAAGTCAAATACAATTGGTTGATTGGTACTTCATGGAGGACTACACTGTGTTAAGGTTTTATGGTTCAATGGTAGAAACCTTTAAACTTCCAATACATGTGACATAAAGGGTTTTTGCATTGGAATATGTACAGTACATGGAGAGCATAGATGTACTATTTCATGGTTAGAAAAAGAAAAGCCATGTTTTTTCCTTTCCTTTCTCATGTGGAGGGTTCACATTTGACAGATTAGTATTCCAAGTGGCACATGAATTTTTAACAATGTTTAATTTTGATGATGATGCTTACTGGCAATATGATCATCTAGTAAATATAATTGGCTCAAAGCTTGTACAATATGGGTATAAACCAAACAAGTATGTACATTAGAGTGTCCCATTGATTGAAATATTTAGAAACATGGACTCATGGGAAGCTGTTACAACAGAGATGGAGAAATACATTGCTGAAAGAAATATTTAAGTTCAAGAATTGTCAGCACAAATTAGAGAATTGCACAACTAGAAAAGAAAACTAGAGCCCATCACATCCTAAAACTTCTACTGAAAGGTGGATAACCCAAGTAAAATGCCTATTCCAAGAAAAATAGAGACTAACTATAACCTTCAAGGTTGGACTAAAAAATAATTAGAGAGTTTTGGACAATGAGGAAGAATCTTGGTGAGCCAAAGACCTCTACATAGTTTGATTCTTTGGACAAGGATAAAACATTATCCAATTTTGGGATGAAGAACATCCTAAATAACTAAAATCACTACTTGAGGATGGGTCTAAAGATGATTAGAATGAGTTTTCTATGGATCTCCAAGCTACTCCAACTACAAATACAGTCTCACTCTTTTCATCATTTATTTTACGCAATATAGAGAGAATGAAAGCTTAAGGCATAGGGGATGACTTGATACAAAAGATGGGTTATTTAGATGTTGGTGGGATGGGACCAAGTGGTGAAGTTATTTGGTTTCCACCTCAAACATCAACTCCACCAAAATGTGGTGCTTCTCTAGTCCCTAGGGGTGAATCATCTCTATTAGGTTCCTCTATAGGTGGTAGTGCCATTCCTAGATTTCCTAGTTTTGTCTCACACTCAATTAAAACTCCACTTGCTATTGTCCATGTTTCTAGTGGTGTAAAAAGAAAATTACAAGTGGATGTGGATCAAGTTCAACTAGGAAGTGAGAAGAAGAAAATTTTTATGCTAATGGTTGTCATTACCAATCCAATGTCAAGCTTGAAAACTACCACTAGTACAAATCCTTCAGGAAAAAACCCTCACAGTAGTCCAAAAACTCCACTAAATAGTGAAAATGGGACAAGTTTAGGAATGGATCAAAGTGCAATAATTAGAATGTCAAGCACATGTGGAACAGAGACATCTACATTAGTGCAAGTGTTAGTTCTTGTTCCAAACATCATTTTATGTCTGCAAGCCCAAATTTTAGTTTCAATGATTTTGCTACAAATTTTCAATAGACCAAAATCAACAATAGACAAAATAGAAAGACATTGAAGAAGGAAGCTATTGTCACAACTCATGATGAAGAACCTGCATCAACTAGGATATTTCCATCTTATGACCCAAATAAAGTTTTGATGGAGTTCATGGTTGTTGTGACCCTATAGAGAGATAATGATCCACTAGAGAACCAAATAGATCCATCAAAATTATAGGTTAGCACCCTATCAATGGATTTCTCCAAAGTGTAAAAATGTAGACAAAGTCAGTGTGGCCAAAATGATGAACAATGTGGTCTACACTTCACTATTCAAGTTGAGAGAGAGAGAGAGAGAGAGAGAGAGAGAGAGAGAGAGAGAGAGAGAGAGAGAGAGAGAGAGAGAGAGAGAGAGAGAGAGAGAGAGAGAGAGAGAGAGAGAGAGAGAGAGAGAGAGAAGCTAGAGAAGAAAGTAGTGCTAACAAGTGCAAAGAATTAGAGAAACTAATAAAAGATGATTCCTTCAAAGAAGAAATTCAATAGAAAAAATGGAGGAACAACTAGAAATTTTGAAGAAACAATTGGAAGAAAGCAAGAAAAATAAAAAACTAGTGATGTAAACATGTAGGAAATAGAGAAACTAAAAAGGTGAGGGAACAATTGGAAGAAAAAAATTAAAAAGATGGAGAAAGAAAAAGATTCCACAGTAAGCTTGTTCAAATAGGTGGAGTCTACATCACAACTAAACAATAAATTAAGTGAGGATTTGGAGAATGAGAGAGAAAATCAAAATAGTGGGAAGATAAAGCATAGGAAATAAGAAACAAGGTGAAGATGATTTGTCAAAATTATAGAGAAAGCTAAATGAGGCAGATAAAACAATCAGAAACTAAAAAAAATATTGAATCAATCAATAGATAAAATAAAAAATACAGTGAAGGAAATAAAAGAAACCATTGGGGGGGAATTATAGAAAATCATGATAAGTTGTGTGATTGGTTTGAATTGTATGATAATCTTGATATTGTTTATTAGAAGACCAAAGAGCATATTAAGAAAAGTGTTGATATTTTTTAGATGGAGATCACTGCAAGAATTTTTTTAAACAAATCAACACAAACATTGATAGGTATTTGGAAAGCAAGGGAATTCATGACTACGTTACTATAACACTACAGGCAAGCTATATCATTCAAAACTTATAGAAATTGAGGAAAGCATATAAATATTTGACATCATTTCAAAGAAAGCTCACCAAGATAATTGATAAAACAAAAGAAATGAAAGGTATTGGTTTTTTGAATCAATTTGTAACTACAAATTCAACATAATTCATTGGAAGGGAAGCTTACCTAAAAGAGTTGGAGGACACAATGAGGTATGAAGTAGTCAAGTTTCCAAGGGACACAACTCCTTAAAACATTATGGATTGCATCAAATAATTGGAAAGTTTGAGGGTACTATTGGATGCTTTCTTGTATTCAAATTTATCTTTCAAATCTGAAATTCTAACAAATTTGTAGGTTATTTATCAGAACATAACAAATGTCCAACTTCCAACAGAAGTAGATTGGAACATCCTAAAAAATTGGCAGAATCATCTCATAGTTGATCGATCATAGTATGTGAAAGTAATTTTAATCATTGATTCATTTATGTAGTGTTGTAATGTATACTTTATTTCTATTTGTAATGTTTAGATAGGAATTTCAAGTTTTTACTTTGTTTCTTGAATAGGATGAATTTAGCACATTGTAGATGGTAACATGCTAAATAGGCCTCTCAAAGGAAAAAAAGAGACTCTGATACCAAATTTGATGCTACTCTTCGCATCATTCAAATTGACCTAAAGTTGTTGTTTCTCCCATATTACTATAAAAGGGAATTTAGGTTCATTTTCTATTGCTAAGGTTTATAAGTTATGACTATGTAAAATGAACTCATTGAGATGTATCATTTATCATATGTCTATAATATATATAAGGTAATGAAAATATATATGAATTGTATCATATGAATTACAATTTTCTAATGCTATATTCTCAAAAAATTAATGAAACTCTTCATGCATTGTACCATAACAAGTTAATGTTGTGTGATAATGAAACAATTATGTTTGACTCTTCACATGAGACAAACATAATTAGTGAATCAATGACTATTGAATTGTTAATTGAATTTTACTATCATTATTACTATTTAGAAATTTAGAATTGACTATTGCAAATAGAAATTACATTCATGTGATTCATGTGTACCACTATAAGATTTGTCTCATGTGAATTTCTATATTTTCAGGAAATTAATGAAAATCTCAAACAATACAATTGACATTGAATATTAATTATAAAAGAAGAATTCCATTCAATATCATCAAGCTATCAAGTTACAACCACAATGCTTAATAATTATGGCTTGCTATTGCTAAGTGATAAATTGGATCAAGTTTCCACATCCTCTCATCCTCAACATCTCTAGGTTCAAAATATTTAGATTCCTCACTATTAACTAACTCATAGTTACCTTCATTATCCTCATAATTTCCTTCATTAGTCCCTATGTTATCTTCACTCTGAGTTTGCATCTCAAGCTCATCAGTAGCACTGCTAGTCTATCCACTTCCACTACCACTACCAGCACTAATATATGAGTTAGTGCTAGTGGCATTCTTCTTGGAACTACCACTCCCACTTTGGTTAGATATTTTTTCCATCTCTCTTTTTTTACATTTCTTCCTCCATATCTTGAATGCCTTGTCATAAGGAAAAGTGTGGACATCATACCTAGAATTGTACATCCTCAAGCAAGTATCCAAATTCTTATCTAATTTATATCTTATATTTGAATTTATGAATCCCAAAGCACTAAAACAACTCTCATCCTCCACTGAGCTCAATATCATGGTGAGACATAATTCATTAAGCTTGAAATATTCTAATATTGAATCTCTCAACATTTTTCTTTGACCTAGATAGTCCTAAATCCTTGTTATTGATCCATGTTCATGGGGGTTATCCATAGAATTATATTCTTCCCTTACTATGTGTGAAAAATGGCCCAATTTCTCTCTCAAAAGAGATTCGTCTAGAATTCCATTTATAGTTACTCCATTGATTACTTCAGTTTTACAAAACTACTTTATTAGAGTTAGTAGCCTATCTTGAAAATCAATTGGAGAGTTAAGAGTTCAATATTGAGGAAACACAATAGACATGGATTCAAGTGGTTTGTCTAGAGGGAATCTCATTCTAATTTTTGAGGAAAGATCAAAGGCAACTAGTTTTGCAAAAGTAGTTATAGATTCAATGATCTTGGTGAAATCTTCCTTTGCAATACATGTTGCTTGCCTCCCAGGCCTCCTTGCTAGCCGTTCCTCATTTGTCCCCAACCTACCACTACAGTGCATTTGTATGTCAATTCCATATACATTGGCACATAGCTCCCCATCTACATTGATACATAGATAGTTATTAGGACTGTCCAAGTTTGTGATTTTCTACTAATTATCAAATTTTATATCAAATAATATTCTATTGGATTGATAGAGATTATCGAGGGTTAAGCATGTTCTTTTATACATGTTAGAATATTCTACAATAAACATAGTCCTTTGTTAGGCCTTTTTCATTATATCCCTTATCTCCTCTAGCATGGGTAGAAGAGATGCTAAAGTTAAGAGCATCTCTACATCTATTAAATTCGAATGAAGGATTGGATATTTTACGCTTTTCAACTTTTCCTTCTAGGAGTTATTGAGTCCAAGGAATGATGGATATTCTAAAAAAAATGATGGGCTGGTCCATCCAAAGAGATCCATCTTGTATCATTATCCTTAAGATGCTTGTTCCCACTAGTTAGTCCATTGAAAAACACTTTAAATTCCCTGAATCATTTAGGACTTTGATATAAATATTTGTAGACCTCCTTGATTAAAGTTTCAACTTTCTATACTTGAGCATTTGAGCTCACAACTACAAAAGCTAGATTCATTCTATGGGCTATGTAGTGAATGTCAATAATGTAGGGTGCAAAATAACTTTTTATCTTTGCACAAAGACTATTTGTATTACCTTGCATTACTAAAGCTCCATCAACTCCAATACACACCAAATTTTTGGTGATCATCATATTATCTAGACCTTTATATTTAATTAGATTTTTCTTGAAAAATTCATATATATATTCTACATTTTCACTCTGCTCCAATTTAGAAATATATATTAGTAAAGGTTGGTGAACAAGATTGTGTACAATATAAACATGCATGCATATCCAAGAAGTACTATCAACTATTGTAACTTCATCTAATGACATTGCAAAAAAAAAATGAATCTTTTATTTTTCCTTTCATGCCTTCTTTTTCAACCTCAGCAAGATAGCTTGCTCATTCCCATCTAATGTTCAGTGACAAGTGACTGTTGGGATAGTTATAGTCTTTCAAAAAGTTCAACAATGTACTCATTGATGGGTAGTCTATCATAAGACACCTTCTTTTCAAAATATAAAACACAACACTTATCTGAAAAAAATTTCCCACTTGTTCACTTTCTAGTAATCTTCCAAGATAAGATTCAATAGAACCTTTAACTTTAGTAGGCTCCATCTATATTTTCTCTTGATAATTATATGTTTTGGCATTTTTAAATTTCTGGCATTTATCTACCATTTTCCAAACCACTACTATTTTTTCAACTCCATCTATTTTTTATCTTTTGTAAACTTTACATTATGGTGATGAGTTTTAATTGTAACCTCTTTCCCTTCTTATTTATCATGGTGCAAATCTTGCTTTTACATTCTACTAGAGGTTCACCTTCAATTATATTGGCCACTAGTTCTATGAATGGATACTTTGAGGCCCAATCTAATTGAAAATTCCTTGATAGATCCCACCTATGGTCATTTTTGGAATTGGCTTTTGTTTTCCCCTTTCATGTAAAACATCTCCAAGTTCATCATCATCTAAAATACTAGATTCTCCTACTTCTTAAATATGTTTTGTGAGCTATGAACCTTGTAGCTATGGTTGATGTTGTGATGGTGCACCTTCTTCAGTAAACCATGATGATGAAACTTGTTGATGTTCACCACCAAAGTACAATGGTAAGGTTTTCCTTTTTGCATGCCTCTCTTGGATTTGCTCACATTCAAGGGTCCTACCCTTCTTCATGTTTGACATCTTCAACCAAATAAAGGCTACCAAAAAATTATTGAACTTACTAATGAGGAAGGAAGGAGACATACTACAATATACACTAGTAACTATAGTTAATAATGAATAATTCAATTCTTCATCCCTACGAAAACAAATATAATTATAAAATCACGTTCAATGTCTCCTAGTGAGTGTCCACTATATTGCTAATTTTTCTCGACTCCCCAGTCAATAATAATGAGCTCAAAATTGTAGAATTTTGATCAATCATTAGAACTTACCTCCAATGTAACTCTCCCGAGACTTCTTCATTGTCGATCAAATTTGGGAGATCAAAATAAAACAAATTGTATAAAGTGAAGTTGGTTATGAATGTATTTATAGAGTTTTTGAGCTCCTTGGACCTTCCTTTGATAAATTTAGCGAGAATCTTATATGGTATACAAATTAATATTTGGCAAAGCCTGTGTAATCATGACATGTCTTATGTAATTTTTGAGCCAACTATGGTATATCCAATAGTTTTCTATGATTAAAAGTGGAGCCAAAATAGTTGGGATTTAAGATACACATTTTAACAAATGGCAAGAAAATTAGCTTCCTCTTGCAAAATTTATTTATAATACCAAGGGAAATTAATTGTGTCTAATAAGACATGCTTGAAAATCATGGCAAAATTGTTAGACTTAAGCCTATCCTAGAAATATAATCCATTGGCAACCATGCTTGGGTGTGGCCCAATAATGTAGAAATAAATAGGCAATTGGCCTAGGTGGTGAATCCAATAAGTGGAAAAATTCAATGACATGGTCAGCCCCATATGTAGTATTTATTTACCAAATCCATGTCTGCTAACTTGCAAAATTCACCAAATGGTGAATATTCACCACTAATGAAAACCCTACAAGGAGATTTTGGAGATAAGATGTCTCTTCCTCTGAATTCATGTTTAGACCCAATGAAGACATGAATTTAGCAATGGAATACAAGAAATGTAAACTTGGTAGTTCTACTATATTTTTTTCTTTTCCAAATGTTTCTAAATTACCTTGAAGAAATTTCTTGAACAATTGGCAACATAATTTTTGGGAAGAAAAGGGCTTCAATTATTCTTATTTTCACATGCTACATAAGGGTTTATTTCTATTTTTTGTTAGCCCCAATCCCAAAAGCATGTTATTGATAATAAAAAATGGTTAAATTTATTTCTTATGACTTTCATATCATTGGGTTGTCTATGGGATGTTGTGCATAAGGATCTTTTGGCACTTTCATGCCCTAGATGGCTAATAATTGGTAACTTGTCATTGTTTATCTAGAACCCACTTTCCCAAGTATTATAACTTATTGCTAAAGTATTATACATTGATAATTCTAATACCCTCATATCTAACACAAATTTCTCGTCCTTCTCTCCATTGATCTAGGTCTTGATCTACCATAAAACATTTGATTTGTTCTCAATGACCACCTAATCTATTGTCCTCGTACATTTTTTAGTGGCGTAAATGTGTGTTACCTATGTAAAAAGGAAGGTCATAAGAGACATAATTTTCCTTTTCTATAAAATAATTTATCTCATCCTAGGATTGAAACATAACCATCCATGACTTGATATTGTTAAACTTTAAAGTCAAACTCCTCCCCACTCTCATGCTATTAATACCTTGACTACCACATTCAAGTTGGTTGATGCTCAAAAAATTTGTGCATCTTTGGATTTCCTAATGTTGAAATTTAATTATAATACTCATTCTCCTCTTATAAATGTAGAATTTGATTTGCCTATACTCAAAATCTTCAACAAGCTCATACCCTCTATTTTGTTCTTGATAACAAGGCTCCTAAACCTAGATACATGACTCAAAATGTTCAACAATTGGCTTTGCAAAAAAAATAAAGGTATGTAATGCCTATAAAAATAATAGCCCTCAATATTAGGACACCCTTAGAGAATCCCCACATGTTTGGATGTAAATAATTACAACTCTCTTCCTCCATCTAGTTCTCAGGAGAGAGATCTACCTCTTGGATCTAGTAACCTAACTAGTAGACTTGTATTGTCATTCTGTTAGGGAAAGCTTGAGTTAAGATTTAGTAATATGATGGTTTTTGAATATATGGATGGACTAGTATGATTAATCATTCCTTTAACAAAGAGGATAGGCCCAGTAACTACTCACTTGTGATTATGCCTACCCATATTTATCTGCCCTCAATGAATGGAAATATCGATCTAAAGGCCAAATTAGTGAGAACCATGAATCCACCCCAAAATTGGTTATTGAATAAAATAAAGACATGAATATTGGCCCTAAAAGTGGTAGTTTGGAAGTGTGTAGAGAGCTTGTTAATATCCCCTTCACCATAGTCTAAATTGATTAGAAGCATGGGAAGAGGAGGTCCAATTTTTTTGAGTAGGTAGTGAGTGGTGAGTCTCAAATATTAGAAGAGGGTAAAAATACCCTAGGAGGAAAAGAGGAAGAACTCCCCTCATTAGTGGAAATACTAAACCTTCTAAAAATAGCCAAGATGAAATTTCCAATCTATTTTGAGAGATTTTAGGATCTTGTAGAAACTAACTACTAGAAGATGTTTATGATGAATTTGAGACGTGCAACATGGAATGCCAGGGGATATGAATCCATGAACTAAAAATATGTTATTAAATGATTTCTTGGAATGTTTAAATACATATAAATATTCTCCTACTACAAGAACTCAAAGTAGTTGGATTCTCATTAGACATTACTCCTCAATTCATCTAGAAGGATGCAAAATCCATATCTACTAACTATATTTAGAGGAAGAGAGGTATATATATATATATATATATGTTCTCATTGGCCCAAAGTTGAACAAGTTTGTGGTGGTTTGAGGTACTTATCCTTAAAATAGAGCTCTCTGGTACATTTTGGGCTACCATAATCTTAAGTATAGTATTTTTTCTAAATATGCCTCTAATGACTATTATAAAAGGATTGAACTTTGGGAGTGGTTATGTGGGCTAGAAAAAATTCCTTGGCTAGTTTTTGGTGAATTGAATATGGTTAAAAGACCCCAGGATAAATTCAAGGACTCAAAGTTTGAGTGAAAGGACAATGAGACATTCTTTTGGCATAGATCGATGGGCAAGCTCAAGCTCTTTGATCCTTTGGTTAGTAATAGGGTTAATTTTGTAGAATCTAGAGTACATGCTAAAACTTCTAGAGGGCTGACAAGAGGATTTACTATATGTTGGATAGGTTCTATATGAAAAAATAAGTTTTTACTTTCACTAAAGATCCCAATGATGTTTGTGTTAAGATCATCCCTTTCTCACTCTTTGATTGCCATCCTATAGTAACCACCATATTTTCTTTGGATAGACCCACCACTTTGAAGAAAGAACATATGGATTTGTACTTAAGTCTTCCATTATTAAGGATGAAAATGTTTTGGCTGAAATTTGTGTATAAGGTGATTTAATTTATCTATAGAGAATCATGGTAGTGCCATTAGGAGATGGAACTAGAACATTTCATCATGGAACGATATATTTTCAATTTTTGGGAAGAAGAGAGAGAAGGATGCGAAGAGAG
This sequence comes from Cupressus sempervirens, assembly GCA_028749045.1. Lineage (NCBI taxonomy): Eukaryota > Viridiplantae > Streptophyta > Pinopsida > Cupressales > Cupressaceae > Cupressus > Cupressus sempervirens. The sequence continues at coordinate 786,973,040 of CM053792.1, forward strand.
ATGAATGCGATCTTCATAACTTGTTGTGTGATATAGAAAGGTAATTACAAGATACCCGAGCTAACCTAGAGCCTTTTGAGGCCTTAGCCTTCTCTAGAGGTGCACTTAAGAGGTTAAAAAATAAAAAGATACAAAGTGCTATAACTCCAGCCAAAATTACTTTGGGGGATTATATCCTTAGAGTTAGTCATGTCCTCTCTCTTTGTAATTTTCCTCATTCATCTTCTATATATTCTTCTTTTTCTTTCTTTATCATGAGTATGACTTCCCTCATACTCCTACTAAATTGAAGTTAAATTTAGCATCTTAAAGAGAGTACAATATATTTATAAGACCATTCAACCCTCCTTAGTGTGTTTTGGTATATTAGGACCTCTTATTACCTTTAATCACTTAAATCAAGGTCCTTTTATCCTTCCCAGGATTTTTGAAAACTCTAAGTTGGCATCAATTTTTTTGTTTGGTTTCCCATTTAGTTTTTTAATCATAAAAATCATGCTTTAAATGTGTTAATGTATTTTTTCCTACATATATTACAATTTTTCCTCTAACTAATGACATTCCTTGAACTTAAGACCACTTCCCTTGGAGTCTAGACCTTCAAGTAGAGGTTGATGTCAACCTCTACCCTGGCTAAGGGAAAAGAGTGAAATTTACCCTTTGGGTAAGGGTTGATATTAGACTCTACCTATGAGGAAAATTTTGATTGGTTCTCAAGCCTCATGTGGAGTGTTATCTTTTCTCCTTCCTTGTGTAGTTGACCCTTACTATTTTGACATTGAAATGCTTATAAAAAGATACCTTCTTACTTAATTGGATAAATCATTATTCATGTAATAAATATATTCTCAAGAAATCAAGAAATAACATTCAAGGTTTTTTCAATAAATTATTCAAGGAGTCCATTTCCATCCTTCAAGAATTCAAGATTCATATCATTCATCACACGGTTATTCTCCTAGATCTAACTTATTTCTTCATTAGAGATAGTAGAGTTGTCCATGAAGGAGGAGATTCTACCCTCATGCATTCATCTATAAGATGAATAATGAGTATCCACATACATGAGTTTTTGTCTTACATGATTTTATTTTTCTTTTTTTGTTAAGTCAAGGCTGTTGCATTGACATATTTGATCATATATTAAACATAGTAAAATAAGCATTGATGTGATATTCTCCATTGTAAGCATTACTTCAATTATATCTATTTCAATTCAAGGTTAATTCCTCAACTGAGGCTTGACTAAGACAAGCCCCTCCCCACCAATAAAATCTCTTATTTCTTGTGTGTAAATGGAGCTCTTGGAGTTACGAATGGGGATTGCAAAGCAAGGGTTTTATTTTGCATTGGAGCTTCACATTTTAAAAAATTGGTTTAGAGTAGGTCTAAGTTATCCTTGTTCTAGGTCAACCTTGACCTTGATCCTTCTTATTTTGGCCTAGGCCATCTAGTTTGACCTTGACTCAGGGCCTTCAAGTTCACAAAAAATTACAATCTTAGGTCCTAAGTGCCAAATCTAGTTCAACTTTTGTTTTTGTTATAGTCTGGTAGTCTATTCTTTAGTTTTGTATATTAGTAAGAATATCCCTCTCTTTCATCATTTCATAACATTACTCCCATCCTATTTCACTCACTTTATGATTCTTTCTCTTAGGAAAAGGAGGAACAAAACCCAAGGAATCTCTCTATTGAGAATATCATGCATTGATACTTCCTCTTTATAGTAATATGATTCTCCTTGCAGGCTTGGTATTCCTGCTCTATTTTTGGTGTGGGGTGCAGCACATATTCACTAAATTAGACCTTCTTTATTCAAGCCACTTCTTAACATTGAAATCAAATGTAATTAATCCAAATAAGACACACAACATAAACATCATAAGGCCATGATTTCTTATGAAGGAAAAAATAGATAAGGGAGAAAACCCAGTGGGATGATAGCTACAAATAAATCTCTCCTAAAGATCTTCCTACCCATATAGAAAATTCAAAGTGATATGATGATAATACTAGTACGTTTCTCAATGATCACCATGTATTGATAAATCATGTTTGTTTGTCCACCTTAATTAATCTCTCTTGTGAGGATATTTTAGTTCAAGAGGATTATAAACCATTGAAACTTCCCTTAGTGACACATTTCCTAACATTTACTTTAATTCCATCTCTTCTAGAGATAAAGTATTGATGAATCATGCTTCTCCCTCTCCCAAAATTGGTCCTATTCATAAAGTTATTTTAGTGCAACATGAGGATATCATTGGCAATGTTTCATGTACTCTTTCTTCCAAAGATGAAGTCTACAAGCCTATTTGGTTGCAAGAATTGTTGAATGTATAATTCAACTATGCTAGAATAAGCTATCTTCTAGAATAAGTGCATTCTTAAAGTAAGTTCCAGAATAGCATTTAGACCTATTTGGTTGACCTAGAAGAGGATACAAAAGATGCATCTTCTATGTTTGGTTGCAACAATTGAAATAAGAATTGGAATAAGATTTATTTTTTTTAATTATAATAATTTTAATTTTTTTTAAAGTTTGGTAATCTTTTAAATAAAAAAGATTTCTTATTTATAAAAATTCACTTGTTTTGATAATTTTTTACAAAGCCAAATTATTTTAAGCATCCTTTTTTTTTATAATTGACTTTATGAATGAAAGGTATAAAACAACCTTTTAAATTCAAAGGAAATATTATATTGTAAATTATAATTATATTATAAATTAAATCAAACTATTGTAAAATAATTTTCTAAATATTTTATAGCTAAATTCTATTATTATTTTAAAAAAATTTGTTTATTATATTTGAAAAAAAACATTAATTCTAAATATTTGATAGTATTTCTAAATTTTGATTATATTTTAATTATAAATAATATTGTAATTAAACATTAATATAAGCATAAATTTGAATATAAGATTATAACTAAAGTCATATTATTTTTAAATATATTTTGAAACAAAATATAAAATATAAATAAGTAAAGGTATTAATATGATATTTAAATGATCTTTCATCCTAGTTTTAATTACAAGACCAAACACATGACTTATTTCTAAAGATAGTTCTATAAAAGTTTTATAAAAGATATCAAATCTAGTTTTAGTCTTTTTTGTCATTTTATAAAAAAACATATATTTAAATCAAACTATAATCAACCATCTCAATTAAATATTATATATATATATATATATATATATATATATATATATATATATATATATATATATATATATATATATATATATATATATTATTGAACCATTAGTACATTTAAGTGAATTTTGAAGTATCATTTTTTTAAAAGAGATGCTAGGACATAGGGTTCCATAGGAAATCATCTTAAATTAGAACTCCCATTAGTCACTCTCAATTTTTAATGTAAAAGAAAACTAAGTTTTATTTTATTTTAAATGATCATTCAAACTTAAGAATTTTAGAAAATTATGATCCAATTATGGTCTAGTTATGGATAAACAAAGAAATAAATCATTATACAACTTTTAGCTATGCACTTGTTTGCATATGCTCCCAAAAAATAAGGCCAATTATAAGGCAAATAAGACATCCTAAAAATTAAATTTTAGCCTTCTGAGCCTTACAAAATGTAGTTTGTTCCTTCGTCACACACTATACTTGTTGATTGTGCACTAGTCACCCAAACAAAGGATCCACATCCATCATGTCCCTATAATAGAAAATCTTCATTAGTTCTTAGTATAATAACTAATTATTCATTACGCTAACTAAAAAATTAATTCTATTAACTATCCTTTTTCTATTCAGCCAACACCAAAATTTACATTCGGGATTTATTTGTGTGTTTGAGGCCTTTAACAAATATGGGCCTGCACCACATCAACATGTTGGCACATTCATTAAAGTCATCAAGCCTTCTACATCAAAAGTACATTTGTTATATGAAAATACACACTCAAAAGCATCAAATTAGAAATAGGTCAACTGAAATACATAAAAAAGACACAAAATTTGATTGGAAAATACTTTGTCAATTCAAATATCACTACCACTATCAAAGCTATTGGCTAATTGCATATTATATAGTTCTGATCTGTATTATAATCTAATTGTATTGAACCATCTTCTCATTAATATTGATATCTAGAACTCTATAGATTAATAAATATTCATATTACATTGATATTGTTATATTGAAGAAGAAATTTTTAAAACATTGTGATGAAGATACTATATTGAAAAATCAAAATTAGTATAACTCTAAATCTGATCAAACACTTGGTATACAAGGAATCAAAGTATGTTCTAGTGGGAATATGTGCATTGATAGGCTGAGGGTAGTTATTTGGAACATGATATTCCCAAGCATTTGGTATTTGACCTAGTAGAAGAGAGTTTTGTCTATGTGTAGATGTTATATACATGGAATAATTATCCTTAGATATGATAGCCCTTATTTTCACCATGCCAAAACCTTGGAAATTTATTGTGAAAATACTTTAAAGAGTGTTGTGTTGGTTAGGGTTCATTCTTTATTTGTTATCAATTTTCCAAAAAATAACGCTAACCTAATCTTTTTGCCCTAGCCCAGTTTGAAATTCTTGCCCTAATTGGATGGTTTGATATCCTAAGATTGTGTCTTTACCCTATCATGGAAAGAATTTCCTTAACTCCACTATCAATTTTCACCTTTACCTTAGCTTTTGTTTCAAGGAGAAGATTGTATGTCATTTTCAAATTTTTAATCAAGTGATACAATCTTAGTATCAGGGTTTTAGGCATCTAGTCATTAGCTTAAGAGTTCCCTCTCCCAATGTTATGAAGTATAGGCGAGTGAAGGATCATAAGGGTAAAGTGTTGGTCTATTGATCTTAAGATATACTAAATGGTCATAGCATCACAAGTATTTAAAGTAAAGTTTCTGACCTTATGATCACCCTTTTGTCATGTCACCTTAAATGTCTCATGGGAAGAGTTTGAAGTTAACTTATAAGATGTTATGACAAGCAAATAATCATGGGATCATAAAGGCAAAAAGGAAGACCCATGACCATATGAGAATAAAAGGATTGTAATATCATAAAGGACATAAACTTCTAAGGGTATGTAGGATTACGATCTTACAATAAAGGGAAGATCATATAAGCATAAAGGCTTTTGAAGGAGACCTCTAAAGATACAAAAAACTATGATTGTAAGATCATAGGAGAAAATTATGAGGATTTAGATGACATGATAAGGAAGTGATCCTAATATCATAAAGTGGGAAGTGATAAGTGATATAGTGTTGTAATGTTGGGCTAGGCGCATGATCATAATATTTTGAGACATATGGCAACTGGTATCTTCCGATGCTACAAACAGGAGTAGATCATAAGATCTTTTCAAAGCTATGAAGTAGTACTAGATTGCAAGATCATAAAGATAAACATTAAATCTTCCAAGGCTACAAAAAAGAAAGGAAAGTAGTTAGCATATGGTCAGGAGATAAAGGCAATAGTTAAAGGTAACTTCCAAAGTTATGAAGTTAGTTAGTTGACTGTAGTCACAGGATTGTAAGATAAGAAAATTTGAAGTCTGATGCTATGCCAAACAATGTTTGTGAGATCGTAAGGGTTTATGAGGTAACTTTTAAAGTTACAAAAAATGCTCAATTAGCCGTGATTGTAAGATTATAAAGCTCAAGAAGGAAGGATCCAATGTTACGAAAGGTTATGATCATAAGATCGTAAGGGATAAGATGCCCATTGACGATCCTATGAAAGGATGTATAAAGTGTTCAACATAAGTTCATGGCTCTAAAAAATGATTCTATTTCCAATATTTTGATCTTATGATGAGTTGTGTCTCATAATAGTGTGAGGATCTTAAAATACCTTTTCAAAGACACAACAAATGGTATAGCATAGGGCATATGGTGTCCACAAAGTGGTTGGCATAGATGGGACTGATATGGTATATGGGGTAGAGTACATTATAGCCAGAGACATATATGAATCATACCATGGTGGAGAGTATTACTATGTGGAGTATACTATAGAGAATATGAAGGATAATTTTGGACTAGTATAGAGTGGAGAAATGGGAAGTTTCAAATTCCATCATTACTCACTGCTGATGCACCTGATCTTGTACAAGAATATGGGGTATGTTAGTCTTGATTTCATTGATCACACCTCTGATGTAAATGGAGAGCTACTAGTTTATCTATGGACATAGGTATGGGATGGTTCTTATCACTACTCTAACTTTGTTTCCTCTTCAATAATTTTAGTACTCTTATCATGAAAATGTTAGACCCTAGTTACTTTAAGGCACTTCAGATTTTGAAGATCCTGTTAAGACCAACCCTTCTACCTAAAAATAAAAGGTAAGATCACAATTGAGGGGACATATTCTTATTCCCAACTATTTCTCTCACAAGAGTATATGGTTTCCCTCAACCTCCTCATATATTGCCCAAATTTATCTTGGCAGTTCATGATGGTAAACATAGAATACTTAGGGCCTAAAGTGCATAGAGTTATATTTTTTTGTAGATGCTTTAGAATTGGAGAATTTTCAATTGGAAAAGTATCCTTAGATCAAATACATTCTTTCCTCCACCATTTCAATTTATCAACTACCCCATATAGGATGTATGGTCCAGATAATTAGATTAGGAATACCCTTAAAGAAATTAGAAATTATGTGTTTGCAAACACAAAAGAGTTACCACATGAGGACCTCATTCAAAACATTGTACCTGAGGGGGAGGCTACTGATAAACTTGAAATTTTTTATGATGTTCTGAGGGTGGGGAGATAATTGAAGAGAGCATACTCAAATTTCAAGGGTTTTTACATGGATGTCCCTTACCCACAAAGGATAAGGAAGATGGTTGTTAACCATGATGAGATCATGACACAAATGCCAGAGGGGCCAATCAGAGAAGAATAAAGGGTAAACCTTGATAGCTTGAAACCAGATGTGACCCTAGAAATTGGAGAAGATGAACCTATAGAGGCATCATGGGTTACCAAGTGTAAAAAAAGATAGAAGGTAGTCCACATACCATAAAAGGTAAAACAAAGAACTCTATAGATCCTACCTGGTAAGAATCAACATTTTGCTAATCTAAGGAAAAGTTATATACAAAATAGAGCAAATGCAAAAAATAATACTTTGATTGATTTAGAGTTGGAAACATCAAGATTAGATGAAAAGATCATCCAAGCTCATTAGTTTATTGAAGATGATGAATTAATCAAATCTATGGAGTTTAAGAGCTTCCTCTATACGATCAAATAGAGTGAACTGGCATTGAAGATGAAGCCACAAGAGTTTGATGAGAAAAAACAATAATTAATTGATAAAATTCATGCCTATGATCTAGAGAGTGAGGTACTAACTCTTAAGGAGGCTAGGGACTTTGTGCAAAGGAGTGGTATGCTCCTGGTACCTGGCTAGGATCTAGAACAAGGTTTCATGCTTGACCAAATCAGCAGATAAGAAAATGCAATATCTTATGAAACATTTGGTGTTAGTGAACTTGAAAGGGGACCAAGTTTCAACATTGATTCCAAATCCTCAGTAGTATAGAGCATGGCTTCTAATACCAATAAGCCAAATTTGATGGATGTGCAAAATACTGCCTAAGGAAATATGATAGTGTGGACTTTGCATGGTACCTCAAGTACAAAAATCTCCAAGGAAATGAAAGACTTCTCATTTATGAAGGAGGATAAAGTGAAGGAAATAGAAACAAAATTGTCTAGAACATTCCATGACTACATAGACGTTAGGAAGCTCTACAAGGAAGAGCTCAGAAAGAGCTATGTATACAAATAGAGAATTGAAGAATTGGAGGCCAAGGCTCAGGGGCTAGAAGCTGAAGTTGGATCTTTAAAAGAGAAAATAATTGGTGTAAAGTACAATAAAGAAAAAAGCCTTCAAGAACAACCAATGAGAATAATAGTAGAAACAACTACTCAAATAGAGGAGCTAGAGGTATAGGATATAAAACCTACAAGGATGACCACTGATGCTCCATCTCCATAGTAGGGTGGTGAGGTAAGGACAACTATCCTTAAAAGTATGATAGGCCATAGAGTGGAGACTCTAAAAATTATATCCCAATAGGCCCATGCTTTGTATATATATTTACAAGATGTTGATTAGGTTTACAATGGAGCACTTGCATGGTTACCACCTACTTTTAATCTATGGAGACTATACACTCAATTTTTGGAGAGGCTAATTATGTTGATGGGTAAAAGGCTAGATTTTCTTAACAAAATCATTATAGTAAAGGAGGGCTTGGAGATAGTAAAATAATTTATAGGTTTCTTTACTAGAAAATTACTAATTATCCAAGGAAAGAATTTTTTTTTAACATAGGTGATTGAGCCTTGCATTCCTCCTATTTTGGCTGCTAATAGAAAATTGAGAGACTAGCAGGAGTGGTAAGATTCTTTCAGTGTAGTGCTAACTCAGGAAGCCATGGAATCAGTTTTTAAAGATGGTAGTGATATCCCATTCAATAACCTGATTGATTTCTTATTTAAAGTTGAAATAGAATTAAATAAATTTTCATTGGAATCAAAAGCTATAACAGATGCTAGGTGGGATAAAGTGACAAAAGAATTAGATGAAGTTAAGATAATAAAATGGCCCACAAAAAGAGAAATATATTTCTAGGAGGTGGTTGGAGAGATTAAGGCTTTGCCAATAGGGAGTAGCTGAAGATTTATGTGATTAAAGGCAATGAGAGATTTAGATAAGATCAAATATACTGAGTGGCCCATTAAGAAAGTAAATCTCTCATAGATGAATATATTAAATTTTTTGAAGCTTTTAGGAAGTTAGAGATAGTATAAGATGAAAGGGATTACAATAAAGACTCCTGTAGTAAATGTCACCTTATAATTTTGCAACTACCTTCCTATTTTGGTTCGAATGTAGAACATTTTAGTTGTAACTTTTCAGACATGTCTTGCCACTTTTCTTTGAATTAGGGTTTTGACATGTGTCCTTCCATCTGAAGCTTGTTGCAATCCTTCCATATAAGGATTTCAAAGATGTTGAGTAGAGGTCCAAAGTCTATAGAATTTTTTAGTATTTTATGTTATTCATAGTTGGTCTAGCTTTTGTCAATTGTATGAATGTATTCACTATTACAAATTTGACAATACAGTGAACATTAAATGATTAAGATTGCAAAGTTATGAGTTATATTTGAGTTTATATACATACTGTATTTTTTTTCAAGGAAAATTAATATAAAAGGAATTTATGCATATCTATGTCTCTAAGTTTTTTCTCCATTCTTATATATCCGTGATCTTGGGATTGAGATGAACAAAATTCTTTCATTTTAATGTAGCTTGGATGAGTTGTATATTTTTTACTAATTTTTTTAAATTTAAAGAGTTAAGTAAATTCTTTCAAGAGTTGATAGGGTTTTAGGTATATGGGAGGGATATCATAAGAATGCAATTTAGAGTTAACTATCAGCAAATTTAATTGCAAGTCAATTAAATAGTTCTAGAGTTACTAGTTTTGACTCTGTATAACAATGGATAAGGAATTTGTCAATCAAATTTAGTTGCGAGACAATATGTTCATATGGTTGCACACTACATATATCAATCAAAAATCAATTTTCCATTATGTAACAAAGAACTAAAATTGTTGGTCAACACTTATTTGTAATAACTTTCCTTTTGAGTTATAACTAGCTACTATAATCAAGGAGTTTATTGCAAATCTAAGAATAATATTAACCGTTATTTGTTATAGGGGATAAATTTGAAAGAAGAAGTATTAGTAAGCAAGTATCTGAAGAATATATCAAAATAATCAATCATATTCAAATCATAGAGGCGCACCCGCCTTGGCCCTACAGAGCCTAAAGTGTAGAGAGTTTTTATACTTTGTTCATGTTGGTCTAGAAGTGAGATGAATCTTGCTAAGAATGGGATCTAGCTAGTCCTTAGGCTTGTTTACATGTTTAGCATCCTGGTATTGGGTTTAGAGCAACCTAGTAGCTCCTAAAAAACACCAACAAGATATACTACTATAACTCATAGGCAGTGAATTGGGCTCTAACTCCTTTTCCTTGTTAATGCCAGAGAAATTTGTTCCAATAGAAATTATGTGGTTATTAAAATTCCTATTGTTCTACCTTCCCTCTCTCCCTACCCAATTGCCCTATTTTCAACACTCTTTTTTGCACAACTTGAGAGAAATTTTCTAGATCTACAGGTGTTGATAGAGATTTACAACTTTTGCTATTGTTTTCTTGGGTTATTTCCTACTATATATATGATGCCATGTTTAGTTGAATTACAATAGACCAAAATAATGAGACTGCCACATATTATCACTTTTTAATCAAATATTTCAAGCACATGTCTAGTCTAGGTAAAATTAATCCTAGGAAATTATTATGCTTGGAGATGATAACTATATAAAACATCTTCACTAGATTTGGCTACATGCTAAAAATTATTTAGTAACAATATAATAATGCATGTTAAAAAATTGCAACAATATAATAATTTGCATAGTAACAAGACTCGACATTTTGTAGATGTTACATAGTAATAACACTCAACATGTTCTATCATGTTAAAAATTTATAGTAGTTTAATAATTTGCATAATAATAATAGGATTGGAACAATAAAATTCAATGTTCATACCACATATTTTGTGAAAAGGTAATGCTAGCATCTATAATAACACTCAACATGTTGCTATACATATGAAAACACACAAGGCTTGGATTCAAAATGTTGAAAGAGAGATATTGTCCAATATATATCTAAGCACATGATTTGAGCTTTAAACATAAAATGGTAACACACCCAATGTCATAAAGATCATAGAAAATAAATATAAAGAAGGTGTTGGAAGTATGGGTAGTTAGATGTCTAGAGTGTTTTCATTTATGGGAACATATATTTAGTATTTAATTTATGTATTTAGAGTTAGAAAATTGTCTATGTGTTAGACAGTTTGCAATAGTATAGAGATAGATGTGATGTGTACATACACTACACTTTGAGTTAGCTCATACAAACTAAGGATTGACATATAACAACGTGGTGATGATATATGATGGTGTACAGACCTATATGGATCATACAAGACAAGTTACAATTGATTTACAAGTTCTAGTATTGAACAAAACAAAACATAACATATCAAATAATTGGATTGTACGACTTAAGGAATTATTTTGGTGACAAAATAATTACTAAGTCATGATGGGCAAATATCCCAGATGTTTACCCTAAGTCACTTTTATATTAAGTCAAATGTGTGAAGACATGAAGGCCTACTATGAAGAGTTTTATCATTTTGTGAGGTATAAGTAAAGATCTTATCTTGTGCAGATAAAAAGAATGAAGTGAACAAGTGATGAAAACTATTATAGAGAAAGCTTATGTGCTATGTGAGCCTTATGTTGTAATGCCCCGCCAAGGGATCCAAATGAATTAACCTAAATTTTTAGTAAGTTTTCTAAACACATTTTTTTTCTAAAGTAAGAAAGTATAACATACACATCAAACAAATAGTAGCGGAAGCAATAACATGTAATCATCAACAAACATACATAACAGGTTACATTCCTTAAGGATCGCAAGACATTGAGTCACATTTAAATTTAATTAATTCTAAGTCTAACAACTACCACATCCACATGAAAGAATAATAAGAAAGTACAATGTCCATTATATACATTTGTTTCGAATGCCTCTTGGAAAATTAATTCAGAATGCTCAATCATCCACTGTACATGTCACAGGGTATGAAAAGCTTAAAAGAATATACATATGTAAAAATAAAGATACATCATCCTCAAATCCATGATACAAAGTACAGTAAAATAAATGAAATCATCCACCATACATGATACATCCATAATGATAAAACATCCATCATAAAATCTAACCATCCATCATAATGATCCAAGAACATAGTGAAGGTAAATGCCAACCAATAAAGCTCCAACCACGATGACTACAGATGGATCTCAATGGTAAGAGTAAAAGCACTACCACCCAACCGCATGGAACCTAAATGGTCCACTCCCACTACACTAAGGAGATAGTCTCAAGTCCCAAAAAAGGTATCAAAACACAAAACACAAGTACTCTCTAAGTCTGGGAAATCCTAAAAGTACACTAACTCAAAAGTTCCAACATAGATACACATCTAGACCCAGAGGCACAAAAGACACGTAGGAAACCTACTATGCAAGCGAGAAAGTGTCATCACATGAATCACATTGGAAGTTACCTGAGCAATCCCTCAGGAATCTCGGGTCCCCAGTAATTTTGTGGCCATTAGTATCCTCTTATACTGACGATGCATACTATGGAATGCAAGGTTGCAACCAAGCATTCTCTCTACCCCATCCTAGTTTGTACTACCACTCAAGGCATGGGAGAGAACATACAGTTATCTTATTAGGTTCATTTAAGTTAGTATTTAGGTGAGATTTTTTCACTTATTAAAACAAACAACTTACAATGAGTCATCCCCAGAGCCACTTCGAGTCTCCTGTCCCTCATTGCAAGCCACTTCCCGACACTACACATAGATAACCTACCCTAGGCTCATGAAATCACAAAACACAAATATCACCTCAACCCTATACAAGCGACTAGAAAGCATCAAATGATAATCATAATGATCAGTTCTCTATCAGCAACTGAAGGCATCAATGATAAGTCACAATATCCAATGGTTATCCAACGAGCAACCAACAAGTATCCCAATAATAGATCACAATACTGATCGAAGACTCCAAAATGGTCAAGTCAAAACATGACATCATCAAGAACAAATCACTTTAAAACACCTCAACTTCACACAAGGAAACTAGAAAGCAATAATAAACAGTAAAAACATCCATCATACATCACTCTAATCACATCATCATGGTTGGGTTTAAAAGATCAAGAACAAATCATCATAATACCACAATCGCATAATCCTCGAGCCTTTGGTAACAACCTAAACTGGTCAACCTAATCAGCCCCAAAACCCCAACCATAATAGCATAAAGAAAACAAAACAGTACAGTACAGTTCATAGTTTGGGCTTGTTTCCATAATACACACTAAGGTTTAAGTTGAAAATTTCAGTTTGAGTTTCAATGAACATTTTTAATGTAAAGGTTTCTCACTATTACCCTTATAATTTAACCCAATTATTTATTCATGAATATACAAGTATTCTCAAATTTAAAGTCAAATTCCCTAAAGTAAATCAATCTAGAATAATCTTTATTTTATTAAGTTATAAAAATAATCAATAATGATTTTAAATAAAATCACTATGATTTTATTCAAATCAATTATTTAATCTTCATTTAATAATAACTCCTTTACTATTAACGAATATTACTTTAACCATGTTTAATTAAATAAATTAATATTTTATTTAAATATAAAAACATTTATTATAATAAAATTATTAACAATTTTTAATAATTTAAAAATTTATTAAAGCAAACTTTAACATTGTTGATATCTTTTAACAAATTTATAATTTTTTAAACATTGATAAAATAAAATTAAAAGAAAGAAAGTTACATTTGAATAAATGGCGCCTCCTTTATATGGAGCCATGTGGCCCCTGTCATAGGGTACTGCAAGCTTTAAAGGTCGTGCGGTCCCCTGTTGACGCAGGTCTCCACCAATGATATCAAAAGTGCTAGGGGGAAAAAGGTAAGACCCCTCTCCATGCGTATTTTTTTATATATATTTTATTTTATTGATTATTATTTTTTTTATAAAAACTTTTAAATTTAATTGAAATCGCCTCTTTATAAAAATAGTTTTGTTTATTAAAAGATAACCCTCTCTAATTTAATTTTAATAATATATGTTTATTAATATATATATTATAAATAATTATATATATCTATATATCTATATATATATATATATATATATATATATTTACAAACATTCAAAAATATACTCTGATAGAGAAAATTAAATCCATATTTCTTTAATCTATCAAACAAGGATGTCTGGTCACTCTTCTAATTTTTTCGTATGCTGAATATATTGACAAGCATTTAATAATTTACAATATTGAAATATTTAAGCTTTCATCACAGAGAATTTAGATATACAATCCACAGTCACGAAGAAGACAGGAAAGGATAATTGCGTAATTAATTGATGATCAAAACACAAGACCCTACCTGAGCCTGATGCTATTATGCAATCTCCAAAAACTGTAAGAGAATTCGCTCCTCTTCAATAACCTTCTTCTCAAAATCTTTCTTAGAATTTGCCTTCTGAAATTCGCTTCCAAAAGTTGTCTCCCAAAATTTCTGTCTCCAAAATTCACTGTCCAAATTCGTATCCCTCAATCATGAACCCCCAAAGTTGTGATAAGGAGTTTTCTCCTCAAATCGGGGCACTAATTGTTCGTTCACCCGAGATGACTCCTTACTCAACTGAGTTAACTCTAAAATTAACTTTATTTATCTTTCTTTATCTTGCATTAATATTTTCATGCACATTAAGTTGAATTATTAAGTAACTTTATTTAATATTCCACTTGACTTCTATTTTAATCTTTATTACTTTTAAACCCATGCGCACTTTATGAAATTAAAATAACATTATTACTTTCACTTATTTAATCTTTTTAATTAATTTCTTTTATTTTTAACTCATGCTTGCATCATGCAATCTAGAAACTTTAATAATTTAATATCTTTCAACTTTTAATTTATTTTAGAAACTTAATTGATAAAATATTTAATTAACTTAAATAACAATACTATTTAGCATTTATTTAAAAATGAACTCTAAATATATTATTATTAAAGTAAATAAATATTATCACGTTCTAAATTTATCCTTGAACTTTTATCTCCAATTTTAATTCTTTTATTTAATTAATTTCTCAATTAATTAAATATTAAAGATATCGTATTAATTCTCCATTAAATTAAGTCATTAATTAATCTTTTTAATTAGACTTAATTAATAGAAAATACATCAAGGACTCATAAAGCAACATACGAAAACCCATCATAGAAAAACACATACTAAATCAAACAAAAGGGTTATAATCACGAAATTACATCATTTGATGCATTTAGAGGGTACTTAACTCAGATACTTGACCTAATTATCAATTAGGACAATTGGCTAAAGGGTTTAGGATTTGGACTTAAGAGTTTATCTCCCCTCTCTTACCATTGAGATAATGCGATAGGGTACGCTCATCTTGGCAATTCAGGGAAGTTGATACCCGGTACCTGCAACTTGCATAAAATCCATGCATGTACAGACACAATATTCTAAGGTAAACAGACAATGATAGCAAGTGGTGCATCGTGTAGATCCCGACTAGCAGGTGACTATGACTCCCTTCCTTAACCACATCAGAAACACCATACATAAAGAAAACAAACATGCACACCATACAGATGTAGTATGGGGTAAGTATCCATAAGAAAGCACATGTGATAATAAACCATCTAATTAATCATCATCAATAACTAAAAAAATTGAATAATCATCATACATGCATGAAATATAGAGTACCAAGTAATCTCATCATATAATAAACTAAATCTGAAACAATATCTAAAAATTTGAAAGTAATGCTACTAAACATCAAGTATTAAACTGGCTTAAAAGAGTTTGGCAATGATAACTGAAATGCAACTTAGGGGTAGGCACTACATTCACCCTCCCTAGACTTAGGCTTACTCCTGGAAGCCTACAAGAAAAGTAAAGCTAAGGTCTCATTGTGCAGGTCCTATTGGACCCTTCCCCCCCATAGGAGGATATGACTCCACTGAGTACACTCTTTGGGCTCTACCCATGTCACCAACTATACATTTTGAAGCTGCGGGTCACTGGCCTGGGAACTGTGGTTTCCTTTGAGCGCAATGAGATGATTTGTGTCCACGTTGTCCACATGTGAAACACTCTCCATCGAAGCTCCTCTGAACTCTAGGTGCACTAGACTACTAAAAACTACTCCCACTAGGATAAGACTGAACACTCTGAGATGGTCGATCATACTGGTTGGGCTTGTTGTGATGAGCCTTGTGATAGTTCTTAGCATTGGAACCACCACCACCATTCTGTGCTGGAGGATAAGTACCTTCCTACTGCTGATTACCCCTAGAAGGAGGTTTCCTATTGCCACCTGCTCCTTGACCACCCTTTGATCCTGATGCTGAAGGTGCTCCTACAAAACCCCCATGTCCTAAGTTTACACTCTACTCTACAAGGATGGCTCGATGTACCACATCCTTGATGGTTTTAGGTTCAAACACCTTAACACCCCCAATTAAATAGTTGTTCAAACCTCTGATGAAATATTGTGCCAACTGTGCTGGGTTGTCACTGAATCCTAAAAAGGGCATGAGCTCAAAGAACTTGCGCTCATACTCTATAACGGTCATAGTGTACTGTCTCAGGTTATGGAACTCATCTGCTCTATGTTGCTTCCATTCCTTGGTAGGAATTGCTCACGAAAGCTCTCTAAGAATAACTCCCATGTGACATTGTTCATGGTTAAGTCCAACTTCTTTTCCTCGATTGTCCACCAAGTGGCCCCAAAGAACTCTAGGTTGGTGATATAAAACCTCGCTTTGACATTACTGTCAAAGTCCTACATAGCAAAAATCCTATCAAGGGCAATAAGCCACTGCTTAGCTACATATCCAGAACCCTGCCTATCAAAGGGCTTGACCTTGGACCTCTGAAGGTCCTTCATCTATGAAGATACAATGGATCTATGTCGATCCCTCAAAGGGCTCCTAGACCTAGGTCTATGCTCATGTCCTGCCCGATGTGCTCTATCCTGATCATGAACAGGAGGTAGGCAATCAATGATGGTTCACATCATTTGCCTCATGGAAACCTCCTCTGAGTCAGCATGCTCCTCTCTATGGTTCTCTTCCTAATGCTCAGTGACATGCTCTTCCCTATTCTCTTCCTGATTAAGGTCTTTGTGGGCAGACTCATGGACACTAATAGCTCTACCTCGTCCACGGCCCCTACCATGACCTCTAATGGAAGACCTCATCCCAGATACCATCCTACAATAATATTCAAGACACAAGATGCTATAATAACCATACTACTGAAAAGCATAGATAAAAGACTCATGTTTTGCAAACGGAATAGTTTCAATTGAGTTTTAAAATCTAAGTGTTGAAGTATGAAAAATATGCAACTAACAGTTTAAGTTATGTTTCAGTTCAACTAGTTAACACTAGTGGCATTCCAATATACCCAAAGCTCCCAATGTAGAAACTCGGGCTCTGATACCAGATGTAATGCCCTGCCAAGGGATCCAAAAGAATTAACCTAAAGTTTTACTAAGTTTTCTAAACACATTTTTTTTTAAAAGTAAGAAAGTATAACATACACATCAAACACATAGTAGCGGAAGCAATAACATGTAATCATCAACAAACATACATAATAGGTTACATTCTTTAAGGATCCCAAGATGTTGAGTCACATTTAAACTTAATTAATTCTTTTCCTAACAACTACCACATCCACATGAAAGAATAATAAGAAAGTCCAATGTCCATAATATAAATTTGTTCCAAATGCCTCTTGGAGAATTAATTCGGAATTCTATATCATCCACTGTACATGTCACAGGGTATGAAAGGCTTAAAAGAATATACATATGTAAAAATAAAGATACATCATCCTCAAATCCATGATACAAAGTATAGTAAAATAAATGAAATCATCCACCATACATGATACATCCATACATCCATAATGATAAAACATCCATCATAAAATCTAACCATCTATCATAATGATCCAAGAACATAGTGAAGGTAAATGCCAACCAAGAAAGCTCCAGCCATGGCGACTATAGACGGATCTCAATGGTAAGAGTAAAAGCGCTACCACCCGACCACGTGGAACCTAAATGGTCCACTCCCACCGCACTGAGGAGATAGTCTCAAGTCTCAAACAAGGTATCCAAACACAAAACACAAGTACTCTCTAAGTATAGGAAATCCTAAAAGGACACTAACTCAAAGGTTCCAACATAGATAGACATCTAAACCCAGAGGCACACAAGACACGTACGAAAGCTACTATGCAAGCGAGAAAGTGTCATCAGATGAATCACATTGGAAGTTACCCGAGCAATCCCTCAGGAATCTCGGGTCCCCAGTAATTCTGTGGCCATTAGTATCCTCTCGTACTGACAAGGCATACTATGGAATGCAAGGTTGCAACCAAGCATTCTCTCTACCCCATCCTAGTCTGTACTAGCACTCAAGGCATGGGAAAGAACATACAGTTATCTTATTAGGTTCATTTAAGTTAGTATTTAGGTGAGATGTTTTCACTTATTAAAACAAACAACTTACAATGAGTCATCCCCAGAACCACTTTGGGTCTCCTGTCCCTCATTGCAAGCCACTTCTCGACACTACACATAGATAACCTACCCTAGGCTCATGAAATCACAAAACACAATATATCACCTCAGCCCTATACAAGCAATTGGAAAGTATCAAATGATAATCATAATGATCACAATAGTTCTCTATTAGCAACTAAAGGCATCAATGATAAGTCACAATATCCAATGGTTCTCCAACGAGCAACCAACAAGTATCCCAATAATAGATCACAATATTGATCGAAGACTCCAAAATGGTCAAGTCAAAACATGTCACAACATGACATCATCAAGAACAAATCACTTTAAAACATCTCAGCTTCACGCAAGAAAACTGGAAAGCAATAACAAACAGTAAAAACATCCATCATAGAGCACTCTAATCACATCATCATGGTTGGGTTTAAAAGATCAAGAACAAATCATCATAATACCACAATCGCATAATCCCTGAGCCTTTGGTAACAACCTAAACTAGTCAACCTAATCAACCCCAAAACCCCAACCATAATAGCACAAAGAAAACAGAATAGTACAATATAGTTCATAGTTTGGGTTTGTTTCCATAATACACACTAAGGTTTAAGTTGAAATTTTTAGTTTGAGTTTCAATGAACGTTTTTAATGTAAAGGTTTCTCACTATTACCCTTATAATTTAACCCAATTATTTATTCATGAATATACAAGTATTCTCAAATTTAAAGTCAAATTCCCTAAAATAAATCAATCTAGAATAATCTTTATTTTATTAAGTTATAAAAATAATCAATAATTATTTTAAATAAAATTACTATGATTTTATTAAAATCAATTATTTAATCTTCATTTAATAATAACTCCTTTACTATTAACAGATATTACTTTAACCATGTTTAATTAAATAAATTAATATTTTATTTAAATATAAAAACATTTATTATAATAAAATTATTAAAAAATTTTAATAATTAAAAAATTTATTAAAGAAAACTTTAACATTGTCGATATCTATTAACAAATTTATAATTTTTTAAACATTGATAAAATAAAATTAAAAAAAAGAAAGTTACATTTGAATAAATGGCGCCTCTTTTATATGGAGCCGTGTGGCCCCTGTCACAGGGTACCACAGGCTTTAAAGGCTATGCAGTCCCCTGGTAACGTAGGTCACCGCCGATGATATCAAAAGCACGGGGGGGGGGGGGGGGGGGGGGGGGCGTGGAAAGGTAAGACCCCTCCCCATGTGTTTTTATTTTATATATATTTTATTTTATTGATTATTTTGTTTTTTATAAAAACTTTTAAATTTAATTGAAATCGCCTCTTTATAAAAATAGTTTTGTTTATTAAAAGATAACCCTCTCTAATTTAATTTTAATAATATATGTTTATTAATATATATATATATATATATATATATTATAAACATTCACAAATATATTCTGATAGAGAAAATAATATTAACCATTTGCATTTCAATCTACAATTTTCATTTTTAAATTTAAAATTCAACCCTTCCCCGATTAAATGCATATTTCTTTAATCTATCAAACAAGGATGTCTGATCACTCTTCTAATTTTTTCGTATGCTGAATATATTGACAAGCATTTAATAATTTACAATATTGAAATATTTAAGCTTTCATCACAGAGAATTTAGATATACAATCCACAGGCACGAAGAAGACAGGAAAGGATAATTGCGTAATTAATTGATGATCAAAACACAAGACCCTACCTGAGCCTGATGCTATTATGCAATCTCCAAAAACTGTAAGAGAATTCGCTCCTCTTCAATAACCTTCTTCTCAAAATCTTTCTTAGAATTTGCCTTCTGAAATTCGCTTCCAAAAGTTGTCTCCCAAAATTTCTGTCTCCAAAATTCACTGTCCAAATTCGTATCCCTCAATCATGAACCCCCAAAGTTGTGATAAGGAGTTTTCTCCTCAAATCGGGGCACTAATTGTTCGTTCACCCGAGATGACTCCTTACTCAACTGAGTTAACTCTAAAATTAACTTTATTTATCTTTCTTTATCTTGCATTAATCTTTTCATGCACATTAAGTTGAATTATTAAGTAACTTTATTTAATATTCCACTTGACTTCTATTTTAATCTTTATTACTTTTAAACCCATGCGCACTTTATGAAATTAAAATAACATTATTACTTTCACTTATTTAATCTTTTTAATTAATTTCTTTTATTTTTAACTCATGCTCGCATCATGTGATCTAGAAAATTTAATAATTTAATATCTTTCAACTTTTAATTTATTTTAGAAACTTAATTGATAAAATATTTAATTAACTTAAATACTAATACTATTTAGCATTTATTTAAAAATGAACTCTAAATATATTATTATTAAAGTAAATAAATATTATCACATTCTAAATTTATTCTTGAACTTTTATCTCCAATTTTAATTCTTTTATTTAATTAATTTCTCAATTAATTAAATATTAAAGATATCATATTAATTCTCCATTAAATTAAATCATTAATTAATCTATTTAATTAGACTTAATTAATAAAAAATACATCAAAGACTCATAAAGCAACATACAAAAATCCATCATAGAAAAACACATACTAAATCAAACAAAAGGGTTATAATCACGAAATTACATCATTTGATGCATTCAAAGAGTACTTAACTTAGATACTTGTCCTAATTATCAATTAGGACAATTGGCTAAAGGGTTTAAGATTTGGACTTAAGAGTTTATCTCCCCTCTCTTACCATTGAGATAATGCGATAGGGTACGCTCATCCTGGCAATTCATGAAAGTCGATACTTAGTACGTGCAACCTGCATAAAATCCACGCATGTACAAACAATATTCTAAGCTAAACAAACAATGTCAGGAAGTGGTGCATCGTGTAGATCCCGACTAGAAGGTGACTAAGACTCCCTTCCTTAACCACATCAGAAACACCATACATAAAGAAAACAAACACGCACATCATACACATGCAGTATGGGGTAAGTATCCATAAGAAAGCACATGTGATAATAAACCATCTAACTATCATCATCGATAACTAAAAACATTGAATAATCATCATACATGTATGAAATATAGATTACCAAGTAATCTCATCATATAATAAACTAAATCTGAAACAATATCTAAAAATTTGAAAGTAATGCTACTAAACATCAAGTATAAAACTGACCTAAAAGATTTTGGCAATGATAACCGAAATATGACTTAGGGGTAGGCACTACATATGTGATGTGAGATTTGATTTATGATCAGAGCAAGTGCAAGATACAATAGTAAGACAATATTGTATGTATACTTACTCTTGTGAAGAACTTAATTGTATAATTGCATGTTAGGGTAGCAAGCTCTTCTTGCATACATTATATTTGGTCTACCAACTCCTAATAGGGTTGAGGCTTTTAATAGGGCCTGGTCCTCTAATAAGGATTCAAGACACTATATGTATTTCATAGACTCCTAATAGGGTCAATATCCTTAACATGATTCTTTTGTTTAGTAGATCATCTTATGGGTGTCATCCCCATTGGGGTTTTCCCTTGGCCAGGGTTTCCCTAGTTAAGAAATAATAGTGTTATGAGTTATCTTTGTGCATGGTTATATTTACTATTCAACATTGTTGGTATACTTTTATATGCAAGTTATAAAGTAATTAACAATATTCAGTTGTGGGAAATGTTTGTAGAATATTAATTTACCCCCTCTCAATATTATCTATTTATAACAATTGGTATCTGATATCAGTTACTCAGAAGAGGCTTAATAGATTGAGTAAGATCCTTGTAGATATGGAAAAATTGAAGAAAAACCTTGAGGCTCTTAAACAAATTGATCTTCTAAGTGAAGAAAAAGACAACTTGAAAGATAGGTATGAAGATGTAAAAATTTATATTGGTAGATTGAAGGATAAGATAGATGTTCTAAACTCTAAGAAAGAACCCAGTGAGAAAATTAGCGGTAATAATGAAGTAGAAACTTTGAAGAAAGAAAATGAGATCTTGAAGCATGAATTGAAAAACATTGAACTTAAGTCTTAAGAAGGATGATAGCAAGAATGAACCTAATTTTAAATCTGAGAATAAAGATCTTAGATCCCAGTTAAATCAAGTAACATCTGAATTAGATTCTATTAAGATTGAGCATGTAGAATTAGAAAAGTACAATACCATTGTGAAAGGAGTGTTGACTCAAGATAAGAAGCATTTAGAAAAAGCTTTATTCCAGTAGAGAGAAAATTTATGAACAAATATTTCACCAAAGACGCTCTTATGATAAGGTAGGCCTTGGTTACTTTATTGGAGAGAAATTTGCCAAAAAAGTTAAAATTAGAAAAGAACCAGATCTAGTTGTTGAATCACCTAAAGAATCTGATCTGAGTAAGATTAAATCAAGCACAACTACCGAAGTATCAAAAGAGATTGAACTAGTTGATTTTTCTGCAAGACATGATGAACCAAAGAAAATAAAGCAAGTTGATAAACCTAAGCAAGATGAACCACCCAAGGAAGTGAGACATGAATTCAAAGGTAGATGTTTCATAAACAATGAAGTTGGTCATATGTGTAAGCATGCTTTCAACACCAATGTTTTAAACTTCAAAATTTCTCCATAAGAATAATATGTTTTTGTAGAAGATAATGTTTTAAGGATATGTTGAGCCTGAAATTTGAACCTTCGAAGTTTAGAATTTCAAGTTCAAAGTTCAAAATCAAGCTTGCAAATTCAGTAAGTCAAGGTTCAAATCTAAGTTCAGATTCAAATGTTTAGAGTTTGAAAGCTCAACAACTAAAAATTTAGGATGTCGATTCAGAATTTCAATAGTCCAAAAAGATGAAACAAGTTCAAATTCAGTGGTTCAAATTTTAAGGTTTGCCAATACAGATTTAGAGTTCAGATTTGGGAGTACACATTAAAGGTTGTGGATGAGTGATTCAAGTTCAATAGTTTGACAGTACAGAAGCACTAGCCTAAGATGTCGATTATGGTTGCTGCAAAATCCAAAATGACAAGTTTAGAGCTAAATAATGTGTTTGTTTGATATAAACATGGATGAAAACTCTGTTTTATTGAAGGAACATGCAATAAATTTCAGTGGGAGAAACCATTGTCAATGATGGTTCAAAAATAACATGGTCCCCTTCTTGCTAACTTTGATAAAATGAGCATCACCACACTCTGTGTGAACATATATGTTTTCTTTCTCGTCCATCATTTACAGGCCTTATATAAAAGGAAATTAACCCAATTAATTGGAATAATATGTCCATACCAAAATCATTCATGC
This sequence comes from Cupressus sempervirens, assembly GCA_028749045.1. Classification (NCBI taxonomy): domain Eukaryota; kingdom Viridiplantae; phylum Streptophyta; class Pinopsida; order Cupressales; family Cupressaceae; genus Cupressus; species Cupressus sempervirens. The sequence goes on from CM053792.1 coordinate 786,996,728, forward strand.
AAAGCATCATGATTTTAATGTCATGTTCTTACATCGACATTTGTTAATTACTTCGCTCACATTATATTAACAAGGATTTTGTTTTAAATCTTTATTAGATGGAATATCCCGAGGTGATATAGACAGAGGTGTGCCATTTTCCACGCATTTCCCTCCAACCCGATGCATAAGATATGCTTGGCAACGCATGCATAAGCCACTAAAGAATGAAAGAGCAGACCCGAGCAATGGAATTCCCATGCCATGAGCTCTAAGCAAAGAATCACGTAAAGTGACACCCCCAAATTTTACATAACATGGTATGGACCGGCCTTTGAAGCTGAGCATCAAAATCCCGAGGGCTTTCGGGTCTCTCTGAATATGGATAGAGGTCTATCAAGAATAAAAGCTCTCGAAGAGCATGAGATGAGAAAGGTGATAAAGTCACCCAATATGTGATAACTGCTGCATGGAATGAAATTCCAAGTATGTTGAAGAAGTCGCTAGATATCGACATATAATGAATTGTTTGAACTGAATGGGAGTTCACCAGTGATATGGCGTCATTAGAAATTACAAACTCCCCTTGGACTCTGCACACAATGCATTTGATGGAGTACATATGTGAATTGTTTGACAAGTTGCCAATATGCTATTGCATATATCATGCATACAGCAAAATCAAGCCCGCAATGGAGATGGGTATTAAAGTTGCCGGGATTCCGTGAAAATAAAGAAGCATTCATGTGCTAAAGTGTGGTGGATGCTGGCAACGTATTTGATGAAATACATCAAGCTGAAGCCCCACGAAATCATCAAAAAAATATTTGATACAATTCCAACTGGTAAGGAACCATTTTTAGAAGCCTGATGCCAGCATGAGAATGTATGAAGAAAGGTATGTTAACACTAGTACATTTGATCCCATTTTTAGACCAAAATTTTTGACCATCTATTCAAATGGGGTCAAATTGGTCGGAATAGGCAAGGAAAAATGTCATTTAAAAAAAATCCATGCCCGTATTGGTCGAAATTTTGACCAACATGGGCTTCACTATGTTAAAATGAAAATTTTTCTATTTTGCACCCTGATTCATTGTTATGGAGGAAAGACTTGTATGCTTATTTCTGCTTCCATGGCGTAGACTAAAATGGTATCCGCGAACAAAATCTGCACCCTCCCTCTATGGATCGTATAGGATATTGAAGAAAAATGGCATTGAAGGGCAAAGCAAGTTCTTTATGTGCTTATTTATGCTTATTTCTGCTTCCATGGCTCAGACTGAAAGGGTATCTGCGAACAAAATCTGCACCCTCCCTATATGGATCGTACAGGGTATTGAAGAAAAACGACGTTGAAGGGCAAAGCAAGTTCTTTATGTGCTGCTCCAGCACATTGATGTCCTTCCTAGATAGATCTTTAGCAACCTATAGCACAAAGGGGATTGAAACAACATCATCGAATCGAGAATAAATATAAATGCAAGAGAATGACATAAATAACACAGTGAATGCTCCTGTACTTTTTCATCATCTTAAGTCCTCCATTTTGGAAGTATTATGTCTCTTACATATTTTTTTCTATGTAACTTTTAACCTTTGTGCCTTCTACATCTGCTATATAAGCTTTCATTGTCAGTCTTTTATTAGATACTATGATCTCTATGTTTATTATTGTGAACTTCATTCAGTCATGTTGCACTCTTACCTTCGAGTAACCCATTGTTCTTTTCATTTCATGAACTCTATCTAGTCATGGTTCACATTTTTTATTGCACATGGATAGCAAACTATCATTGATTTTCTATTTCATCATTATTAGGAAGACTAGGTTTTGCAGTCAATAATGATTGGGTTTTTTTTTTGTAGGGTGCAATTCAGTCTAATGATTCTAATGTTCAAGAGAAGCTTCTCGGATACCCATTGGATGATTCTAAAATATTGGAGCTTGTTACTTGATAAATTCATGGAGTAGGTACAAACATTTTTCTTTTTCTTTTTTGGCATTTCTTAGCTCATGCTTTTGACTACTTGTTATGTAACTTCAGTTAATGCAACACAAATCCTAATACATGCTATAACTATCAGAAGAATTATATAACTAGTGGATTATTACTATGCATCTCATATACTGTTTAGTATTACATTAAAAAAATTCATATTCTTTTAGGTTGTTCAAGATTTTTTCATTTAGTTATATTTTAAAATGGAAATTTTGAGTTTTTTTAATATATTTTTTAAATATGAAATAGTCATTTCCTATATCTTGTACTAAACTCTTACCTTATCCCAAATTGTGTCCCAATCTCCAAAACTGAGAGAGCTTTTCATACCCAATCCCCTAGGTTCTCTACTAATTGAATGAAAGATACTTCTACCCTTCAAACAATCAAATTAAACCCTTTGATTTCTCAATAAGAGTGGCTCCCTGTTGAGGCCTATCTATTTCAAAGAGTAGTTGGGATTGCTAAGTAGCTGTAAGCTATTACTGAATGGTGTGTTGGATACCATTGAATCTTCTTTTGTCTGTACAAAGTTTTTTTTGTTTCACAAGTTTTCTAACTATTATCCACTAGGATAGTGATTAACCATAGCCACCATTCCATCATTTTAACTAAGTAAATTGATTAACTTGGCCCTAGCTTTATGTTTTGTGCCTATCATCCATAGTGCAACAACTAGAAACTTGCTAAAAGATCTTATTTTGGCACAAAAGGAAACTTGGCTTGAAACTTTGATGTATACCCGTGCACTATTCCAAAGATCTTATTTTAGTACAAGAACAAGGAATGTTAGCATAAGTTGTAGAATCTATGTCTACACATTTCAGTTTCATTTTATTGAATATTTATAGATCCCTTCAACTAATCCATTTCATACATATCTTGTAATCATTGCATTCCATGAGAAGACATCATGTAAGTTCTTATATTGAAAATTGTAACTCTTCCCGCTATTAAGTCCACAGTGTTCAAAATATAATCTTTGTTGAAAAATTAGATTCCTCTAGACTACATGGTTTTGTTAGATCTACTTAATCAAGTTAAATGAAATCCTCCTGGAGATAACAAGATAGTGACCGACCTTTTACTTCAGTTTCAAATAATTCCCACTGTGTATGATTTTAAGATGGCTCAGAGTTTCCAAAAGTGTTTCTCTGCACTACTACATTTGATCTCATTTTTCTATCAAAATTTTTGACCATCAATTAAAAAGGTTTAGGTTGGTCGGATTGTAGAAGGAAATTTTTATCTTTTTTAAAAATCTAACCCATGCTGGTCAAAATTTCAACCAACACCAACATTTAACTTTAAAATGAAAAATCATTTGACCGAGCGCGCAAAGGAGCTAGAGGATGGTTAAGGGTTTAAGTTTTAATTTGCGAATGGATTCCCTAAAATTTGCCAGTTAAAGTTTTGGTGAAGAGGCGGCATTTATTCATAGCTAGATTGCAGAGGGGCAGAAATTGATGCAAATGTTGCAGGGGCAAGCACAACAACAACAACAACAATGCATAGAAGGTTTGTTAAATGGCTCTGCTAATGGGTTGGTCGGTAATGATCCTCTCCTTCGGCAGAACCTAGGGATAGCAAATTCCATTGCAACAAAAATGTATGAGGAACGACTAAAGCTACCTCATCCGAGAGATTCCATGGATGATGGATCCCTTAATGTGTTTGATTAGTTTATGCACCCATTTGAATACTTATCAAACTAGTGCATAGTATGAACAATGGTACTAATTTAAACACATAAAATGTGTGACTTCATTTTGTAAATCATCATTAAAAGATAGTTGTATGGTTGCTGGTACATTGATTTCACATAGATTTGGAGATAATGTTGGTCAGTTATTGTATGCAAACCAAACAACAATGCTAAAGGCAACAAACACGCCTGGGCGGCCTTCAAGGTATATAAATTCTCAGCACAAATTCCTATGTCAAACTTACACTAATTCATGTATTTACAACTAGAAAGTGTGAATTGAATTTTAGTATTTGGTTCTAATATAATGGTTTTTCATTTGAGCTGAAACTTTTGCTTGATGATTATACATTTGGATTAGAGTTTTCTTTCCAAATTGTATTTCTCACCATGTATATATGGCCTTAGTTCCTTGTTATTTGCATGTTGCATGTATAGACAAGTTTTACATAGCACTGGAGGTAAAATGTCCAATGCTCTCTAGCAGGTCCAAGTGCGTAATCAACAGCTGCCCGTAGCCCCACAGGTGTGTAAATGCTTTTCTTGTTCAATTCTGTTAACTTTTATATATAATTATATAATTAGGCCCTTTTGTAAGGATGCTGATGTATTGGAGGATATACAATGGCACAGGACATCAAAATTGATATGAATGTAGTACTTGGTTAGAGATCTGGTGCCTCAGAAGATTCATTGTTTGGGGTACCAAGAGCGAGTCACTCAAAAACAAGCTTTCTAAGCCCAGGTTTGATGTCTTTCAAATTTAGATTCAAAAAACAAGTTCAGCAATCTTTTAAAATGACTATCTAAGAAGGTTTGGTTTGAGAGTGTTGAGGGTAGCCTCAATTTGAGGTTGCCCCTACATATTTTCACTACTACATTTAACCTCATTTTTCGACCAAATTTTTTTACCATCAACTAAATAAATTTAGGGTGGTCGAAATGTAAAGGCAAAAAATTCTTTTTTTTTACATATAAGACCCATGTTGGTCGAAATTTCGACCAACACAGGGCTTATACATCCACAAAGGAAAAAAAAAATTGTCGTTTTAGGTCTTTCTCCCACTTGGTTTCATTTCAGGTTTTCTCTAAATTTTTGCATGGTTTTTGCAGAAGGTAGGGCTGGTCTTCAAAGCGAATCTACCCCCTGCTATGGCTACAAGAAAATGTGGGATGGTCTTGAAAGCGAATCTGCACCCTGCACCCTAGTCAAGCTTCTTTTGGAAAATGTGGGCTCTCTTTCCTATCTACTCAATCCTCATCGTGAAGTTTATGGCGTTTGAGGAGGGTCACTGCACTATTTTCTAGGTATTTCATTATCTTCATACCCATAGTTAGAATATAGAATATACAGTTGCACATTCTTTCCCTTTCTATAGAATTGCACTTAATTGGAGATTTAATTGCAGTGTTTTTCTGAGATCAAGTTTTTAAGTCGATTGTATCTTAAAAATATGAGAGCTTTTTAAAATAGTTCGTAACAATTTGTTCATATTATTTCTATAATAGATCATAGAATGTAATAGATCTGACACAATTGAATTCAGAAGTGTATGATTATTACAATTAGATCTCTCCAGTGAACCATCATCAGAAAAAGGATGTGTCAGATATTTATTTTATTAACCATGGATTAAGTAACTACACGCCCGAACGTAATCAATCTGCCTAATTGTTTTCAAAAGAATCTTGCAATTAGTTCCATCTTTTCTTGTTAAGATCCAAAACTTGCTGCAGTAATCTCCTAAATCAGAAATAGAATTCAAGTCTATTAAGGCATTAGCTAAGGTTTTGAATAACTAAAAGTTCACCTAAAGATCACTGCAAAAAACTTAGGAAAATTCTTTGCTGAGATGTAGGTTAGAGAAAGACGTGCGCTTGAATTACTTCTGAACAAGATGCATAAAGCTTATTTGTGCAAGGAGTCAATACATCTCTATGATTGATATTTGATTTCTTGATTCCATTGCATCTTAAACAAGGATGATTATAAGGGATTGTGATGGTCTAGGTGACTCTTTTTGCTGTCCATTGTGGTGGGTGTTTCTACTACCTACTGGCACAGCGGTATCCTGACCCCAAAAGCTCCTGGATTGGTAATACATACCCAAACTTCAAGAAGGAAAGCCTCTAGACTGCATATGTCTCCTCCATGTATTGGTCTATAACAACCTCAAGCATTGTTGGGTATGGAGATCTCCATGCTAAGAACACTGGAGAAATGGTTTTCACTATAGCATACATGCTCTTCAATCTTGGGTTACAAGCCTACTTGATAGGCAATATGACCAATCTTGGTGTCCATGGCACTAGAAGAACATTTAACTTTGTAAGTATATGCAGTAATAGTATTAATTAAGATGCATATTAATAACCTAGTATATTGGTTTTCTATATAATTGTTGATGGAGTGCTATGTTAGATGGGGTATAGAGAGATGCAGCGAATGCTGCCTCAGATTTATGTGATAGAAACAGACTGCCACATACACTAGAAGAAAAAATTCTTGGACATATGAAGCTCAAGTTCAAAATGGAAGCTTTGTAGCAGCAAACTGTACCAGGCCTTCCCAGGGCAATTCAGTCTACCATAGCACAACATTTGTTTTACTCAACAACACAAAAAGTCTATCTCTTTCATGGAGTTTTAGATGATTTCATTACTCAGATGGTAAATTAATCATGTTTTGCTAAAAATTTGTTAGTGTGGGTTTACAGATTTCCACAATCTATGTTTATATCATTTAATTGTTTTAGAATTTAGTTTGTGTAATTTTTTATATCAACATTTCAGATTACATTCTATGGTCTATTAATCAAAATGTTAAGAGAATGAAAGAATATGTAAGATTATAAGATTGTAAGGTTTACAAATAAGAATCATTTGCTTTGCCTCATAAATGAATTAATGATAACCTCTTCTACCAATTTAATTTGAACTGTTCTCTATAGGGGAAGAGATCTAATAGCCATCTAGGTTAATTTTGAGCACTTAGATCTCCTAAGCTGTAAGTTGAATTGTGCTGATTTTTCCAATGTAGCTTTGTAAGTGACTTAAGAGTTTAAAGCTAAGGTTTTATGTTTGGGATCTCTTAGAAGCAATGGAGTGCGAAGTCATTGAAAAGTGTCATTTTAAAACACTCATCCATATTCCAATAGCCCCTCACCAAAAAAATAGTACTTTTGGCACAACTGGACCAATCAACAACCAAGAAAGATAAAAAATGATCAACTATTACTACGTGTGTGATCGACTATTAGTACATGTATTATTAGCTATTAATATATATGTTATCATTTTTTGGAACTTTTTAAAAGTGACAATTAGGAAGTGTCTATCACAAAACCCTCCTCATGATCAATGACCCTATGGTGGCTACTATATCTCTTCCCCTATTTTGTTTCTGAGATTTGAAATGAATTTTATATCATTACTATTCTCAATTTCTTGTATCTTTTTTGCTTGTGGGCATTTGCGTACTAGTCATATTGAAGTTATGTAAAGTTGTAAGCATTTATCTCTATGTGCATTCCTCTTTACAGGTGACAAAGATGGTGGCAGAGTACATTCCTCCTAGAGAAGATGTAATTCTCTAGAATGACATCCCATTTGAGCTATATATAGTTGTTTCTAGAGCAGTTGTAAGTTACATTCTTGCAATCTTGCATTCCTTTTCCATATCTATCATGATTCCTACTTTGACACTATTTGGTATGATTCCTGCTCTGACACTATTTAGTTTACTCAATGAAAACATTTTTTTAAACCATGAAGCTGCATTCTTTAGGCATATTGAGGGAAGCAATAACAAACCCTCTCTTACAAGACGGCGAAGATAATTTTTACATTCTCTCATTTTCAACAACATCTGAAGCAGCTTAAAGGAACAAATTTAGAGCATTTTCCATCTGAAATATAGGTTGCTTATACAGAAAGTGATGCAAAGTCTCCATTGCCAATAGGCCTTAACTATACAGCTTCAAAAGGGAACGCTCAATTCATGGAAGAACTTCTGAAAAGAGGATCCAAATCTAAAGATGCAGATTATAATGGCTTCACTTCTTCGATTAGTTAAATTATTTATTACTCTTATTATCAATGGGCCAATGTTTTTGATCTTATGATCTGATATTTTGGAAAAAATCATATTAACAGGTTGAATCCCCTCGTAAAAGCTTTCTTCCTGTAAAATTCTTATTAATGAACAGAGTAGCCTTAGAGTACAAAACCTAAACTAAATTCCATAAAGTATAACAGTCCCCCTAATCAGTAGCCATACTAATCATTTGCATTGTAACTAATTTGTTCCAGAATAAGTATATTGAAAAATTGGATGATTTTCACCATTCATTGTTTGGCATGTTTGAATGGGAGATGAGCATGAAATTTTCAATAGGGGATCTGAAAATTAACTCAATCTCCAACTCTTTTCATCCTCAATCAGTTGCAAGTCCACCCAAAAGAGTAACAATACACTTATCTCATCCAAGCACTCAGAAATTAGATATATTACGTGGAAAATTGATTGTTTTGCCTTCATCACTGGAGGAACTATTGCAAATATCAGGTAGATTCTAGCAATTTGGCATTATATTTCAATTGCTTAGATGTGTATTTTTACAATGCTTAAACACAAGAGCCATTTGGCCATTTGGTTTCTCTTTCATTCTTCCATTCAAAACACAAGAGCTAACCCTACTATGCGCCTCATACATATTGCAACATAATGCACCTTCCACCTCTACAAAATGCATACTTATTGCCTGCACATTATACATACTCATCACCATTGCAACACAAATTAGAACTCCCATTGCATTTGACATCTTTTCTTTCAAGAATATACTGCAAATTGCAATTGATGATTCAATCCATTTGATTCTCTCCCTTTTATAGTTTTAGAAGCCCATGAATTGGCACTTGATGATGTCAACATGGATAGCGGTGACTGTTATAGTGGACATTAATGATTTTATCTTCTATAAGAAAGTGACAATAAATCTTGCTCCCTAAAAGGAAAACATGGAAATTGTGATTGTTATTTAAAAATTGCATAAATTGGTTAATAGAGGGCACAGACTATTTACCGTAGAATTCAGCATTAAAGAATTTTGATCCTCTTTGGAGAATAGAAATCTATTCTTAGAAAATTCAAACAGTCTTGATCCTCATTGGAGAACATAAATCTATTCTCAAAAAATTCATTTGGCTGAATGTGTTTAATGAGTGCTTGTTGTAACTGTGAGAAATATAGATCAAAATCAACTCACAACTTAACCTAAAAACCAATTTATACTTTGCACTTGGAAAAACTGCTCGGCACATGAAGGTGCCTAGTGCCAATTTTACTTGGCACATGAAGGTGCCGAGTGCCAGATAGCTTGGCACAAGCTTGGTGCCGAGTGACAGGCAAGAGGTGCCGAGTGAGCTCAGCACAAGAAGAGCTCGACACACAATAATTGCTCAGCACCAATGGATGTCGGGTGAGCTCTACTCCAACTGAGAAAGAAGATGTCGAGTGTTCTGTTTCAAACTTGAGCAATATAACTTAGGAAATATTTCAACGTGAATGCTTTCACCATTAAAAAATAGAAAGCCAAAATTTTAAGCTTTCAACCAAACTTATCAAATGCAATGAATAGAAGAGTAAGAACAATAGATTCAAGTATGCCTGCTTGTTTAGTATTTAACTTTGATTTAAAGCAATACAAGATCTGGGAGCATTCGGCTTCAACCAGAAAACCCTAAATTTACCCTAAAACTTCAAATGGCTTCAATACTTCAAACTTTAAACTTGTAGCTCTAATGGTTGCATACAAAAATTCCTGGAGCAATCACTGCTTCACAGGTCGAATCTAATGAACAATAAACTTACAGAGTGAACAGAGAGAAGACGTGCAACTGCAAGCATGAAATAAACAAACTTCCTTCTCTGCACTCTGACGATTGGATCTGCTGATCTTCTTCCACTGCTCTTCTCTGCAACTTCTAATCTGATCTGCTTGATCTGCTCTTTATATATGAATGAAAGAATAACATTCCTTTTTATCCCATTCCATTTTCCCTCTCAATGTTCAAATTTGAAATCTCACCTACCAAAAATGAATGCCTGTCGTCCATGAATGCCTGCGGTGACCTGACAGTGTAGATGGGCATGGGGCTCGAGGACAACCTACAGGCGTTGACGTTCATTTCCAACACTTCCCCTTTATCCTAAGACCCACAAACAAGGATCACTATTGATCCAAATCAACTATACCAAGACTCTGTCTTAGCTGCACAAAAGTTCCAATGCCTAATGGCTTGGTAAAGATGTCTGCTAGCTGCTGCTCAAACTTGCAAAATTCCATCTTGATATCCCCATTTTCCACCAACTCTTTGATGAAGTGATATTTGATCTCTATTTGTTTGCTTCTCCCATGGAAGACTGGATTCTTGGACAATGCAATTGATGAGATGTTGTCACAAAAAATTGTGGTTCCATCCTCTTGCTTTTCATTCAAATCTGTCAAGATCCTTCTTAACCAAATTGCTTGACATGTTTCTACATTTGCTGCAATGTATTCAGCTTTTGTTGTAGATTGAGAAACAATAGGTTTCTTCTTGGATGCCCATGAAATTGCACCCGATCCCATATGAAACATGTATCCATAAGTGCTCTTCCTATCATCTATACTTCAAGCCCAATCACTATCAGTATAACCTACCAACTTGAATTCATTTGATGCAGTATACAAAATTCCAAATCCCTTGGTACCTTTCACATACCTTAGGATTATTTTTCCTACTTGCCAATGGGAATCCTTTGGTGTCTCCATAAATCTAGATATCAAACTTACTGCATGCATTAGGTCTGGCCGAGTTCCAGTCAAATACATTAGACTTCCAACCATACTCTTGTATAGTGTTGGATCTAATCTCTTGCTAGAGTCTTCCTTGCTCAACTTTAGACCTACTGTTGTTGGTGTGGGGGCTACCTTACTATTCTGCATTTTAAATCTCTCCAAGATCTGCCCTGCATACTTGAGAGATAAAGATGCCATCATGCATTTGTTTTACTTCTATGCCTAGAAAGTATTTCAAGAGACCTAGGTCTGTCATTTCAAATTCACTTTTCATGGCCTTTTTGAAGTCACCAATTAGAGCCTTATCATTACCAGTAAAAATCAAATCATCTACATACAAGACAAGAATCAATACATTACCATCTGTTGCCTTGATGTAAAGAGTGGGCTCACCATTGCTTTTTCTAAAGCCATTGCTCATCAAATATGAGTCAATCCTACTGTACCATGCCTATGGAGCTTTCTTGAGCCCATAGAGAGCTCTCTTCAATCTATATACTTTGTTCTCTTCACCTACAACTTCATAACCAGGTGGCTGCTCCACATACACTTCTTCTTTCAATACACCATTTAGGAAGGCGAACTTCACATCCATTTGAAATACCTTCCACTTGTGCTGAGTTGCAATTGCTATGACAGCATGCATGGTTTCCATTCTTGCAACTGGGGCATAGCTCTCATCATAATCTCTTCCATACTGTTGTTTGTAGCCCTTGACTACCAGCCTTGCCTTATGCCTATCAATCTTTCCTTCAGCATTGTATTTGGTCTTATAGACCCATTTCACTCCAATCACTTGCTTCTTGGGAGGAAATTCAATTAGCTCCCATGTCTCATTCCTTTCTATGGCATCTATTTCCTCATCCCTGGGATTACACCATTTCTTCTCCTTAATAGCTTCCTCAAAATATATTGGATCACTATGAGAAAATAATGCAAAATTAACACTCTCATCATAATCTTCATACCTTTCATCTTGGTATATCTCCTTAAGACTCTTGGTCTTTCTTGGTAACAGGGAGGAGAGTGTGGGATTAGAATCTTCATTGCTACTGCATTGCCGACTAGCTCGATCTTCACTGGTACTCAGCACTGACACTCAGTCATGCCTAGAGGAGCTCGACAATGTCTGAACCTGCTTCCCTTTTCTTCTATTTTCTCCTTCTTCTTGTTGTTCATTAGAATCTTCTTCACTCATAATGGGCACTTTACTTGAAGTGCATGGTGACTCATCAATTTGTTCATACCAAGACTGATTCTCAAGAAATTCCACATCTCTTGAAAGCATCATTTTGTTGTTTAATGGGTCATACAATCTGTATGCCTTTGATTTTGGGCTGTACCCTATGAAAATGCATTTCACACCTTTGTCATCAAATTTTTTTCTTTTCTCTTTAGGCACATGTGCATATGCTACACATCCAAACACTCTTAAGTGTTCAACTGTCCATCTTATTCGTGACCAAGCTTCCATTGGAATTCTATCACAGACTACCTTTGTAGGACACCTATTAATTAGGTAAACTACTATTGCCACAGCCTCTCCCCAAAATTTAGTTGGGAGACCTTTCTCTTTCATCATGCTCCTTGTCATTTCAACAATGGTCCTATTCTTTCTTTCAGCCACTCCATTTTGTTGTGGTGTATAGCTGGCTGCGAGCTCTTTCCTAGTGCCATTTTTTTGCAAAAATTTACAAAAGAATTGGAGGTATACTCCCCTCCTCTATCTGATCTTAGGACCTTGATATAGTGTCCACATTCTCTTTTAGCCTGGGCTTTAAATTCTACAAATTTTTCAAATGCTTCAGATTTATTCTTTAAAAAATACACCCATGTCCTACAACTGAAATCATCAATAAATGTCATAAAATATGTACTCTTCCCAATGGAAGTAACTTGCATAGGACCAACTAGGTCAGTATGCACTAATTCTAATGGATATCTAGCCCTCCTAGAATTTCCACAATTAAAGGGAAGCCTATGTTGCTTACCCAAAATACAAGCCTCACACTTGTCACAAGAATTTCCTACACGTGGCAAACTTCTACCATTCTTTTATTTGACAATAAATTTAAACCAGTATAGCCAAGATGACCATGCTTGAGGTGCCATAGCCGTGAGGGGTCTTCAATCACACTCCTTAGAGCTGATTGTGTGGGAGGTGTAGCACTAACTTGAGATGAGAAACATGTCTCAATCTTCAAGGGAAACATTCTGTTCTTTGTCATTTGAACTGCTGCAAGTAAATTCTTGCTCCCATCCTTTTCTTGAATGACACACATGTCATTCTCCATCAGCACTTTGTATCCATTTTGAATGATCTGACCAATGCTCATCAAATTATGCTTCATACCAGGGGCGAAATACAAATTTTGTATTTCCTTTTTCTCACCTTTCTTGGTACGGACCATAATAGATCCTTTGCCCACAATTGGAAGGGTTCCATTATTACCCATCTTAATCTCTGATTTGAAACTCTTGTCAATGAATAAAAAAAAGGTTTCATTACCACTCATGTGGTTGCTACATCCACTGTCAAGGTACCAAACCTCAGGGCTTCCTTCTTCACCAACATTACACATGATGAAGGCAGTGTTTTCACTTCCCATATTCACATCAGCCACATTTGTTTGTCCTGACTGATCTTTCTACTTCTTCTAGCATTCATTTGCATAATGCCCATATTTATGATAGTGGTAGCATTCTACATTACTCTTATTTGAGTTGTATTTTTTCTTACCTCCTCTTGAAGTATTTTGTGAGCTACTTGCTCCATCTGCTCTTCTTGAGCTTTCTGCTGCAGCATTTCTTTGTCCTCCATTACCTCAGCCTCTGCCTCTCGAGTTTTTGCCTGAGCCATTTCTTCCTCTCCCCCTTCCTTTTGGATTTGACTGAGCCTTAAATGCTTTGTCTTGGGTAGAAGAAGATGTGGATCTATTCATCCTATACTCATGGGTTTGAAGAGAACCCATCAACTCATCCATTGTCAAAGTAGTGAGGTCTTTTTCCTCTTCTATGGTCATGACCAAATGGTCATATTTATGAGGTAAACTCCTCAATATCTTCTCCACTATCCTCTGCTCTTGATAGTCTTCTCCATTTGACTTCAATTGGTTGATCACATTGGAGGTCCTTGAACTGAAGTTTGCAACTGATTCATTCTCCTTCATCTGAAGGTTCTCAAACTCCCTCCTGATGTTCTATAGCTTTACAGTACATACTTTATCAGTCCCCTTGAAGTTCATCTCAAGGATAACCCATGCTTCCTTTGCATAATTTTTTGCTGCAATCTTTGGGAATATTGTCTCTGTCATTGCTGCTTCAATAAGGCTTAATGCCTTAGCATCCTTCCTCCTTGACTCTTTCAAATGAGTCTTTTGTGCATTTGTGAGAGCAGCATATTGAGTTGGATCAGTCACATCATTCAATCCATTTACCACAAACTCCCACAAATCATTTGCAACCATAATGGTTTTCATTTTCTTTGCAAATGTATCATAATTCTATCCATTAAATGATGGTGGCTGCTACCATATCTTTCCTGCATCTCCTGCCATAATAAATATCCCAAGAAAAAACAAATGCCCTAACTCACTTTGGATGTGGGGCCTCAAAGCTTTGATACCATGTGAGAAATATAGATCAAAATCAACTCACAACTTAACCTAAAACAATTTATACTCGGCACTTGGAAAAATTGCTCGACACATGAAGTTGTCGAGTGCCAGTTTTACTTGGCACATGAAGGTGCCGAGTGCCAGATAGCTCGGCACAAGCTTGGTGCTGAGTGACAGGCAAGAGGTACCGAGTGAGCTCGACACAAGAAGAGCTTGACACACAATAATTGCTCAGCATCAATGGATGCCGAGTGAGCTCGGCTCCAACTGAGAAAGAATATGCTGAGTGTTCTGTTTCAAACTTAAGAAATATAACTTAGGAAATATTTCAACGTGAATGCTTTCACCATTAAAAACCAGAAAGCCAAAGTTTTAACCTTTCAACCAAACTTGTCAAATGAAATGAATAGAAGAGTAAGAACAATATATTTGAGTATGCCTGCTTGCTTAGTATTTAACTTTGATTTGAAACAATACAAGATCTGGGAGCATTTGGCTTCAACCAGAAAACCCTAAATTTACCCTAAATCTTCAAACGGCTTCAATACTTGAAACTTTAAACTTGGAGCTCTAATGGCTGCATACAAAAATGCCTAGAGCAATCACTGCTTCACAGGTCAAATCCAATGAACAATAAACTTACAAAGTGAACAGAGAGAAGACGTGCAACTGCAGGCACGAAATAAGCAAACTTCGTTCTCTACACTCTGACGACTGGATCTGCTGATCTTCTTCCATTGCTCTTCTCTGCAACTTCTAATCTAATCTGCTTGATCTTCTCTCTATATATGAATGAAAGAATAAAATTCTTTTATTTCCCATTCCATTTTCCCTCTCAACGTTCAAATTCAAAATCTCACCTACCAAAAATGAATGCCTTTCGTCCATGAATGCCTGCGGTGACCTGACAGGGTAGATGGGCGTGGGGCTCAAGGACAACCTGTAGGCATTGACGTTTATTTCCAACAGTAACAACCATATAACTTAATAGAATTTGTTTGTTTTGAGAGATTATAGGATCAGAGCTTATTATTTTTCCTCTTGGCAGGTAGACTCTTAATTCATGAATCTTTATCCATAAAACTGGTTAGTTTAGTGGCTCTCCTGATTGAAACAAATCTTAGGTTTGGAGGTAGTTTTAAACTAACTCCATTTTAATAATATTACTATGTTGTCAAAAATAGAAATTAACAATTGACGTGGGATGCACTACTTATATGACCTCTAAAGCTGCTATGGAGATAACGACCAAGATTTTGACAGACTACTTATGTGACCTCTAATGTGGCTGTGGGGACGATGACCAAGATTTTGGAGAAGAAATTGAGAGGCACCAAAATTACAGCCAACTATGTCCAGAGTCAACCAATATTCTCCTTCTAGTCAGCTTAACCATTTCACTTTATTGATGCAATCATTAGTATAATGTAGAATCTAGATTTAATGTAAAATGAATTCGTATATATAATTTTTGGAAGTTTAATTTAAGCTACTCTAACTGCATGACATTTGAGAAATTAAAATATAGATAATGCTCTATAGAATTGAGATATCTAATGAAATTTATAAAAAAATTTGAAAGTTTTACTGTTCTGAATCTTATTTCTCTTACTTTGAGGAGTTCCTTAAGTTTGCAAAAATTTCCCAACGTTGCAGATTTAACCCAGGGATCTTTGAGTGCATGTACACCATGACTTTCTAGTTTGATATCTTGGCTAGCAAAATGACCTGAGAAGTGTTAGGCCTATGGAGGAGATTGTATGTATGCCTTTCAGGAAGGCAGAAAGGAGCTATTTCAGTACTCCATTTGGATAGCGTCTGGCTACTTTTGAGGAAACGAGAGATGGGCTGCAAAATATAAAGGAGCATAACATTTTAGAGAAATGGGACAGAGTGGATCCTCAATTCGGGGTATGACTTTCAGATGGGAAATGACTTCAGAGGATGCCTCGGCTACATGATTCTCATTCAAACTGATCTTTCCGATTGCTTTGTCTACTTATACTTTGTTATAGTTACAAGCTTTTTATTGTAAGCTCTTTTATTCTGGTTATTCTGCTTTGGTTATAGGTTTGTCTGGATTATTCGAATGCAATAGTCATGGAACTTTTTGAGGCACGCAATGCTTTTGACAATCCTTCTGCCCTTGTTAATGCCATGGGACTTCAGGTAAATCAGTCATCAATGCTTCTGTTGAGGCTTCTGTTGTCCTTTGTTAGTTCTTCTTTCTTTAGGGTGAGTAAGTGTATATTGTATATTGCCTTTTTTTTCCATGCGATGTCCCACACTTTATACAACTTCAAAACTCA
The DNA here is from genome assembly GCA_028749045.1 of Cupressus sempervirens. Lineage (NCBI taxonomy): Eukaryota > Viridiplantae > Streptophyta > Pinopsida > Cupressales > Cupressaceae > Cupressus > Cupressus sempervirens. Next base: position 787,013,186 of record CM053792.1, read on the forward strand.
ATTTATCAAATATTGAGGAAATGCCATTAATAACTAAAAAATCATGAAATAACCTCATGCATCAATAATATCGAGATTTTACCACAGAGCTGTAACTATAAAATTTGATGGAAGAATAAGCAACTTGATTTAGCAAAATGCTTTACCTATCCGATTTAGGCATACCCAAAAAATAACTCTCTGCACTATGTTGGAGATAGTTCTAAAAACAGTTGATTGCAAGGTCTGAACCACAAGGTGGCAGCCACATAGGTCACTCAGAGAGCTTATCACAGAAACAATAAATTTATTTTTACCAACTTAAAAACCTTTTCAATAGTGTAGTCTGATTTGGTTGCTTGAGAAGTGCAACTAGGGACGCTAAATCCTAGGTGACTTGACCTAGAATCAATATGCTTAAAGGGATTTCCTCTCTCTCCCTCCCTCCCTCTCTCTATAAAAAAGTTTCCCAATTCATAGCTCCTCTTTCTCTCTTCAAACACTTCTTTCTCTTACTACACTTTATTAAAACATATTATGTAGGTTTAAATTCTATAAACTTGACAACTCAAAATATTTCAAGGTAATAACTGATACCTCCAATTTGTTTATCCTCTATCCATCTTGTTAGTCTATGAGGACTTGGTGATAGGCTAACCTGATTAACTTCTACATACTAAAAAGGGGACATTAGAATCCATTGAAACCTCTGCTATTAGATTTCCACAATCCGAAAGGGGACATTGCAATATTTGTCTTGGTAGACATGCATGCAAAATTAACAATATCAGATTTCCACAATCCATTTGTAGTGGAAGTTCATTTTGGATTTGATTGTGTGTTTTTTTTAGAATCATGGTTTTAGATCACTCTATGTAATCCATCATCAGCCGGATGAGAGAGTGTAGGATGCATGCAAAATGTCATATCATAGGCAAGGCATGTGAACTATTTTATAGAATGTCTGAAAAAAAATTTCACCTAGCTGTTGGTGGAAATTTCCACCTTCATTGGTCGAAATTTCCACCAATGCCTAGGTTTTTTCTACCTTTGCTGGTCGAAATTTCCACCAACACCTAAATTTTTTTCTACCTTTGTTGGTCAAAAATTTCACCTTCATTGATCGAAATTTTCACCAACGCCTAATTTTTTTTCTACCTTTGTTGGTCGAAATTTCCACCTTCATTGGTCAAAATTTCCACCAATGCCTAAATTTTTTTCCACCTTTGTTGGTCAAAATTTCCACCTTCATTGGTCAAAATTTTCACCAATGCCTAAATTTTTTCTACCTTTTTTGGTCAAAATTGCCACCAACGCCTAAATTTTTTCCTAACTTTGTTTGTTGAAATTTCAACCTTTATTGGTCAAAATTTCGACCAATTCCTAATTGAACTTAGACAATGGCTTTGGAAGGTTTTTGACCAATAGGTTGGTCAAAATTTTGACCAAAAAAATATTGACCAATGGGTTGGTCAAAATTGGTTGAAATTTGGTTGAAAACTAGGTCAAAAATTTGACCAATAAACGTCAAAAAATGAACCCAAATCTACAAGTGGAAGGCATAGATAAATGTAGATCTTCTGGCCTGAATCATCATAGCACTGGTCTGAAAGTACTATAATAAGCAGCGACACCCTCCAGTAATGAAGCCCAATTGAACTCCACCATCAAAAGGGATTGGGATCCTCAACATTGAATGAGAGCTTCAAAGATGAGTAGAACGTACACAACTTCCATCAATGTATGACCTCAAAGCCAAAGAATCCAACAAAGCATAGTAAAGTAAAGAGGTGGTAATCACTGAAGCTCTAAAGTATTAGTGTGAGATGAATTTAAGAATCAAAATGAAGGATCAGGTATACTATAATGACCAAATCAAAGGTTGATTGGAGGTAAGTGATGATGCAGTTGGTATTGTTCCTCTCAAATAAATCAAATTTGTAAGTAAATCTAAATGTGTTTGATTTCAAAGAAGGATATGAAGGCCAAGAGAATAATGGTTCCACATCACTAGGAACATATTTGTTGATTGATTTCTAGGTTTTGTTCTTAATTCCATGTGGTTATTCTAGATTGGAGCCCCACTTGATGTCGATCCTTAGGACATTGTTGATATATCTATATGAGATGGTGACTCATTCTTAGGTATCTAAAAATCCAATTATAATTATATGTGACCCCACAACCAACAAAACAATATTATTATAAGCTCCCAATTTTAATACCTAAAAAGTTTCAAAGAAAAGAACTTTGGGAAGATATGGGAGTGGAGGTTTATAAAACCAAAGAAAATAAACTTTTGAAGAATTAGTTATAGTGGTAACCGAAACATTACCAGAATGGCCAAGTGTTAAATAGACAACAAAATAACTAGTAAAAGGTCGTCCTTTTCAGATTCGATAGTCTGAAGGCTACAGAAAGGAAGGGGAATATATTTTCATAAGTATTGACTATAACAGGGGAAAGATAGAAGGCTTTATTTTATATTTATTTTTTTGCAAATCTTTTTTTGATGAATAGTCCTTTTCTATTAATAAAATATACAAAGAATAAAATTCACAAAAAAGAGGTTGGGGGATACAAGATCACCCCGCGAAAGCATTCAAATAGCCAAAGTCAAACTTAAAAACATGACTTCAACTGGAAACAACAACTATTCATAAAAAAAAAGAATAAACCACCTCAAGCTGCCAAGGCAGTGCCAACCGAAGGAGGATCATCTTTATCAAGAAATCCCCATGTATTAGTGAGATTTTGGGGTAGACTGGGAACAGTCTAGTACTCATTAGTAGCAGTAGGCTCAGGGGCAGCCTCTGCATCCTTAACCTCTGGCTGTGGAGGAGAAATTGCCAAAGCTAGGCAAGGGAATTTCCTAGAATGCACCTGTCGAGGCCCAAGAGGAGGAGCTAGGGACTAGCCAGAAGCATTGCAGGGTGGGGAAGCAGAGCAATGCCTCCATCTGTCATCACCACCACTAGGAGAGTGGTGGCGGGAAGCTTGGGAGCGCAAAATGTACGAGTGGTAGTCTGAGGACTAGTGGCGAGAATGGAGGCCACGAGGCATAGAGGTATCAGCCGAGGTATCTGAAGGAACTCTGGCAATGGTACAAGGAGCATTGCCCCAATGATTTAACAATTCCTATAAGTGAACAACTTCTAGGGCAAGTTTATTAGCTTGCACTTGGATCTGCATAATCACATTGTTACAAATGCATGCTTTATTTTACATAGCAATGTTAACATCCAAAAAACTATGAGTGAACAGAACAACATTCCTATCTTTCCACAGAGAAAATTTTTTTTCCATCCCGAAGGTATGCCAAATCTGAGTGAATTTTCAAGAAATTATGGGGGAATCACCCAACAAGATCATATGCCATGAAAATGGTTCTAGCCTGAAAGGCTTGAAAAAATCATGAATCCAGTGCCAATAATTTTGAGCACACTTACAAAACTAGAAAATATGTAAAAAGGACTTAGGTTGACCACAAAAGGGGCATCTAGGATCAGGAACCCCAATGTGCTTGAGCCGAGGCCCCAAGGGAAGACCTTGGAAGGCAAGGCACCAAGCAAAGTGGGCAATCTTGGGTTCTGTAATAGCACTCCAAATGGTGTCAAAATATTTTCTCCATTGAAAAAGCGAAGATTGCAAATGCCACTGCTGGTTAAGTGTGTCAACCATCAGAAGATGGGGTGAGAGCCATCGGTACCCCATATTGGGCTTATAATTGGCAAATGGAGTGGTAGGATACCACTTCCAATCATGCCACCAAGGCTGACCAGACTGAATCCCCACCTTATGAACTAGGTGCATAGGAATGGAAGATAGCAGAAGGTCAAAATCTACTGATCCATACTGACAAGGCAGTACTAAACTTGCATATCTTCCCATGTCTTGAAACTCATGGTGACTCTTGAAAAGAGATCCTTAGGAGTTCAAATGTCACCTTTGAAAAAGCATAGAGCACTGGAACCTTGAATCTTTGTGAGAGGAGTACCCTAAATTGCAAATAGGGGAGACCACCAAATGTTTTGTTGATTCAAGGAGAGCCCATTGCGAAACTCACCTCCAACCCAACGAAGCCATGGCTTAAGAGCTTCCTAGGCTTTCCAAATACTCTTAATAATAAATGAGCCTTGAATGGCCATTGGTTCATGCATGATGAGAAGGGTTTGAAAACCAATCCCCTTACACACAGGCCTATTAACAGGGAAGCCAGAAGAAATGGAGTGCCTTACTAGAATCTTCCAAGCTTCATCCCTAGAAATAGCTCGAATAATCCATTTTGCACAGAGAGCAAGGCCTTGTTCCTGAGTGGAAAGCAAGCCAAGACCACCAGACTCCCATGGGAGACAAAAAAAATCCCAAGCAACTCTGTGAAAACCATGATGGTCAAAACCAAAAGCACAAAGAAAATCTCTGAGAAAACATTCCAGCTTGAGATAGGAAGCTTTGGATGTCACCCAACAGGAAGAACAGTAGACATGAGTGGCGGCTAGAATCTTAGAACAAATTTGGAATTTATGAGCAAGAGAAAGTGGCTTGGTGATCCAATAGTTGAGCTTTTTGCTAATCTTGGCAAGCACAACAATCCAAAACTCCATAGGAGAGGCCTGGACGACAAAGGGAATGCCAAGAAAGTGAAAGATTTCCCTGTGAGTAACCCATTTCCACTAGAACTGGCTGAGCCAAGGTGGAGCTGGCAAACAAGATTGGCAATAGCAGAGCATTTTATGCCATTGGATGGCAAAGCCAGAGGTTGACAAAAGGTGTCTAGACAATTTAAAGCATTTTTGATATTTTCTTCATCCTCAAGAAGCATAAGAAAGGAATCATCAGAAAAATGACCATTGACTAATTGGGAGGAAGAATCAGGCAAAGAAATGCCATGAACCAGCCTTGAAGACACAGAATGAGCTAACAAATATCCAAAACCTTCAATAGCAAGGACATAAAGTGCTAGAGTTAGAGGGTAACCTTCCTTGATTGAACAAAAAAGTCCAAAAGCCTCAAATTACGAATTATTTATGGTAATGCAAGCATTAGCATCACCAAAGAGCACCTCCATGGACTAAAGAAAATTGGGCCAAAACCTAGAGCCTAAAGCATAGTTAATCAATCTTTAAAAAGATAGCTTGCTACTTGGACTTGCGAGCCCATTGCATACCTTCCTAGACAAAAATGATGTTTTCTAGAATATATCTGGACTTGATGAAGCCAGTTTTCTCAAGCCACACAACTAAAGGCAACATGTCCCTGATTTTGAGAGAGAGCCCCTTGGCAATGATCTTATAAGACACATTCAGAAGGGTAATTGGCCTCTAATTGCATGTGTCCTCGGGATCACCAGCTTTATGTATGAATTTGATGTTCCCTTTATTTATTATCGCTCCTAAGCTTTTGGTATGATATGCTTCCAGATAGACTTTGTGCAGGTCAGGACCTATTTGTTCCTAGAGGTGTTTTCAAAATTCACAAGGAAAGCCATCACACCTAGGAGACTTGTCATCCACCATGGAGTAAACTACCTCTTTAAGGTCTCTGAGGGAAAGAAGTTGCTCACAAAAAGAACATTGCTCAACCGCAAGGTGGTTTGGAGTAACAGAGATACACTTTCTGAGAACCTCCTCCTAAGAAACCGAATTTCCCTGCGAAGCAAAAATGTTCTCATAATGATGAATGAATGCTTGTAGGTTGTTAGGAAGACTAGATAGAACAACCATTCCCTGCTTGATCTTTTTAATCCCAACATAGGTATTATGGGCCTGGAGTGCCTAAAAGAACTCCTTCGAGGCTTTATTGCCAACCTCCAACCAGTGGAGATAGGCCTTGATTTGAGCTCCACAGGCAGCATAGTTGTCAATAATTTGCTTGTCATGGAAAAGCTTGACAAGATGAATTTGAAAATCCACATCAAAGGGGTTGAAGGTGAGAGCCTTAGAGGCTTTTTTGAGGGTGAGGGTGTTGGCTTCATAAGATCATTTCATAAAAATTGTCAGCTGACGCCCATAGATGCACAGAAACTGTGTAGTTCTGATAATGGCATCATTCCACCATTAAATCCATCCTCGCTAGGATGGTGGACATGGCCCCAAATTCTAGACATGTTGAATGTGTGAGATGGTGGAAGCATGCAGAAATATAGATGTGTTGAGGAGGAACTGAGACTTGGCCACCTTGGGGACAACTATTTGCCAAGAAATGACAAAATAGATGAGATAGTGGTCAGATAACGTCACATCTGTTAGGGGAATGACAGACAGATCTTGATCTTCAAAAAAAGAGAAAAAATATTGCATAGAGATCATAGCACGATCGAGATGTTTTAAAATATAGTCAAAGCCAGCTCGAAAGTTGGATGAAGTGTGCCAGACCCCACTACCCTGGCAGTAGTTTGTATTGGGATCAAAAAGTCCCAATTTATTTCACTTTAGTACCAAGCTTCTCTTTCCCCAGCTATCCATCGAAGGGGCAGAATGCCATCTTTGTCAAATGCCACTTCAACCATATTGAAGTTCCCACACATGACCCAAGTAGTAGGAGGCAAGTTGTTAGGTAGCCAAACCCACATCTGGGACCTTTCCATAGCATCATTGGAAGAATAAACATTAATGAATCCAAAAGAATGATTGTGAATGGAAAGAAAAAGCCAGATAATTCTATGTGTGGGGTCAGAACCGTGTGAAATAATAGCAGAATGAAGGCGAGGTGACAGGAGAGTAACTACACCACCTTGGCTAGTTTCATGCTGAGAGGAAAACATAATGTCATCTTGCCAAATGATGCGATACACAGCAGAAAGCATGGAATCATAAATCTTAACTTCTTGTAGGTAGAGAAAATCTAAATTACCAAGTCTATGATGGGTGTCCCGAACATAGAATTTTCTAGGGAGGTTTGAAAGACCTTGAACATTCTAGGAGAGGAAGTTCATGAGAACTCTTCCATATCCTCCTCATCTTCAAGAGAGGAGTAGCTATTCTGCAAGAAGGTAGAAGCTAGGTGAAAGTCAAATAGGAATTTCTTTGACCTAACAGCGCACCATTTCACTTTTGGTTTCTCTGCACATCCAAGAGGACTACAAGAATGCCTTATCACTGATAGCACAATGGAAGAAACTGTAAAAGGACCACATAGCCCAGCCAAAGCAAAAACCTTGGTGACTGCCTTAATCCCCTATGTACTAGTAGGGTTTGGAACCTATGAAATGCCCAGAATAGGCATTGTGGAAGCTGCTTGTTTCCCCATGCTAGCCGATGGAGACGCTCCTGTGGGAATTGGAGGAACTGTAGTGATTGTTGTATAAGACTGTTTGGGGGACAAGGTATTCAAGGGCTTCTTTAGGTGTGGGCTTGACCCTAGGCATAGCCAAAGGGCAATCCTTGATCTTGTGTTCTGCAGAATGGCACCTATAATAGGTGTTAGGTAGATTCAACTTAAGCACCTTCTGGGAGAAGGTTTGAGCTCCAATCTAGATTTCCACAGAATCCTTGAGATCCTTGGAAAGATCAACTTCAATGCAAACACATCACTGTGGGTGAGCATTAAAAAATTTCTCAGGCTCCTTGGTGACAAATTTGCCAAGGGTTTTGGCAGTGGACTCAATGAAAGGCCAGCATGGCAAGGGAAGACTTGAAAACTCGACCCACATAGGAAACCTAAGCTTTTTATCTTCTGAGACTATGAAGTCTCGGGACCATTTTTGGAAAAAAAGTAGAGAGGAATGCACAGACCAAGGTCCATTGTTAAAGACCACGTCTACTTGCGATGGGTTAGTGAAGAGAAATAAAAAAAAAACCTTTGGTAAGGTTTTGCACAGCATCAAGGCAGACTCCATGAGGAGTCCAATGATTTTTAACCCAGTCTCAGAGCATAGCTTTAGGAGGAGTCCTACCAAAAAAATAACCTATCAAGGTATGTTGCTCTAACTAGTCACAAGCAACATCAAATTCTTGTAAAGGAAGGATAATGTCAAGATTACCTCGTGAAAGATCTTTAGGAAAAACTTGTGCGGGCATTTGTTCTGAAGTGGCAACATAGCAGTCTGAAGTAGCAGCATGAGAACTAGAAACAACTAGTTCATCGCTGGCCAAAGCCATTATATCCTAACCTAAAAGATCCTATAGTAATTGTGGTTTGACAAGTGGTGCCTATAGGAGGAAAGCTCAGACGAAGAGTTGTACACAAGAAAATTGAAAGTTCGCATGAAGCAAAAAACCCTACTAGAGTGAAAAAAACCTTCTACAAATCTTTATTGTATTAGCAGATACAAAACAGTCTCAAGGTTTTTTTTTTTTTTTTTTTTTGGGAATGAAGAATATGCATATATTAGATCTTAGAGTTTGTATGATCATTTTTCTAGATGAAACAGATCATGCGGGCTTTTCTCCCTAGTTTTGAATATAGTTCTACATTGTTACATCAAGTGACCTTGTGGATGTGAATCAGTTGGTTCACAAATTCATTATTTGTAGAATAAGAACTTCAATTTATTTTACTTTCTCTATTATGTGAAAGAGTTGATAAGAGATCTTACTATTGTTTGTCTATCTTTCTCAATGTGATTATCTTGTAAATCTTACAAGCACATTCATTCCATGTTTATGGGTGGATGTTAAAGCCTTTATGTCTTTAGGTCAAATAAATATCCGGTTATCTCATTTGTTGAATATCTTCTAAGAGGGAGATGTACCTCTAAATTCAGAGGAAGATTATCAATACAATGATAATCCATCCAACTGTTAGTATGTTTTGTTCTTCTTTTTGAGCATATTGAGTTATTGTTTACATTTCTTTTTGATTGACAAATCTGTTCACTAACAATATGAAAAGAGATTGCATGGGTAAGACTTTTAAACCTATTATTAATTTCTATTGTTATAATTATCATGGTTATGGACATAAAGCAATAGATTGTAAGAAACCTAAGTTTGATAGTAATAATGGAATTAGTAGAATTTTTAGGAATACTAACTCTGCAGGTGATGAAAGAGGAAGATCACAAAGTAGATCTAATGATGGAGAAAGGAAACAATTTGTATGTTAGAATTGTAATAATCCTAGACATATTGTGAGGAATCAAAGAGCACCCAAAACTTAGAATGGAACAAGTCAAAGAAGGAATGCACTTGTATGTCAATTATGTAACAACTTTGGACACACAATGAGATTTTGTAGAATGGATAGAAGAAACCTCAATAGGAATCCCAATTATAGAAGGAACATTAATATGAATGATAGAAGGAATGCTATTAACAATGATAAAAGTCAAAAAGAAGTAGTAAAGGAGCATGTTGATGAAATCAAAGAAGCATTTATGAAAGCTAAGGATCTTGAAAGTTCTTACATAGTTTTGGAACAACAATATTTTGGTGCACCTAATGGAAGATTGGAGTCAACAATTGTCTATGACTCATCTTATATGACTTAAGCATTAGCAGTAGAGGTAGAGCTTCAATTGGTTAGAACTGATGTTGGAAAGAGAATCATTAGTTGCATAGTTAACATAAGGTAGTGTACATAGAGAGGAAGTTATGGTCAAGTGCATAAGCATAGATATGATCCAAGGAAGTTGTAATTAAGAAAACAAGTTTACTGGTAATCAGTGATAGTCTTTAAACTTGTGGTAGATACACATTTTATGTGGAGCAATATTTTGAGTACCATTTGATCATGCAAAGAATTTAGAGTGATTCATGAGTCATTTGACATCGAATTGAAGTGCAAAAAGAAGTGTTTGAAGTGTGAAGTTGGAGAATCCCTAAACACAACATTTAAGATATTTTATAAAACTCAAATTTGAATGTTCAATGTATATAGTTAAAAATTATGGAAAATCAAGCAATATATGATGTCAATGAAAGACCAAGGTATAAGTTCAAGAAACACCCATTTGTCTCTCTTATGGATGATTCGTCAGGAGCATTTTTTGCAAATCTCATTGAATGTGCTTCATGTAGAAGATGTTCAAAGTTATATTCATTGTAAGTTTGAAAGCATTGGAGATGAGGACACACACACAGATTTAGGAGTCATGTGTAATAATGATCTAACCCTTAAATCTAAGTATGTACACCTAAATGAGCTGAATTTGATCAAATATATGTTCAACACAGAGTTTGACAATCATGAGTGGACTAGGATTATCTTAACTAGAGTTCATGATGAGATGATTTGGATAGGTCATGTGCGAGTTTTCAATTGAAAATGACCTAATTCACAAGGTCATAGGTCTAAGTAATGAGAGATACAATCTAGTGAATGATAGAAATGTAAGAAAAATAGTTGAGACAAACTTGCATACTAGGTTTGATATAAGGAACATGAAGGTGGACATGATTCAAGACAAAGGAGTCAAGGTGTTAAGGAAAATTTTAGGATACAAGTTTAACCATAGTTCTAGAGTGAGCTCAGTGCTAATAGGATTCATGCATGCAACATATGTTATGGTTGTAGAGAGAAGGAAGGTCAACCTATGTGAGATAATCATAACTCAGCTATTAGACAACATTGCAAAGATGAAAAAGACTAAGAATGCAGCCTCTAGATTTGATTCTTTGTTAACTCATCTATTCTTCTATGAAACCAAGTAGTTCCTAGGCATGAAAAGTTGGGGAAGTAATGAATGTGCTATAGAGTTGGTAATACAATGTTATAGGGCTAGATTGGAGAATGTCAAAGATAGTGATATTGACAGAATGGTGAAGAAATTTTAGATTGAAATGAGACAGAGATACATAATCCCTCCCTCCATAGTGGAAAAGTATAAAGATGAGATATGTTTCATGGTGGAAATTGATAACACCTATATGGAAGCTGTAGAGCCTAGGGTGAAAATCATTGAGCCCATGGGACATGAAATGAGTGAAGAACTCATAGAAGGGCATGTGCAGATCATACTCTAGTAAGAAAAGGATATTGAATGCCCTAGATGGGGTACATATGAAGAAAAGGTAAGGGAAATACATTTTGAACTTCACAGTAAGGAGATAAAAAATAATGTGGAGAACAAGATAGATTTCATTCTCAAGGAATCAAGTATGACTCGACAAGAGTTTAATGAGATCAAAGGTATTGAATTGGAAATTAAAGCCACTAAACAAACTAAGGTGATAGAAGAAACACCAATTACTATTGCAACACCATCTGAAGGTGTAATAGTTGTCAAATCTAGTGTGCAGGTACCCTATGCACAAGTTGTGCAAGTGTAACCAGTCAAAGTTCAACAAACTAAGAAGCAACCAGAGGTTGAATCGTCAGTTGTGCAGAGAAAGTTTGAAAGATTGGTGAAAGTAAAGCAAGAATATACACCATCCTCCAAGAAAAGGGTCAAGCAGACCACTAGTAGACCAAGAAAGAGGAAAAAGATACTTCAAATTAGTAATTCAGAAGAATTAGAGGAAGAAAATGTAGACAAGCTAGTTGAGCAAGCAGTTGAAGAAGGAAGAACACCTATAGGAAAGAAAGCATGAAAACCCAAGGTAGAGATTCTAAACATGCAAATAATAGAAAACAATAACTTTCTATAGTTAAATAAAGATTATAGTTTGTATAGAAATATGGATAGGAGACAACTAGAAAATGCCATAGTGAGGAATATGATTTTGAGAAATAAAATATTTGATAGCATACAAGGAAAGGTACCAGAAGATCTATACATTAGATTGTTAAATAGGAAAAGAAGAGTAGTGGAAGAAGACTCTAAGCTATGTGTGTGTGTGTGTGTGTGTGTGTGTGTGTGTGTGTGTGTGTGTGTGAGAGAGAGAGAGAGAGAGAGAGAGAGAGAGAGAGAGAGAGAGAGAGAGAGAGAGAGAGAGAATGAGTAATAAATTGTGTGAGGTTAGCACAAAGGATGATTTGGATAGAATTTTGAAGGGAATTGACCCATTGTTGAGGAACAAAGGAAGAGCTATTCTATTGATAGGAGATAATTATGAAGAAGTTAGAAAAGAAAATGAGGAAGCCATAGTCAAATACATGAATTCCATGCCAAAAGGGAGCGCACAACCACAATTAGCAAGCCCAATGTATGTAGAAGCCAATACACTATTTGATGGCAAACAAGATGTTGAGGAGACACATCAAGCACACTCATGTACTGAATCCATGGAAGTGGATGCTACACATAATAGTTGATACTAAAGAGGACCCTTTTGCAACATATGGAACACTCATTGTTGGAAATATTACTGTATATACCAATTTTGATGAAGAGGATGAAGAAGAAGAAAGAAAAAAGGAATGAAGAAAAGAAAAGGTTAGAAGAAGAGAAAAAAAAGAAATAGAGAGAAGAAGAAAAGAGGAAAGAAGAAGAAAGGAAGAAATGGAGAGAAGAAGAGAAGAGGAAAGAAGTTTAGAAAGGAAGAAACAAGATGAAGAAGTAAAGAGAGAAAGATAGGAATGAAAGAAGACTCAAGAGGAAGAGGAAAAGAAGAAAGTAGAAGAAAATTCTGAGTTGAAGCAAAGATGGAAGATTATAATGCAAGAATCAACATTCTTGCCTAATCTGACACGTGGAAATAGAATCTTGAAAGGTAGAGTTTCAGCATGAAGCTGCCATACCTTATGTTGCACCAATAGTCACAACTATTACAACATCAATAACTATTCCATCATCAATAGTCAAACTATTTCCAATATTATCTAATGATGATGATTAGAAAGGACTAATGAGCTCCTTGAGAAAACTTTTGGAGAAGATAAAGTTAGTTAAGGCTCTAGAGAGAACACTAAAAAAAGTCTTGGATAGAATGCAAAGGATAGTTCACACAACTATTACAAATCCAAACTTGCAGGCTAAGGCAAAAGAGTTGGTGAATATTTTTGATGAAGAATTCACAACCTTGTCAAAAATTGCTTTAGTACAAGCACAAGCCAATCATGATGCATCACTGCTTGATATAGTATGCACTATGTGAGAAATGATATAAAATCACTTGATGTATACATCAAGGATTTGTGGAAAAGCATTGATTAATGTAAGAAATTGTATGGATAGTGCATACTATCATACAAGTATAGTACCTATCAAATTTTGAGGATAAGATCAGAGGTCAAATGAGGGAGCTTCAAACACTCTCTACAAGGTTGTAGTTACTAGAGGGTAACATTGAAGATTTTGGAACTAAAGTAGAGAAGATTCACAATGCTATCAACAGATCAAAGTTGATAAAGAATAAGTTATTTGAAAGTTCTCTACTCTTAGAGAAATTTTTTCACCTAAGATTAGCATTTTGTAGGGGCAATTGGAGAAATGAATGAAATTATTATTTGTCTTTCAATGATGGCTTTACAAGATAAAATTATACTTAAATAAAATGAATTTTAAATAGCATTTTACATTCAATAGTTCATTCCAAACATTGTCTTCAACATCCACACATTGTGTAGTTTCATTCCAAGAAAATCCACTTGTGTTTCTCAAATATTTCATGATTCAATATCCCATCTTCCAAGTTTTGAGTTTATTTTTAAAATTATCCTTGCTAAAATTAAGCTTTGATTCTTCATTAAAGTGTTACTCAATGGCAGTCCAAGCTTCATTTTGAATCCACCTTTACCTTTTCTACCTAGTTAGATTTTTTCATGGAGCAAGTCAAGGAACTTGCATTTCCATTTCAATCAACCATACAACCCTATTTGAAGAAGGAACAACATTAGTTTTCACCTCTCAAGTGATGCTTTTGAAGAAAACAAAAAATCATCAAGAGTAGAAATTCAATAAGTTGCAGATTTTGTGAGATTATAAAGAGGATGAACAAGAGGAAAGAAAAAAGAAACATCAAAACAAACATGACATAATCAATTAGAGTAAATCAAAAGTAGGTTATAACTTAATTAATTAGAGTAAGTCAAAAGTAGGTTAAACCTAAGTTATGATAAAAAAAATATTAGTCAAATTTCAAGGATACTAATTCTAGTCAAAGGTAAAGACATCGAGATAAATCTATAGCAATGCCTATTTGAAATAATGGAAGTTGCAAAGCCTATTTGAAAAAATATATGAAATAAAGTTGTCTAGTACCATTATACTATTGTACAACAAAAGAACATTATAACAACATAAGAATGAGCAATGAAAAGTGCCTTGAGAATGATCCATTATACCATTGTCTAAGATCTATTATCTTTTTTTTATAGGAGATTAAGATTGAGCACTGGCAAGTGCTTGGATAATGAGGGTCTTACCTTTTGAATAATGTATCTAAAATTCTTTCATGAGGACAAAGAAAATAGAACCATAGCTAGAAATGGAAGATACAATTTCAAAAAATGTATTGCTACAATAGGTCCCCAAGGCCCAAGCAAAGCATCCTATCTAATTAAACTAACCTCCTACACAACTACATTCTCTAGTCAAACATGACAAAGAGAGTGACAAAGATAATTGCAACTAAGAACCTAATATTTAAATAAAGAAAATGTTATGCATAAATGTGAGCATTGAAAGATTTTAAGACAGATTTTCAACATATTATGGAGGGTCCAACAAAATTGGTTTAGCCTCTTGATCATGCACCATACATAATGTAACCTGAAACATCATAAGGCAAGTTTCAAGGGAAGCTCCTTTGAGAAAATTTGTTTCATTTTGACACAGTAAAATTAAACATGCTACACAAAAAATTGAGCATGTATTTGTATAGTTGGTATCAATTCTCTCATACTAAAATGTCACATGCAATATTTGCAATGTCCTAATGGGTACCTCTCTCCATTTTTATGATAATTTGTGTGTGGGGGTACCTAATGGGTATTAGAAAAGTAAAACAATAGAAACAAAGAGGAGAATGAAAGAACTTCTAGCTTGTTTTTATTAAATAATAGATGCCAATTTATACAATGTCTTGACTCAACAATATTCCTAAATGACTGCTAATTAAATTGACAAAAAAATACTTCATGATTGACAACACAAACTTGATAGCTAACTAAAATTTATGGACACCTAATGTGACACATCTACAATAAGAATTTGACTCAAACTAAAACTCTTTGACTCAATCCTAAACTAAACTTGTGTTGCCAGCAACTTAACAAGGCTTGCCACATGTGCAATAATTATTATTGATTACCATTGGAACATTAACTCCAACATCCCCACTTAATGTGAAAACTAAAGGAAACATTATTTAAAAATTATAGTTTGAAAATATGTCATACAGGAGTAAGACTTTCTCATAATTATGAAGATATTATCCAACTTCGAAACACCATTGAACACATCATCTCTACATGAAATGTCTCATAAACAATGCCAAGCTTCTAGAATTTCAGATCTCCCTGAACTATTGGACACACTATCTCCACATGGAATGCCTCATAACCCTCATAAAGATATAGCTTCTCTGACCCTATAGCACCTCAAACTATTTGAACATACATCTAACCTCTACCACATCTTTTCTATTTTCAGAGTATAGACTTCTTTAAAATAAAACAAGATCTTCATTTTAATGCTATCATCATCACTAATAACATCAGTTGATTCAATATGAACAACAACTATATTTGTTGATTCTTTAATTTTTACCTTTGAGAAGGTCATTTGCATGAATTTTACAATTCATTGCAATATGTCCTACCTTTTTACAATAGAAGCATTCAATTTCATTCTTACCATACATTGTCTTTCCCATATTGTTCTTTGATTATAATCACATCTTGTAATGTCTATGATGACATTTGACTGAGAGTAAAAAAACATTTCTATGTTTTGAAGCCAAACTATTTAGCAAGATAGCTTTAGCATCATCTTTATCAATTACAATACCAACTTTAGCAAGCTATTTGATTAGAGATCTCAAATTACTAATGTGGTTAGACATAGTAATTTTATCAAACATTTTAAAACTAAATAGCTACAACTTTAAAGAAAATTTTGCATTTGTTTTTTTAGCTCCAAACAACTTTGTTAGTCCATCCCAAAATTTTTTAGATGGTTTCTCTAAATCAATATGATGTAGTTCTAAATCTAAAAGAGCAAGACCAATAATAGACTTAGCTTTCTCACCTTTGCTTTCCCAATCAATCTTCTTTTTAGCATCTGTAGGTACTATATCAGTGGCATTAACTATGCCCCACAAACTTTTATTTATCATATTCTCACAAAAGTAACTTCTTTTGAAACAAAGATGGCTCTGATACCATATTGGAAAAGTAAAACAATAGCAACAAAGAGGAGAAAGAAAGAACTTCCAGCTTATTTTTATTGAATAATAGATGCCAATTTATACAATAGCTTGAATCAACAATATTCCTAAATGACTACTAATTAAATTTACAACAAACTACTTCATGATTGACAATACACACAAACTTGATAGCTAACTAAAATTTATGGACACCTAATGTCAGCCATCTACAATAAGAATTTGATTCAAACTAAAACTCTTTGATTCAATCCTAAACTAAACTTGTGTTGCTAGCAACTCAACAAAGCTTGCCACATGTGCAACTATTATTATTGACTACTGTTGGAACATTAACTCCAACAATGGGTTAAAAATTAAGACCTCACTCTCATTCGATATGGGTTTGACACAAAAAAAAATTCAAAGGTATATGTAACTGGTTTTCATAGAGAATATGTAATAAAAATCATATAATTAAGAATAGACCAATATTTGAAATTGACCTCTATTGACCAACATTTTAGTAGCAGTGGCTACTTGTTGAGGGAATAAAAAAAGAAAGGTTTAATATTGAGTTTACCAGGTTGGCTCAAATTGCCATTATGCCTTTCAATTGACTTCAACATAGTAATGAAGGGTCTGCCACTCAGTGAACTAATTAACCTCTATATGTTTATACAAACCTATCCTTGTAAAATTAGTGAAGATCTGATCCAACACAATGTAACAAAGAATATGTAAAAAGTTAGTATGATATAAATAGGAATTATTTCAAGTAAATTGAAAAAATTATAATAAATAGCTCTATGATTTAAAAAACATTAATTAGTGAAGAACTAATCCTAGTAGAATGTAATAGAGAATATCATTAATCTGCAAGCCCTACCTTGACTAGAATAGGGAGATTGGTAGAACTATGAATACAAAAGGTAACATCTGGTTTTATATCTATGTGGGAAAACATCCAAAACTACACTTTTTTTTTTAAACCAAACTTTTTTCCTAATGATTTTATTAATCTGATCAAGTTTCTCAACATAGCAGTGTTAAAAATAGAACAAGCCATGAAAACAAAGGGATCAATGGTAGATTCATGGAGACTATACATCCTTTAGCAAGTGGAAGATCTTAAATCAGTGATAATAATAGCACCTATTTTTTTATCTAGAATAAATATATTCATCTTCTTTGATCAACTTAGCACATTATTTGTATTGCAAGAACAAACAATAGACAAACACCTGGGAAACAACTTCAAAGTCTCTGCGAGTTCATTTGGGATATTCACAATGCTAGTTCTCACACCATTCTTACCATTCTCTAAAATATTTATGGTGCCATTCAGCAGGCAAGTGAGCAAGGGGAGAAAATAGATAACACTTTTGTAGAGAATAGGGGTGAGATTGTTCTTGTGCATCATATCAATGGAAATGGCAGTGGTATTTGAGACAAAGTGACGGAATGTGGTAGTGAGCCACAATTTAATGGAGAAACCCACTCAACAAGGTTATAGGTGAATTGTTTTCTTAATGGTTGTGGCTATCATAGTATAAATGTTATCCAAATGGGAATGAAATAGGTTACAAGTAAATTGTTTGACAAAATATAATGGGCACTTACCACTCCATTCATATAAAATACCAAATCAAAGAGGATGAGCTGATATTATTTGTTGGAGTCTCTCAATTCTAACTCACCTCATAGGCTGCCACAATAGTAGGAAAAACATGTGCTTCAAATAAGGATTTGGAATAATGTGTTTATATTTATCAACACTTGATCCAAGAAATCACATTTTGTTGTTGCAAAAGTACTGTTATGCCTAGGTACACAAAGTATGGAAGAAGAGATGACATGTTTGAAAGATGAGATCGGTAAAATTTTGACATTATATTGATGAAGGTACAAATTAATGTGAAAAATTTGAATACCATGTAAAGAATTTGACTTCACAATATAAAATTTCACTTGGCACAAGAGGGTGCCAAGTGGTAATTTTCTTGGCACACAGTGGATGCCGAGTGATAGGGAAATGGTACTGAGTGAATCAACACATGAAGAAGCCAAGTGAGCTCGACACTAAGGGAAACTTGGCACAAGAGGATGCTGAGTTAGCTTGATCAACAAAGAGAAAATGGAGCTCAACACAATGGTTGCCAAGTGAACTCAATCTCTAAAAGAGGTGGAGCTCAGCAAGCTCGACACCCAACCAACACATAGATCGAGTGAAATTGGTCAACAAAGATATTGAGTGAAATCAATAAAAACAATAGAATAGAGAGCTTAGTTAAAGAGTAATCCAAGTGAGTTGTTTAATAGACTTATAGTCTGAGCATTTTCACCATTAAAACATAGAGGGCATAACTTCAAAACTTGCAAGTATGAATATCTCAAGCACAAAACATGTAATATCAAATAGAAGGGAGACAATAGTAAGCCAAGCATGCCCTCTTTATTTCTTTCTATTCAACTAGGTTAAACTATCACAAAATCTGGGAGCATTCAACTTGAACCTGAAAAACACTAAAACATCAATCGATAAAACTTAAACTTACAACACTAATGGCTACATATAATTAGGTCTGGAGCAATCACTACTTCACAAGATGAAAAAATATGAACTTATAAAATGACAAGGAGATTCAACATGTGCTACTACAAACATGGAAAGGGAACCTTCTTCCTATCCTCTAATCTTTGTTCTAAATATTTTTCCTTTGCTATGATTTTTTGATCTTCTTCCTTTCTCTACACTCTACTCGACTCTTCTCTGATCTCTCTCATTGAATATCTCATTGAATAAATTAGGTTCATTCCTTTTGTCAAATGTTTTACCTCTCATTTCAAATTCAAACTCACCTACCGAGTTGAATGCTATCAGATAGGTAGGTGGATGTTTGGCTCTAGGTCAACCGACCAAATGCAATAAGTTTCTAACACACCCCCTTTCTCTTGAACCAAACAAAACAAGAATCACTCCTTATCCAAATCAACTATACCAAGACTCTCTCTTAAGTGCACAAAAGTTTCTATGCCCAAAGACTTAGTAAAAATGTCTACTAACTTCTACTCAGACTTACAAAATTCTATTTTGATATATCTATTCTCCACCAAATCTTTGATGAAGTGATATATGATCTCAATGTACTTTCTTCTCCCATGGAAGACTAGATTCTTAGACAATGTAATTGAGGAGATGTTGTCACAAAAAATTATGGTTCTATCCTCTTGCCTTTCATTCAAATCTGTCAAGATTCTCCTTAACCAAATAGCTTGACATGTTGTTGCATTCACTATTATGTATTCAACCTCTTCTATAGATTGAGAAACAATAGGTTACTTTTTGGAGGCCCATGAAATTGCACCCGATCCCATATGAAACATGTATCTAGAAGTGCTCTTCCTATCATCTAGACTTCTAGGCTAATCACTATCTGTATAACCACCCAACCTAAAATCATTATTTGCAATATACAAAATCTCAAATCCTTTAGTACCATTTACATACCTTAGGATCCTCTTTCCTGCTTGTCAATGGGAGTTCTTTGGTGTTTCCATAAATCTAGATATCAAACTTATTGCATGCATCATGTCAGGCCAAGTTGCTATCAAATACATCAAGCTTCCAACCATACTCTTGTATAGTGTTGGATTCACACTTTTGCTGCAATCTTCCTTGCTCAACTTCAAACCTACTGGTGTTAGTGTTGGGGCTACCTTACCATTCTACATTTTGAATCTCTCCAAGATCTGCTTTGCATATTTTTTTTGAGAGATGAAGATACCATCATGCATTTTTTTTACTTCTATGCCTACAAAGTACTTCAAGAGACCCAGATCTATCATCTCAAATTCATTCCTCATAGCCTATTTGAACTCACCAATTAGGAAATTATCATTTCTAGTAAAGATTAAGTCATCAACATATAAGACAACAATCAACACTTTACCATTTTCTACATTGATGTAGAGAGTAGGCTCACCATCTCTTTGATAAAGTCATTGTTCATCAATTATGAGTCAATCCTTTTGTAGCATGCCCTCAAGCTTGATTGAGCCCATAAAGAGCTCTCTTCAATCTATACACCTTGTTTTCTTTATCCAAATTTTCATAACTAGGTGGCTGCTCCACATAAACCTCTTCTTTCAATACACCATTTAAGAAGGTGAACTTCACATCCATTTGATATACCTTCCATTTGTGTTGGGATGCAATTGCTATGATAGTATGCACATTTTTCATTCTTGCAACTTGGGCATATGTCTCAACATAATCTTTGTCATACTACTACTTGTACCCCTTGACCACCAAACATACCTTATGCCTATCTATTTTTCCTTCAACATTGAACTTGGTCTTGTAAACCCATTTCACTCCAATTACTTGCTTCTTGGGAGGCAATGTAGTTAACTCTCATATCTTATTTCTTTCAATAGCATCTATTTCCTCATCCATGGCATTACACCATTTCTTCTCTTTCACAATTTTTTCAAAGTAAATTGGATCACTCTAAAAAAATAATGCAAAATTGACACTCTCATCATAATATTTCTTATACCTTTCATCTTGGTATATCTCCCTTAGACTCTTAGTCTTTCTTGGTAATAGAGAGGTGAGAGTGGGATCTAAATTCTTAGTATTGTTGCTGCTACTATTTTGCATACTAGCTTAGGGCTATCTTGAAGTGCTTGGAGCTATCACTTAGAATGTAAGGGGTTGCTTGCCTTTTTGCCTTTGTTTGCAATCCATGTTTTTTGCTCCATCATCCTACTCATCATCAATATCTTCCTATTCCTCATCAATACTCGACACTTTGCTTGAAGTGCTTGAGGATTCATCAACTAAGCCATCCCATGACCAATTTTCAAGCAACTCCATGTGTCTTAAAATGATCTTCTTGGTGATTGGATCATACAATCTATAAGCCTTTGATTCTAAGCTATAACCCATGAAGATATACTTCACTTCTTTTTCATCTAGCTTTTTCCTTTGTTCCTTGGGCACATGTGCATATGCTACACATCTTAACACTCTCAAGTACTCAATTGTCTATCTATTCCTTGACTAAGCCTCAAGAGGAATCTTTTCATGAACAGACTTTGTAGGACACCTATTAATCAAATATACTACTATTGCTATAACCTTTACCCAACATTCAATTATGAGCTCTTTTGCTTTCATCATACTTCTTTCCATTTTAACAATGATCCTATTCTTTCTCTCAGCCACTCCATTTTGCTACGGAGTATAACTGGCTATAAGCTCCTTCTGATGCCATTCTGTTTGCAAAAATTTACAAAAAAATTGGAGCTATACTCTCCTACTGTATCTGATCTAAGGACCTTAACATAGTGCACATTCTTTTTCAGCCAGAGCTTTAAATTCAACAAATTTATCAAATGTTTTAGATTTTCTCTTTAAAAAATAGACCCATGTTCTATGACTGAAATAATCTATAAATGTCATAAAATAAGTACTCCCCCCAATAGAAGTAGTTTGTATAGGGCCTACTAAATCAAAATGCACCAATTCTAATTGTGCTCTAGCCCCTCTATAATTTTTAGAATTAAAGGGAAGCCTATGTTGTTTACCCAAAATGAAAGCCTCACACTTGTCATATGAATCTACATTGCTTGACAAACCATCTACCATTCTTTTCTTGAACAAAATATTTAAATGATCAAGGCTAATATGTCCATACCTGAGATGCCAAAGCTTGGAGGGGTCTTCAATCATGCTCCTAAGAGCTAATTTTTGATGTGTTATTGTACATGCATGCTTGGGAGGTGCAACGCTAACTTGAGAAGAGAAGCATGTCTCTATCCTCAAAGGGAACATTTGGTTCTTTGTCATTTGGACTGCTGCAAGTAATCTATTACTCCCATCCTCTTCATGAATAACACACTTGTCATTTTCCATGAGCACCTTGTATCTATTTTGAATGAGTTTTTCAATACTCATCAAGTTGTACTTCATACTAGGGGCAAAATATACATTGTATATCTACTTCTCACCTTGCTTGATGTGGACCATGATAGATCCTTTGCCCACTATGGGAATGGTTCCATTATTTCTCATCTTAATTTCAAACTTAAAAGTCTTATCAATGAAATAAAACAAACTTTCATTACCACTCATGTGGTTGCTACAACCGCTGTCCAAAGATCATACCTCAAGGTTGCCTTCTTCACCAATGTTGCACATTATGAAGGCTGTAAAATTATTTTCATTTCCCATATTCACATCAGCCACATTATCATTCTTCTTTGACTGATCACCTTGCTTCTTCTAGCATTCACTAGCACAATTCCCATACTTATGATAGTAGTAGCATTATACATTTCTCTTACTTGAGTTGTAATTCTTCTTACCTCCTCTAGAGTTTTTTTGAAAGGTCCTTGTTCCCTCTTGGTTGCTGGCTTATCCTGAGCTTTTTGCACTAGCATTTCTTTGACCATTCTTTCCATGACCTCTACTTCTTGAGTCACTACCAAAGCCATTTCTTCATCTCCCCCTACCTCTTGAATTCTCTTGAGCCTTGAAATATTGCTCTTGAGAAGTTTTTGTTGATCTATTGATTTGGTGCTCATAAGTTTGAAGAATTCCTATCAACTCATCTATGGTCAATGTGGTGAGGTCCTTTTCTTCCTCAATGGTCATCACAAGGTTGTCATATTTATGAGGTAAACTCCTCAACATCTTCTCCACAATTCTTTTCTCTTCATAATCTTCTCCATTTGATTTGAGTTGGTTTATCAAAGTGAAGATTTGTGAGTTGAAATCTATAATAGGTTCATTATCCTTCATCTGAATGTTCTCAAATTCTCTTCTGATCATCTAGAGCTTCACTACTCTAACCTTATCAGTCCCGTTGAAGTTCATCTCAAGGATATCCCATGCTTCCTTTGTATAATTTTTTGCTGCAATCTTGGGAAAGACTGTCTCTATCATTGTTGCCTCAATCAAACTTAATGCTTTCACATCCTTTCTCCTTGACTCCTTCAACTAAGTCTTCTACTAGTTTGTGAGGGTAGTATACAGTGCTAGGATAGTACAATCAATGAACCCATTGATCACAAACTCTAACAAACCATTAGCTACCATTATGGTTTTCATCTTCTTTTTGTACATATCATAATTTTGTCCATTAAAGGACGGTGGTTGTTGCCATGTATTTTTGGCATTTCCAACCATGTCAAATATACCTAGAAAATAAATTCCCTAACTCACTATGGATGTGGGGCCTCAAAACTCTGATACCATGGGAAAAATTCAAATACCATGTATAGAATTTGACTTCACAATATAAAATTTTGCATAGTTTTCTCAGCACACAGTGGAGGCTGAGTGATAGGGAGATGGTGTTGAGTGACTTGACACATGCAGAAGCTAAATAAGCTTGATATTAAGGGTAACTTGACACAAGAGGATGCTAAGTGAGCTTGACACAATGGTTTCCAAGTGAACTCAGTCTCCAAAAGAGGTGGAGCTCGGCAAGCTCAACTTCCAACCAACACTTAGATCGAGTGAACTTGGTCAACAGAGATACCAAGTGAACTTGGTAGAAGCAATAGAGGAGAGAGCTTAGTTAAAGAGTAAACTGGGTGAATTGTTTAATAGACTTACAATCTAAGCATTTCTGCCATTAAAAGATAGAGGGGATAACTTCAAAACTTGCAAGTATGAATATCTCAAGTGTAAAACATGTAATATCAAATAGAAGGGAGATAATAATAAGCTAATTATGCCTACTTTCTTGCTTTCTATTTGAATA
Organism: Cupressus sempervirens; assembly: GCA_028749045.1. Taxonomy (NCBI): domain Eukaryota; kingdom Viridiplantae; phylum Streptophyta; class Pinopsida; order Cupressales; family Cupressaceae; genus Cupressus; species Cupressus sempervirens. The sequence goes on from CM053792.1 coordinate 787,037,073, forward strand.
GGTTAAACTATTACAAAATCTAGGAGTATTTTAATTCAACTAGAAAAACACTAAAAAACCAACTAAAAACACTTAAACTTACAACACTAACGACTACATATAATCAAGTCTAGAGAAATCACTGCTTCATAGGACAAAACAATATAAACTTATAGAATGACAAGGAGTTTCAACATGTTCTACTACAAACATAGAAAGTGAACCTTCTCCCTCTACTATAATCTATTGATTTTCTTCCTTTCTCCACACTTTGCTCTACTCTTCTCTAATCTGACTCAATGACTATCTCATCAAATGAATCAGATTCATTCCTTTTGCCAAATGTTTTCCATCTCATTTCAAATTAAAACTCACCTATTGAGTTGAATGTTTTTAGGTAGGTTTGTAGGGATTTGGCTCTAGGGGAAACCAACCAAATGCAATAATTTTTTGACAATTAATGCAGTGTCTAAAGGAAAAAATATAAAAGTAGAGATAGTCTATGGTAATAAGTTGTACAAAAAGTTGAGTAAGGGAAGAACTTCAAAAAGTATTTCAAATGAAGGAAATTCACATCTATAAAGCCAAAATTAAGAATTTGGAACACCACTTAATTTTCCTATGTCAAAATATGGGCTATAAAGAAAGTATGTGCATGCACCAAATGATGGTAGTTGGAATATTTAAAAAAAATTGTATAGATTGAAGAGGCATGTTCAACATACATTCAAAATATGTAAGCATACATAACCCATGAATTATTTGGACAAATGTCTCAAAAGGAGGTCAACTTAAGGAAATAGATGAAAAATTAAGATTGCATTAACATTATTTTGCATATAATAAGTCATATTTTGCAAGGATGAAAAGGTAGTTACAAATATCCAAGAAGCAAATATGTTATTTTAGTCTCTTTCAGTCATTCATGTAATATGTTTGATCAAGTAATATTCAAATACCATATTATTATGTTGGGAAGATAAACATAAACATACACCAGATTCTATTAGAACATTTTGTTCCATTCATTTAAATCATTTGTTCAAGGTATTCAAATACCATCCAAGTGTGAAGCTAATGCCATAAATATTTTACAATGTATATTATACAAAAAAATGTATAATATATCTCAAGTACAACTAATCTTGAGATCTATAGTCTTGCCACATCCTCCACACTATTTCATCTCAAAAATTCCCCCAATCATCTCTATCCCACTTACTCATCCTATATGTCTCAACTATTGGTACATTTACCCCCTCACACTGATCATCCTCTTTAATTTAAACTTCATATGGAATGTCATCTTCTATCATAATGAATTTGTACAATATGCAACCTGCTAATACAACCTCTGTTTATGTCATGATTGCATAAGATGTTGCATACCTCAATCTAGGAAAGTGTTGCTTCAAAATTCCAAATGTATGTTCTATTGTATTGCTAAGGGAGGAGTTTCGGTGGTTAATTAACTCTTATGGAGTGTTTATCAAATTTTCTCTAGAGAAATCCTTTAGGTGATAACGCATACACCGATAAGGGGTGAGAAATCCTTTTACGTTTGAATATCCTACATCAACCAAAAAAAATTCTTATAGAAACACACATAAAATATATTATTGTAATCTTGATACATTTCTTGTAAACTTCACCATATACTTAAAAACAAGATGGTTCCACATACCATGGGGAACTACCAGTGGATCCAATCTTGAGAGAACAAAAGCAAGAACATGGGTATCTACAACTAATCCTTCTCAATTAGTGAATGTATTGGAACTTATAATCAAAGGAACACACACCCTTAAAATTTTATGATAGGTTACCTTTCCTTTTGTGATATTTAGGTTGTATGTCCACATCAATAGTAACAAGTATATGAGTTCCATTAATTGCTCCAATACAATCTTATGAAAAGAGAATTTATAATTAAAATTGCACTAGTACAATTTAAGGTTGACAAATAAAATATGTTCCAATAGGAGAGTTACCTTGAAGTGGGGATCAAATTAATGGTCCTTCCCAATAATTTTAGGAGTGGTTGGAGCAACACGTATCAAGTAATTGACATGTAGCATTAATATAGCTCGCAATACCTTATGGAAGTGTCAACTTATTGCCTCTCTCAAGGGACCAAATTTATGAGAAATCTTATAATTCTTCAAATTATGGCCAAGCCTATGGAGGAGCATCACTAGTTGTTCTTCTAACAATATATTTATTGTATCTTTAATACTTCCATTTCTCCTTAGAATTTGTGCTAGATGAAAGAAGGCTGTCCTAGCCATGCAAATTTGGTCATGACAATCTATCTCATTTGAGTGGATAATACAATTATAAAATGGAATTTCATCTCTTATGCACTTACGCCTCTTTTGTCTAGCTTCTTGTATAGATGCTACAATCAATATTGCATAGGTGATAGGAGAAGTTACAACAACAAGAATGATTCTATTCTTCCTAGAAATGAGTCCATGAATCCTCAGATCATTAGCAAGATCCATCTCAATGACCTAAATGCACATTAGAAATAAAGATTTCAAAATGCATTCACTCTAGATAATAGATATAGGAAATTTAACACAATAAATAAGAAAATCAATCGAGATAATGATTTCAAAATGCATTCAGTCCGAAGCATTATAAAATGCATTCTAACAAGTCTTCTTGATGCAAGAGGATCTTGCATTAGAAAATAAAGGCAAACATAATTTTTTTAAAGTAAAAAATTATTTTAAAAAATAGAAATATAATGGAGGAGAGAGAAAGTGATAAAAAAGACAGCGAAGAATGCATTTACTAGGTGGCATTATTTATTGTAACTTGTGGCTTGAGGGCTTATTTAATGTAAGGGTTTATTTAATGTAACTTGCTAGGCTAACTTGTGGCTTAGTTTCATATAAGTAGAGGGTCTTGTCTTGTCATTATCATTCAGCACGGAGGAAATTAATTAGCTAGAGAGAAGTAGCTAAGAAGAGAGAAGTTGAGAAGAGCTAGTAGGTGCAGCTTGGAAAACAAGAAGATTGCTTGGTGGCTTGAGAGAACAAGTTTAGATTATTCTTGTAGTTTTAACTAGATTGTGGATCTAGGATAGCTAAAGTTTGGATCTTATGATATATTGCAAAATTACTATTGTAATTTCTTATGTATTTGGTCATAACCTAGAAGGCCTTACAAAAAAACATGTTGGATGTAAATGTTATGATTATATTATAAGAGTTGACATTATTTGGATCTAAATCTATGTATTACTCTTATTCTTTCATTGTTTGATGATTTTTTGGGGGCTAGGACATCTCCTTTGGGGATTCTCCTGCCCTACACTGCATCAAGTTGTATCAAAGCTAGTTTTCTTGAGCATGTAGATAGATCATTTAAGTTGAAGCATTTTGCACCATGACCAAGGGTGAAGATTATCAGAGTGGAGCTTTATATTGTGGTGGATCATTCATTCTAAAGTCCTATATATCTTTTTTGTAAGGTGGAAGATTGTGGTTCTAACTTACATTTGGAGAGGACTCACAGATGGATCCTAATATGGAGAAATGGTCGTGAAGATGGAATGTTGATCTTGTTGAGTGAAGATTGGATTTGGTTGGAGCTTTTTGGTAGAGGGTTTGTAAAGATCTTGGAAGATGGATCTAAGAGGATTGGACCCTAAGGTGATTGAAAATCTTCATGATGTGGTGGAGAAAAAGATTTCATAGATGTCTTCTTGGTTGGAAGCCAGTTTGACTAATCAAGTTAAGAAATACATGGTTGAATTTTGTAAAAAATTATAGAGCTAGGTTCTACCAATCTAGAAATGAGTTGTCTAGCCAGTTAGAAGAATTGTTTGGGAGAAAAGAGGGCATGGCAAGGTCGAGGTAGAAGTTGGTTTTGTTGATAAGTTTGAGTGTGATGCAAAACCTATAGAACAACTTGTAGTTGTTGCTAAGGATATTCCTAACCACTTTGATGCTAGGATGGAGACTTTTTTTCATGATTAGTTGGTTATGTCTAACATGGAAATTTTAGAGAACTTGGTCATGGATAATTAGATTTCTATGGATGTGAAGTTCTATTTTGCTGGTGTAGATTCACTAGTTGATGATGTGGTTAAGGATCTACATGATATTGTAGATTTTTATGTTCTTAGTTTTCATGTGGTTTATTTTGGCTAAGGATTTACATGTTTCTTTGAGCTTACATGTTGTTGACATGGATTCCATGTTTGAGGATGTTATCATGGCTAGTTGTGATCAGTTGTAGAGATTGTTGGTGAAGCATTATGTTAAATTTGTTCTTGGGAGTGAGCATGTTGATTGGGTTACTGAGACTCACTCTATTCTAATGTTTGAGTGGAGATTTGTTCTCTTGTCCTTGATGGATTGAAAGCCTTTGGTGGAGATGAAGATGGTTGCAAATATTTCTTTTGGTGTCAAAGTGTGGGACACACTTTTCTATCTACCTAGGGAGTATGATGCGGGAGCATCTTGCATGAAAAAATAAAGGGGGACATAAAAGAAATTTAAAGAAATTTTTCAAAAAAAATTATGGAGGAGAGAGAAAGTGATGAAAAAAGAGAGAAAAAGGCATTTAATAGGTGGCATTATTTACTATAACCTGTGGCCTTAAGGTTTATTAAAAGTAACTTGCTAAGCCAACTTGTGGCTTGGTTTGGTATAAGTAGAGGGTCTTTTCTTTTCATTATCATTCAACATGGAGGAAGTTAGATAGAGAGGAGTAACCGAGAAGAGAGAGGTTGAGCAGAGCTAGTAGTTGTAGCTTGGGAAACAAGGAGGTTTCTTGGTGGCTTGTGAGCACAAGTTTAGATTCTTCTTGGGGTTTCTACCAAATCGTGGATCTGGACTAGTTGGGGTTTGCATCTTGTGAGATCTTGCAGAATTAATATTATCATTGCTTATCAATTTGGCCATAACTTGGAAGGCCTTACGATCAAGCACTTTGGATGTAAATCTTATGATTATATTATAATATTTGGCATTATTTGGATCTAAATATATATTTTATTCTTATTCTTATTTGCTAGGGGCTAGGACATCTCCTTTGTGGATTATCCTACCTTATACTACATCACTTCTACGAACACACAAATATTTCTTAGAGAGATTTATGGGGCTCAATCAATATAGCTAAAATAGAGTTAAACTATAAAGACTGCACTTATAACTTGGTGTAATTCTCTTCTAAGAAATATAATAAATCAGAAAAACATTTGTGCACAAGCATTCCATGAACACCCAAATGTTATGTAATGAATTGACACTACATCAGAATACTTTGTAATAACATAACATTTAGTGAAGAGTGAACCAACTTCATTTCCTCAAAATGAAGAATATTTTGTTCCAACTTATAAATTTGATTTAGAAATGATTGAGAAAAGTTTTTAGATTATGCACTATGGAAAAGGATCCTAGGCTCAATCAATATAGGTTATAACTTTTTGCAATGCTTTTCTAAGAAATGCAATAAATTAGAAAAATCTCAATAATAAGCATTTTACGTGCATGTGTAAATTTGTTTAAGGCTAATTAAATTATGCTCCTAAATCTTTTACCTTTAAAATATTATCTATTTGTTTTTTGGTTTATGTGATCAATTTTTTTACTCTATCAGCCCATACTGAGTAATCATATTGTACACATTAAGCACATTTTAATCATATTTTTTAGCAAAGAATTAGAACCTATCATTAATTAACTTGTTATTAATAGTCACCCATTGAAAATCCTTGCTCTTGTAGGACACTTTGGGTAAAAAAAATTGTACTGGGTATTTTTCTTCTAAGATAGATGGATATGTAGAGAGTGTAATTAATAAATGTGACTAAAAACACTACAAGGAAAAGAAATAAAATAAAGGCAAGAAACAATTTTTGGGAGAAAAGTTTACATTCTACACAACCTATTCATCATAGCTATTCACACGGTGCCCCTTCTACCAATCATCATCAATTTATAATCATTTATTTTACTCTCGCACTACATCTTCTTTACAAGTCTCTCCTAAACTAAACTGTAGTCCCCTACATTATGCTTGGATGTGGTTGGTATGAGCTATTTATGAGTTTTGTTTAGATTATTGGCAACAAGTTCTACAAGTCATCCAAATAGCTAAAAATATAAACTAGATTAAGGTCTATTTTATTATATGTGCTCTGGAAGTGTGCATGGATCAGTATTACTAATTATATTAAAAAATTCATTTGGTTGAGAGAGTCACTTGCATTTGAGTTAGAGAAAAACATAGAAATTTAGAAACTGATGCAAGAGTGATTGAAATAATAGTTGTAAATTTATATATTAGCATTTGTGTATAAAGAAATTGCAATGATTAAGTTCATAGAGATATATATTGTTGTTTAGAAGAACTTCTCCATTCGCAAGAGTGATGCTTGAGCAGAAATGGGGCTTTTGACTGAAATAGGTGTATGTGCTATATTTATTGGTTACCATGTAAATAGGGTTTCCTTAACTTGAAGGGTTGGTTTGCTGACATAGAGAAAGGGTAGTGTTGTGTGCAAAGCCCTAAGTTTTTGGGTTATTTCTTTGTGTAGGACTCACACTGGTATGTCCCTCTAATGAGCCATTGGTATGGGGTATGCTTCTTGGTTACTCTACAAATGGGGTTTGCTTAACATATAGGGCTTGTTTGCTAACATAGAGCAAGGGAATTTTAGTGTGTATTAGGTGACTCCCCATGTTATGGTGTACTAGATGGTTTGATAGCTTTTGCTTCTAATTAGGAATTTAGCTATAGTCTTTAAACAACAAGAATATCTCAAATGTCTGAGCACTTTGATGTAAAGCACTTTGATTACTAGATATATATTCAAATAATAATCTACTTGAAACCATGATTTTTTTAATTTTTACCTACTAGGTATGGTATCATTCAAACATTTTTCTAGCTTAAAAAACTCTTGGAGAATGAGAACTCAACTTTTTAAAATTTTCTTAGGGCTCTTTTGAAAGCTATACAATTAAGCACTGCTAGGCTTTGGGTGTGTTATCATTATCATGTGACTTAGTTTAGTTGTTAAAAGAAACATGAATAATATGGTACCAAACCCTTTGAGCATAGTCATTGAGCAATTCAATTCTAGATTAAAAGCCCTACAAGATTTCCTATTGTACCCACTAGGTTTAGCTGAACCTTAAATTTCTCACCAAACCTCAAATACTTTTGTATTGCCAGTTCTCTAGTCTCAAATTCTTTGACCACTATACCATTGATAAATTCTAAGGTTTGGGTGCTTTATCATTGTCATATGACTCAATTTAGTTGTCAAAAAAATCAATATTCTATTATCTAACCCTCCAAGTCATCATTGAGCACCCAACTAAAGTCCTACAATATTATCATTGTACCCATTGGGTTTGGTTGAATCATAAATATTTTCAGAAAACTAGTACTTCAAATCTCAAATTTCTAATCACTATACCATTGAGAATCAATAGGGTTGGGTGCTTTATCCTCTAATTAGGTGTTACAGTCCTTGTGATTGCTTATCATTTGTAGTCACTAGGTTTGGATAGTTCTCAACAACTATAGTTAGGGAATGAAGAAAGGATGGTTGGTAATAGAAGAGGGTAGGTGTAATGGCTTCAGATGGATAGTTTTTAAGGTGATTACTATGTTTCTTATACTAGTAGTACTTGTGTATAAGCTGCTGCTAGTGGGTAGGAAGTATCTAGGTTTGCTTATGCCTAAGCCACTTCTACAGGCCTATGGTGCTTGGTTGCAAGATTTTTTTTACAAAACCCTAATGTTGTGATAGAAGAGAGTTTTCCAGTAGTGGAAAAGGGAATTTAGTGTTACCCTAGCAAGACTAATAAAAAAAACAATGTAAAAATCCTAAAAAGAATGAACAACAGGGCAAGTACAAGATTGTAACCAACAAAAAATACAACTAGAAGCATAGTAAAACATGAAGATCAAGAAAAAAATTCAAAAAAAAAAACCTTTAGGAAGCAATGGAGTCTTGAAGGCCATTCGCAAGTAGTGGTCCATAGGATGCCTTTGGAAACTCACAATGATGAATAAAAATAATGCCCTCCATTATCTACAAATAAGGGTAAATTAAAAAAAGAGAAACTAAAATAGAAAGCATGGTGTATAATGCAAAAGCACGAAAATGGTAGTGGCTCCACAAGATCCTTACCAACAACAAGCAATGGTGAATACAAATGATGGTCTCTGTTGGCTACGAACAAGGGTGAATGACAAAAGTGATCTCTATTGTCTTCAAATACTATAATTTTACCTCCAAATACTAGAAATGATTTCCCTCAAAATAGTAATGAGCGGACTTGACAATACATCAATTGAAGTTTACCAAAAGACGTGGGCAAAGTGTGGACCCTACAGTGCATCAAATCGAGTTTATAAAAATGGTGGAATAAGAGTTCATTTCTTATTCCATCATTAAAGAGGTAAGAGTGCCCATCCCATTTTGGGCTAAAATTAGCATAGTATCATTATTATTCCATTTTTAAAATGTACAAAAAAATTTCGAATTGATGCATTCAAGTATTTGTGTTTTCTAGTTCTAGCTCAATTCCCACTACCAAATGGGCCTTAAGGGTCCTTTTGGATTGCAGATTTGAGTGGGAATTAGAATTCAAAATCCTCAAAAATTCCCAATCCATTGTTTGTGTCTGAAAAATAGGAATTGGAATTCAGTGAAATGTGGATTCAATATCCCCATTTGACCCCCAAAATAAAAATTCCATCTCATCTCAAAATACTTGTTATTTGGAATTCTCATTTTAATTCTCGTTTTAAATATCATTTTTTGAAAATTAGGATTCCAACTAAAGTGAAATTTAATTGTGTTTGACAGCCAGATGCCCATTTGGGAGCACCTACTTTTGTACATATTTTTAAAATTTAATTAAGTTGTAACTAAGAGAGTGATGTGTTTCAAGAAACGATACCCTTTGCATCTACTTTGGGCACCCTTTGAACTCCATTTTGTAAAAATTAATAGGTGCCTCTTGAAGAAATTAGAAAGATTATTGTAAAATTCATGTGAATATAATTTTTTTAAAATTGGGGGAAATTTTTTGGCTATTGTTGCACTTGCTCATATGTTTGGATTAAATAAAATAACTAGTACCACAAATACCCAATTTCTTTGGTCTTTCTTTTAACTTTTTCTTGAATTTTTTATTTTGCAATTAACATCAACATTTTTGGCATGTGTGGAGTTGGAAGTACCATGAACAAGACCTTGAAGAAATTGGCGATATGAATTTCCTTTCTCACTATAACTTTTATATTCACTTTTTGAACCATATATTCATATTTTGAACCAAATAGGCTTGGAATAACAAATTTTGAATATCAAATATTTTTGGGTTTGAACCAAATAGTCCTAAATAAATTCCATAAACTTTAATATGGATTTCAAGTTCTAAAATCCCAAATCATGGATTTTAGTTTCCAATTCCTAAATCATATTCCAACAACCAAATGGGCCCTAAGTGAATAAGAGCCTAAGTAGGTGACTTTCATTCATGTGAAACCTAAATTATTTTTTTCATTTCTACCATGAAGTCCCTCAAACGCAAAAAAACTTGTGAAAGTGTTCTAAAATGTGTTAGGAGTTCAATTATACCAATCAAAACTACATCTTGAACTTAAAAAATAATTCTCTTGGAGTAATAGGATTTTTACCATCCTACATTTTAATTACCTAGTTAAAATATACAATTTTGGATTATTTAACACCCACCTTAGTGTGTTTCCTATAGTAGGACCTCATATGACACTTAATGGATACCTAATTCAAATGTGTACCTTCCTTCATTTCAATCTTGTGAAAAATTGATGTTAGTTCTTATTTATATGTGTCATTAATTTTTTTTCCTGCAATTAGATAATTCATTTCATCACCAATATCCTATGTTACCATTAGTGATCTTTTTTATTCTCTCCCAACATTGAAACTAATTTTGCTCCCAGATCCTACATGCTCTCATTGTCGAAGACCCTTAAACCTATTTTGAGGCATAATTTGGTAGAACAAAATGTTATTAATGCCTTGTTCCCTTACTTTTTCGCACAAATTTGAACTAGAGGTTTTCTTGGTGTTTAGGTCAGGGTTTTTGATTTACAATTGACCTAATTAAGGTTTATACTCTAAAATATTATGAGAGGTATTTAAACACCCCATCTCTTCTCATTTTTAAAGCCACTATCAATTATTATTCATCTAGTATCATAATAAAGAATTCATAATTGAGCTATCAAGTGCTAGGAATTAAATCGAGTTGATAAATCATCAAGCAACTATGCCCAAGCATTAAAGATCTAGCATTCTTGTCAAGAATTCAAGTTGTTTCTCTTCCATTGATCTATTTTCTTTCCCCTATTGGAAGTAAAGAAAAGGATGTTTTTAATTAAGGAAGGAGATCCTCATTCATCCAAGTCCACCCCCACCCCTTCCCCACTCTCTCTCCTCCTCAATCAAATTTTATGGCAAATTAAAGTATCCATTATATCAAGATTTTCTTTTCATGATTTCCATTTAGGTTTTTGTATGAAGTAAAATTTATTTTGTTAGTATTCTTGATCACATCTAGACAAGAATTCAAGTTTTTCTGGAGTATTATATACTTTATTTAATACATCTCAAATCTGCTAGATGATAACATACTTTATTTTATTTTATTTCATTTAAATTTTGATTCCTAGACATCGATTTGGAAGAGGAAACCACCTTTATCCAACCTTCTTCCTTTTTTTATGTGCTGATATAGGTTATGGGGCTTTTGCATGAATTGCAAAAAAAAAAAAAATTTGTTGGACGATCTTGAAAAATTTGAGGCAAAAACATATGGAACAAGACATCTTTTATTTTTTGTTCTCAAGAATGAGACATCTTTTTTTATCTTGTTCCTTGAAAATTAGGATCAAATATATTTTGGAGAAAAATTGTACAGGTTATAGATTCCTAATCTATACTAAGAGGTATATTTAGATTATACCCTCCCAATATTCAAATCTAAAAAATATTTTCTATTTTAATTTTTATTGCATGTAAATCTATCTTTTTTTAATATATTTTTTCATATCATCGTCTTCTCTATTCACTTTTACATATTTAGTGAAGAACAATTGACCCTTTTAGTTCTTGGGACTGTCCTACCCTAGTGGGACACATTTCTTCTTAAAATGCAACTATGAAAAGGAGAAGTGATCTACCACTTTGCATTGGTTCCCTTTTCCTATTATGTATAGAATTGAATAATAATATTATTATAATATAATTTCCCAAGCTACATACTAAAGTATTCTCCAAAAATCCTTACAAAAATCATTTATCTCACCTTCTACTAGATCAAACGATGTATTGAAAAACTTATTTATTGTGCACATGAAACAAAGAAACATATAGTATTTAAATAAAAAGAATTATTGAATTTAGAAGTTCAAAATCAATTTGATCCCCTCATGTTTACATTATACATCAATAGTAATAAAATAAGATAGGCAATTGATAATGACTAACTCAATATTGATTATGAAAAACCATGTGATCCTACCCCACACCTATCCATGTCATGCTTGATACTCTTAACTATAATCATATTCTATATAGAGTTATGAAAATTCATGTATTTCTATTGAAAAAGAAGTAGGATGTATCTCTTCTTGCATTCTTATATAGAAAAATGCTCTCACATCAATGAAGATTTGTTAGAGAGAAGTTAGGTTGTTTCATACTTTACTTATTATGTGGAGAATGTAAGACCCAAAATTCAAAACTAAAGATTTAAAGGAGCCTTGTGTTGAAATTCTTTAGAATAACTAGGGGGGAGGGGGGTGAATTATTTATCCAAGGTCCAGATGTACAAATAAAATTTTTTTGTGCTAATCAAACCCATATCCATAAAACCTTATCATGCATGCATCCATTGGATCATACAATACCTTAACTTAATAGGTTACTATCCTAGGTCATAATAAATTTGCAAAATTGTAAACATGAAATATCATAAGAACATTCACACACTTTTACACAATGATTTTATGTGGAAACCTAATTTGGGAAAAACCAACAATAACATGCTACTAATTCTCACTCTTTTGAAGTGATTCCCTATGAAAGGCCAACCCTATTAAAGGTTACAATACACACTATTATATGTGACCTAGTTAAAGGATTTCAATCACCATGTTAGTAGTGAGCCTTGCTAGAGGACTTTAGACCATTTCATTAGAATGTCACCCAGTTAAAGGATTTACAAATGACTATTAGGTCAACCTTAATCCAAAGGATTTTATCCACACTAGTAAATTTGTAGAAAGTAACAGTAGGACATGATCTGATAAAAACTTACAACTCACTTGCATATTATAAATCTCTATTTCAGTCCTCCATTTTGCTTCATATTCATACTCTTAAGCTTGGATAGCTTGTTCACCCTTCAAGCATTCATCCCCTTAAGCCTTCTTGCTTTGAATTCCAACTACAGTCTCTTCTGTTCAGCCACTTAGATGAAATAATACCCTAGACTCCTTGTCTTCCTTAGATTCTTGCACATGAAAACCTTTGATTTTGACCAACCATCTCTATAAATAGATAATTTAGATCTTTTGCCACTTAACTACAAGTGTCCATTCTAGGGTTAGGTATGATTCAATGAATCTACCCACTTTTCCATTTTGGATCCTCTAGAAACTTCTTCTACAATATTCCTTGAATTTGCCTCAAAATGGTTTACCTTGAATTCTATGCCACCAACTCATCATATTCATCTTCCACAAACTTCACACAATTCAAGAAATCAAATTAGTTGGCTTAGATTCGTCAAATCTTCAATTTAACATTGTTTGTTGTCACTCAACATCTATAATGTTCTATCATTCGGCCAACACTAAAGTTTATTGATGCTTGAAACCAACTAAACTCTACTTGGCATATACTAACATTCACTCATCTTGCACAATTTTTCTTCTTTGCTCAACACCTATTTATTTTTCACTCGACTTCTATTGATTCCTTCTCGGCTTGCACTGACTGCTGGACAAGGCTTGGTAGACACTTTTCTTAGTCAATTTTCTTCTTGTCTTAACTTGAGTAATATTTTATTTCATAATTTAAGGAGATAAATAATACACTATAGTATCAATGTCTTACTTGGTCTTAGTGCTCCTTTTATACACCAAATAAATCAACCTTTCTCTAGGTGCTCTTGTTATCTCCTCCTTTCAAATCCTCTTCATCAATCAACCACATGATAGCATTTAGACCAAAAATAAATTGTCTCACCAGCAGGTAGTAGGTTTGACATCATTGAAAAATTAATGATTGTTCCATTGCAGGTTCTTCACTTCAAAAGAATCTCTTTTCAACAATCTCACTCTTCTTTGAAACTTCTCCCTCTATCAATATATGTCCTTCCTCTATATAAGGTAATGTGATCTATGTCAATATCCTTCAATGTATCTCTCTTATATGTCCCTCATCAAGTTATTTCTCTTTTTTCTTTCTCTATCTCCCTCTTTCTTATATCTCCCTCTTTGATAACAATTCCAAAGACTTGTCATCTCTTCATCCAGATATAATCAATTTATGTTCTCCCTTTGTCGCCTTGCATGTGACTTATAATTTTCTAATTTAGCTCCTTCATTACTTTAGGAAACTCCTAAAGTAAGATCCAATGCATCAAGTTGTAAGATATGACATTCAACTTAGTTGATGTAGGGCACTACTCATGCTTCTTAAGTAGCTTGGGATAGGGATATCACCCCTAGTTTACCTCTAAGATATTCATGTGCATCCTTAGGTAAATATTTTTTGAATATATCAAATATATGCTCTTTTTATTCATATGATCCATCCTCACTTATTTTTCTTGAACCAACTCTCTCAAGTAATGATACTTGATTGCAATGTGCATTGTCTTTAAGTGTATCAGAGGGTTCTTTGATATGTTTACAACACTTGTATTATTGCAATAAAGTACCATAGGTTCAGTGATTTCCTCCTTCATACCTTTGAGTATCTATTTTATCCATACCACATTTATACAATTTTCTACAGAAACCACATATTCAACTTCAATAGTAGATTGAGATATGCAATTTTATTTCTTACTAGTTTAGATGACCAGTCTCTTCTCTTTCTGTCATCAATGTTTCTAGTCTAATCAACATTTTTATAGTCTCTCAACTTAAATTTGTCATTTTTCTTGTAGTATAGACCATAGTCTTCTATTCCTTTTAGATATATCATAATTCTCTTAACAAACATAAAATGATTCTCCTTAAGATTTGAAGAAAATCTTGCAACAATCCTAATAACTAATGTAATGTCAGGTTTGGTATGTACTACATATTGCAATTTTCCAATCATAGATATTTACAATGTTTGGTTCACTTTAGTAGAATCATTATTCTTTGAAATTTTATCTCCTATCACCATAGGAGTGCTAATTGGTTTTGAATCCTTAAAAAAAAAGTTTTCAATATTTCCTTTAGATACTTAGACCGGATGATGTATGTATCATATTTCATCTGATATACTTGCAAACCAATAAAGAACTTGATCTCTACAAACATAGACATCTCAAATTATTTCTTCATTTCATTTGCAAATGCCTTACATTATGCATTTTGATCTCCAAATATGACATCATCAACAAAAATTTCAGCTAGTAAAATACCTTTACCTCCTCTTGTCTTTAAGTACAGATTGATGTTATCAGTAGTCTTCTTAAAACCAATCTTCACAAGATAATTTTGAAGCATTTCATACCATGCTCTTGGGGCCTTCTTTAAACCATATAAAGAATTGCATACTCTACATACCATGTTCTTGTTGTTTGACTCAACAAATCATTCAGGTTGTTCAATGTAAACCTCTTCTTTTAGTATACCCTATAGAAATGCTGACTTCACATCCATTTGATAAAATTTGAAACCTTTGAATGTAGAGTAAGCAAGTAGAGTTTTTACTCCTTCCAATCTTGCAACTAGGGAAGATGTTTTTGCATAGTCAATTCTTTCTTCTTGTGCATACCCCTTGCAAACTAATCTTTCCTTATTCCTTGTGACCTCACCATTGTCATCTAACTTGTTTCGTACACCCACTTGGTTCCAATCTCATTCTTGTTCTCTAGTCTAGGTACTAGAGTACATGTCTTGTTCTTTCAATTTGATCAATCTCTTCTTGCATGGATGTTGGCCTTGTTTTTCACCCTTAGTGATAAATTGTAGCTCATAGTGAGAACCCTAGGATTATGTTTCAAAATTTATGAGTTTTTTAAAACCCTAGTTGAAATCTCCTAAAAAGTTTCATAAATCATCATTTTTATTCCCTAGCCCTAAAAAGTAACTAAATATAATTTTCAAATAAATTTCATGGGACATGCTTATCACAATTCTTATTTCCCCAAGATCATTTTATTTCTTTCCACAAATTAAACCTTTTGTTAAGCCTGCCCTAACTATAGTTACCTTTCTTTAAGCCTTTTTGCATAGCATCTTAATTGTGGTGTTTTGTTTTGATTGACCATTGATCCTTCCAAGATCAATGGTAGGCACATACCCACTGTATATGCTACTTTAGTATGTTAGAAACACTAAATTAAAACAATCAAAAAGCATTTGCATACTAATTTAACATAACTTCATGAGAGACAAAGTGAAGTCCTCAAATGAGAATATGAGCCATGGATAGGCTCTCTCAATGAGGATGATCAATTGATGGAGAGGTGTGTCTAATAGCTAAGATGACTTGATTATGTATGTATGCTCAAATGCTCAAATGGGCTTCAATGGAGGATTTTTGATAGATTTTGGTGAATGGATTTGATGTAAAAATGGCTTATCAAAATGGTATTATGGCTTTTCTTTCTAGATATTGTTAAAATGGCTTGGGAGAGGATTCCTTAAATAGGCAAAGGGCTTGAGGGATCAAGGGCTAGGATGCAAGGATGGGAGAAAGCTTATGGAAGGTCATTGGTTGGAGCAAAAGGGGTTGAGGGGTCAACAAAGGAGGCTCAAAGCTCATTTAGACCCTCATAATGGCTTGTAAGAGAAATGAATGGGCATGTAAGAGTCATTTATGGCTTTGTGGGCTTCATAAAGTTTTATGGTTGGGATATTTGTGAGAGAGTTGAGATATTTTGACTTGAGTTGGATTAAGAAAGTCTTAAGCTTGACTTAGGAATGTGCAAATGATTAAGGCTTGGATTAGGCTTGGGTTAAGATTAGATTAGGCTTGTTAGAGATGGGCAAGTGGATGGCATTTAATGAGGGTGGGTGAAGGAGGAGATATTTGTTGGCTTTGGCTTAGGTTAGCAAGTCTTAACCCATGTTTAGGGAATGTGACAAGGTTAGGAGGGGATTAGGATTAGGATTAAAGATAAGGATTGACATCTTCTAGAAGAGTCTAGGTTTTGGATGAGGATGAAGACTTTCTAGAAGAGTCTAGAACTTCCTAGGATGAGGATAAATAAGATTTTTAGAAAATAAATAAAGTTTTATTTATTTCAAGGGTTTTTGTTGAGGAGATATTTATTAAAATATTTTTAATAACCATAAGGATTAATATTTAATCTTAATTAAATATTTTGAGTTGGGATTAGGGGTAGGAAATGATGGTATTAGCCTTTAATCAAAATTAAAGAAGGATTAGAAGATTTTGGAAGAGGTTAGTGGTCTTAAGAAAATTGGCCAAGTTTTGGGCGAAAAATAAATAAATTATTTATTTTTGGATTTTTGGTCAATTTATTAATTAAATAATTAATAAATAAGGAAATAATGTTTAAATAAGATTTAAACATTTTTGGGAGAGATTCTTTAATTAAATATTTTTAATTAAGATAAAGGGATTTAATGGCATAAAAATTAATTAATTAATTAATTAATGATGATGTCATCAGGGACTTTTTCAAAAAATAAAAAATACTTTATTTTCTAAAGGATTTAGGTGTCTACATTTTGCCCCTCTTTGACATAGTGTTGAGATAACACTATTTCAAAGAAGTTTGAATGTAAACGACACAAGGAAGATGACTTTATGGAGCAACACAGTTTCCCCAGTCTCAGGTAGAAGAGAGGGAATGGACTACATGATGCCCCCTCAAGAAGGCGAGGGGGAGAGAAAATGAGGCTCAATGGCTTCTTGAAAAATACAAGAATCTGGGATGAGCAAGGAGACTTAGATTGGCAAAGAGAAGGGGCTAAATTAGCTCAAACTCTCACTACGGGAGAATGATAAAGGGAGAATCAGAGGCACAAGAGTAAATAAGGTTAAGATTTTAGGGGAGATGGAGGATAAAGGAGCAGAGCACTATAAAAAGGAATCCATGATAGGGAGAAGGATGAGGAGATTATAAAGCTAATGCAATAGGATTTCAAAAAGTCAGATTGGTGGAAGATGGGTTTCGGAGATCCCTACGACTAGGATTTTGGATCTTGAAAGATAAGGCTTGGTGGATTGATTAGATTGGTGGATCCCTAAACCTAAAAGTGAAGATTGATTCTGAGAGATAAGATTGCACAAGCTGGAGTAGGAGAGACGAATGCTGGATATGGATGGGGGATAATGGAGATGAAGGGAATCCATTGAAGCTTTTTTAGCAGGGGGATACTTCAAAGAGAAGTACCACCATGTAGTTGAGCACTATATTTGCTATAAGACTGTTGGTTAATTGCCAAAGTTACCAAGAACATCAAAGCTATGTCACCAACCATCTAGAGGACTGACAGACTGACTCGAAACAAACACACAAGGATTGTCCCAGCATCACACATGAAACTCAAAGGAAACAACATGGAACCGATACTGGGTAACCCACAAGCAAAAAGAAACAAATGAAAGACTTGATCAAAATTGTATGCTCAGAGTGCCCCATTCCCAGCATACCATGATATGGAAGATCGTGGCAACCTTGAGGAGGGAACAAAAATATTGCTTGGAAAAGATACTTCAAGACCCAAAAGGGAAGATTCCAAATCAAAACAAAGGGAAAATCCAAAAGAGAACCATTTGCCAATGAGATGGGTAGGACGAGGTACTAACGAACCAAGACCGGACATGAGGAAAGCTATATCCTACAAAGATCTATCAGAGAGCACCTAAGCTGGTGGATTTGGATGAGTGATGTGTCTGGCAAGCTGAACTAAGAAGGATAACACTTTGGTGACAGGAGATCTAGCTAAAGGATGCATTGGAATAGCTAACCAAGATTTGTGCGATGTGTGCATGATGTTGATCAACGATGCACTGACACGAAAGCTGGTGATGGGGGTACAACCCAAGCACAGAATGGACACAAAAAGAAAAGGGAAATTGTATTAACAATGAAAATAAGCTAGTACATTCAGCATAGAGAAAATAAACTTCAAAACATGCCCTAAGGGCTTACAATAGCACAAAACTAGAGATAATTTATCCTTTTGGTACCTCCTCTCAATTTCCACTCCGAATTGCCTTTTACAATGCCAGAAATGTCCTTAAATAGACCCTGGAGGGTTAAGGACTAGGAATACATTCTAGAAAGTGCTAGTAGGCATCCACCGACCAAGTAGAAGGCTCCAAAAGCTGCGTTAGAAGTTGGTACAAATCTAGAAGAATCCAAAAATGGTAACTAAACTTCCAGGAGGCATAACTTTTGAATCATAGCTTCGATTGATGAACCATTTGCTCTCGAAGCGCTCTTTAGCCCTATGGACTAGCTTTGCTCATCCCCCATTTTTCAGCCCTTTTTGAGGTCATTTAATGCCCCTAACCTGACTTTGAAGCATTCTTAGGAGGTCTCTAAAACTTGAAAAACTGCAATAACTTTCAAACCGTGGGGCCTTTTGACCTGATTCTTTTTCTGGAATGCTCTAAATTATAGTTACATTCATCTAGCCAATTTATACCTCCTAGTTAACCAAAATGATGGCTTAATTACATACTCCTATTTTTTTGGCATTTACACGTATCCCAAGGTGTTCAAATACTCTATCCTAAAACACTGATAGTGGAACTGTGAGAGTTGGAACCTTTATTTGACCCAAATGGGTATCCAAAAATGAAAACACATGAAACAAAAACTAAGTCTAAGTATTTTTTTTGGGTGAGACATGATTGCCCTTATACCTCTAGATGCTCCTGCATCAGATGACTATCCTTTCCACTTGACCAAATACTCTTCATACTGCCTATTTCTGATGCTTGTACCCACATGATGATCTAGAATTTCTTCTATCTCCTCCTTCTTAGAAGCAGGAATTGGACATGGCTCTAACATCAGTTCCTCATCTACACCATCATCATGATACTCTGTTAAGTCTACAATGTTAAAAATAGGAGAAATGTGAACACCATCTAGCAGCTCCACCTCATATGCATTTCCTGAGTCATGTTTTTTCAAAATTTTGCAGGGGCCATATTTCTTCATTTTTAGCTACTTGTAAGTACCGGCTGGAAATCTTTCTTTTCGTAAGTACACCATGACTAGATCCCCTACTTGGAATTCCTTATGTCTTCTACTTTGATCAGCCCTAGCTTTATACTCTTGATTCATCTTGGTAATGTGTGCTTGAACCTCCTCATGTAGATGCTTGATATGTTCAGCAAATTCTTCAGCTTCAGCACTTGTCCTTTCCCCTTGCTCTATCTTCCTCAATTCTGGTGCAGTCCTTGGGCTACTTCTATATACAATGTGGAATGGTGATCTACCAGTACTCCTATTTATAGAGTTATTGTAAGCAAACTCTACTTGTGGTAGAATAAAATCCCATCCCTTGAGCTTATCCCCAACTAAACATCTCATCAAATTGCCCAGACTTTTGTTTACCACTTCTGTTTGGCCGTCAGTCTGTGGGTGATGTGTGGAACTGAATTTCAAGTTTGTTCTCAACTTTTTCCACAATTTCCTCTAGAAATACCCAACAAATTTAGTATCTCTGTGAGAAACTATACTCCTTGGAAGACCATGTAGTCTTACCACCTCTCTGAAAAACAAGTCTGCAATATGGACAGCATCATGAGTCTTGTGGCATGGAATGAAATGTGCCATTTTGGAGATCCTATCAACCACCAAAAATACCGAGTCATTACTGCTTTGTGTCCTTGGCAATCCAAGAACAAAATCCATACTTATGTCCTCCCATGGCCTTGATGGAATAGGCAATGGCTGATATAGTCCAATATTGTGACTAAATCCCTTGGCAACTTGACAAACCTGGCAACTCTGTACAAACTTCTTCACATCCTGTGAAATTTGAGGCCAAAAATAATGTTCTCTAAGAATGGAAATGGTCTTATCTCGACCAAAATGTCTTTCCATCCCTCCGTTGTGTTTCTCCTTAATTAGATTTTCCCTCATGGAACTCCTTGGAATGCACAATTGACTACCCTTGAACAACATGCCATCCTGAATCAAATAGTCTAACCACTTGGTTCTATCTATAGCAATAGGATCTTTACAAGCTTTCCATGCTTCAGCAAAATCAAGATCCTCAGGGTACAAATTCTTAAGTTCATCAAACCCAACTACTTCAACTTGCATTACTGTAAGCAACAACTGTCTCCTACTTAGTGCATCTGCAACCCTGTTAAATTTTCCACTTCTATGCTTCAACACAAATGTATAACTCTGCAAGAACTCTACCCACTTCATATGCCTCTGATTCAATTTACCTTGGCTATTTAGGTACTGTAATGCCTAATGATCAGTATACAAAACAAATTCCTTTGGCAACAAATAATGTCTCCATTTTTTTAAGGCCTGAACTATTGCATAGAACTCTTGATCATAAACAAAACACTTCTTCTTTGCATCATTCAATTTTTCACTAAAATATGCAATAGGATTACCTTCTTGGCTCAATACAGCCCCAATAGCACTGCCACTAGCATCACAATCCACCTGGAACACCTTTCTAAAATTTGGAAGTGCCAACACAAGTTGTTCTGTCACCTTCTTCTTCAGCAATTCAAAACTTCTCGCAGCTGCTGCACTCCATTTGAACTCTTTTCTATCCCCTCTTATTGTGTCAGTTAGGGGTGCACATATGCCACTAAAATTTTTAATAAACTTCCAGTAAAAACTAACCAGACCATGAAATGATCTTACCTTAGTAGCAAACCTTGGAGTAGGCCATTCCAAGATGGCTTTTACCTTCTCTGGATGCATTTTGAGACCTCCAGGTGATATAACAAACCCCAAATAGACTAACTCCCTTTTTGCAAAGATACACTTCTTCAAATTAATTAACAGTTTATCTTCCCTTAACCTTTCAAGGACACTATGAATATACAATAAATGTTCTTCCAAAGTCCTTTTGAAAATTAAAATATCATCCAAATAGACAGTAAGAAATTTTTTCAAGAACTTCTTAAGTATCTCATTCATAAGCCGCATGAAGGTGCTTGGGGTGTTTGTCAATCCAAAGGACATGGGTAACCACTCATAAAGACCCTCCTTGGTCTTGAAGGCCATTTTTCACTCATCTCCTTCTCGAATCCATATTTGGTGATAACCACTCTTGAGATCTATCTTTTTGAAGTACTAAGCTCCACTCAAACAGTCCATAAGATTATCCATTCTTGGAAAAGGAAACTGGTACTTGATGGTTATCCTATTTATAGCTCGAGAATCTGTACACATCCTCCACTCTCCATCCTTCTTTGGTGTGAGTACTGTTGGTACTGCACATGGACTTAGGCTCTCTCGAATGAAGCCCTTCCTCAATAGCTCTTGAACCTGTCTGTTTAGCTCTTCTATTTCAGTAGGAGTCATCCTGTAAGTAGCCTTGTTAGGAAAACTTGCTCCTAGAATCAAATCTATTTGATGACTAATTTGCATTACTAGTGGCAATCCTTTTGGAACGTTATCAAAGATAATATCTCCAAATTCACCTAGTAAATCTAAAACTTCAAGTGGTATTTCACTACAACCTTCTTTATCTTTCCTAGGAATCAAAGCATAGCACATACGCTGATGTTTCATTCCATCTAAAAACTTCCTTCCATCAACAAGACAAATCCTAGCACTGCTACATACCTTTTCACCTTCCCTTTTCATGGGCTTCAGTTTGTGGTGAACTCCATCCTTTGTTAGAGAGTATGTGTTTGCATGACCATCATGTACTGTATGTCTATCAAACTGCCATGGTCTACCCAACAATAGATGGCAAAAATCCATTGGAATAACATCACAGAGAACTTCATCAGGGTAAATCCCAATTTTAAATTTCATGAGACATTGTTCACTTACCAGGACCTTATGATCATCTTTTAGACAAGCAATCTAATAGGGCTAGGGATGTCTCTTCCTCTTCAGCTTAAGCTTAGAGACCATCTCTTCTGATACCAAGTTATCAGTGCTACCACCATCAATGATCACGTCACAACATTTATCCTCACACTTGCATCTGGTACAGAACAAACTCCTCCTTTTTCCTAGTTCAATCTCACCACTTAGTAGGACTCTTTCATTCACCAAGGTCTCTCCTCTTTCTACATCCTCTAAATGTGATGATTGTGCATCCTTATCCACATGAGCAACCCTAGCTTGGTCCTCAGCTCTCCTATCTATCCTTCCTTGTCATCGAGGGCATTCAAAGGCATGATGACCTTCTTCATTGCAATGGAAACAGGTACCACAGAAGCCTCCTCTTCCTTGTCCACATCTTCTACCTCTTCCTCTCTGATTTCCAAAGTCTTGATCATGGTAGTGGTTGAAACCCTTATTCCTTTGGTTCCTGCTAGTACCCACATCTTCATTTTTCTTTTGGGTTTCATTTCGACCTCCAGATGACCTACCGCTTCCCCTGCCTCCTTGACCACACCCTCTTTGTCTCCCTTCAAGCCTCTTATTTAGCTTCTCTTCAACTCGTAGGGAAAATTGGTATGCCTCTTTAATGCTAGTCATTCTAACTAGACTTAATTCCACCTAGATGCTAGGTCGTAACCCACTAATATAACAAGCAACCTTCTCCTTATTTGCTTCTGCATGCCCTGCTCTAATCAAAAGTTGATAAAACTCCTCTGTATATTCTTGGACTGATCTTCCTGCTTGCTTTAACCCATGCATCTTCTTAAACAAATCAAGCTCCTAGTCCACAGGAATGAACTACTTCTTCAATTTGTCCACCATGCAATCCCACCTTGTGATCTTCTCCTTTCCTCTTTGGTTTCTTTCAAATTGTACCTCTTGCCACCAGATTTTGGCATGGCCTTTCAGTTTGGCCTTTGCAAACTTAACCCTATCTGGGTCCCTGATATCCTCATACTCAAAGTATTCTTCCAGTTCATTGATCCAGTCAATCAACTCATCTGGTTTCAGATTTCCTAAAAATACACCCACATCAATTTAGGTCTTTTCCCAAATTTAGTAATGGCCCTAAAAAGCTTTCCTCTACCTGATTCAGAACTTCCCTATCAAATTCTCTTTCTGGTCCAATTTCTTCTTCTTCATTGTCATCCTCACTATCATCACTTGCAGCAACATTTGCTCCTCTATGGAGCTCCTCCTGCAATGCTTGTACCTACCTTTGGAGGGCTCTAACCTCCTTAGGATTAATAGCTCCGGCCCTTCCACCACACTCTCTTCATGGAGGCATCTTCTTAACTCAAACCACAACCACACAATCCTAGTGCAAACTACCTCATAGTCGGCGCTCTGTCTACACACTCAGGAAAACTTACTCTGATACCACTTGATGGGGACACAACCCAAGCATAGAATGGACACAATAGGAAAAAGAAAATTGTATTAACTGTGAAAATAAGCTACTACATTTAGTACAGAGAAAATATACTTCAAAAAATGCCCTAAGGGCTTACAATAGCACAAAATTGGAGATAATTTCTCCCTTTGGTACCTCCTCTTAATTTCCACTCCGAACTGCCTTTTACAATGCTAGAAATGTCCTTAAATAGACCCCGAAGGGTTAAGGACTAGGAATACATTTTAGAAAGTGCTAGTAGGAATCCACCGACCAAGTAAAAGGCTCTAGAAGCTATGTTAGAAGTTGGTGCAAATCTAGAAGAATCCAAAAGCAGTAACTGAACTTTCAGGAGGTATAACTTTTGAACTGTAGCTCCGATTGACGAACCGTTTACATTTCTGGAAAGCTCTCAAAGAACTCTATAGCCCTATGGAGAGCTTCACTCATCCCCCATTTTTCAGCCCTTTTTGAGGTCATTTAATGCCCCTAACCTAACTTTGAAGCATTCTTAGGAGGTCTCCAAAACTCGAAAAATTGCAATAACTTTCAAATCGTGGGGCCTTTTGACCTGATTCATTTTCTGAAATGCTCTAAATTCCAATTACATTTATCTGGCCAATTTACACCTCCTAGTTCACCAAAATGATGGCTCAATTACATACTCCTATTTTTTCGACATTTACACGTATCCCAAGGTGTTCAAATACTCTATCCTAGAACACTGATAGTGGAACTGTGAGAGTTGGAACCTTTATTTGACCCAAATGGGTATCCAAAAATGGAAACACATGAAACAAAAACTAAGTCTAAGTACATTTTTTTGGGTGACACGGGATTGCCCTTATACCTCTGGATGCTCCTACATCAGTTGGATAGATACAATGGTACTAAGCTAAAGAGGATGTAAAAGATGACAGACCAAGATATGGTACAAATGTATGTTGAGATAATGGGTGTTGTACACATTGCATAATATTATTATTTTATTATTTTATTTTATTATGTAATGTTGTGCTTAGATGGGCATGCAACATATAAAGATTCCCATGGAATATTCTTGATGAGTTGTATTGTAACATTGTAAAAATATTTCATGTAATTATTTAATATTGGAGAAAAGAATTAAATGCCCAATATTAAATGTGGGGTCAGTGGGTTAGGTAGCACATGGTTTATGTAATACCACTTAGTGGTTTTGTGGGACTTGCTATTATATAAGCAGCCACAAGGGTAGTTGTTGTATAGAGAGAGAGAGTGACAAGGAGAAGACAAAAGGCAAGAGTCGAGCGGAACAAGGCTTGACAGGTTAGCCAAAGGAGCATTTGTGAAGGTTGAAAGCATGGCATGGGATGTGTGGATTCATGCTTGTTCACATAGTTTTCTCGGTTGTGGCTATGGCCATGAAGGCTTCCATGGTTGTATGGAAATAGTATTTTTGCTGAATAATACATGATGATGGATGCTTTTGAAGGCTGGGTTTTTCCCTCAATGAGGGTTTCCTAGGGTATATCTTGTGTCACAATTTTGTGGGTATGTTGTCTATTCTCTTTCATGTGGATTTTAATTTCATGTTTATTTCAGATCTATTATGGGTTATGTGGAAACGGTTATATTCTTTGTTGCCAAGTTTCCTTACAATTGGTATCAGAGCTATGATTTTATTATTGTAACCCTAGATTGAATCCATGGGAATGCATGAGAGGATAAAAGAAAGGGCAAGATATATGAATGATTTATTGCAGATCTAAGGGCTTTCGGTTTGCTATTATGATGGGATGTTAAAAGATTTGGGCATGTGAAATTGTTGGACAAAAAGATTTTTTTGGATATTTCATTTAAAATGAGAGTTTTGGAGGGTAGCTTGCAAAAATGACCTCCTGGGTAAAAACAGACCTCGCCATTGGATCCGGGTTGACATTTCCATACATTTTGATATATAATATGCCCTAGTTTGGCCATGTTCAGAGGAAATGAAAGATTTTTTTGGTTTCAGCCCATGATGGCCGTCAAATTTAATCCTATCGGAATTTTCGTCACAGAAAAAAAAATAAAAAATGAAAAATCGCACTGAAAATAGTAAAAAGACTATCTTAGTAAAATGGCCATAACTTTCTCTCAGAATATCGAATTTTAGAGTTCTTAAAGGCGTTGGAAAGCTAATTCAGAGTACTACAAGATGGTGTAGGTTTGGTTCTATGATTTTGAAATTTTGTCAGGTTTTAAGAAGCCCTAAAGTCAAATATTATTTATTTTGAGCACGGATTAGGGCATAACTTGGGCATATGGAGTCGGATTTTGGACTTCGAGTAGTCAACGGAAAACTCTTGGAGAGCTCTACACATTGGTTTAGATTTGGTGTAGGTTTGGCATGATTTATTTGTTGAAATATTGATCTGAACAATTTATAGGTATATTTTGACTATGGTAACATTGTGAGTTTATGGCATTGGAGATTTAAGATTTGATGTCATTGTATACTCAGTTCATATTTTAGTTTGGTCTCATGATGATATGATTATCAGTGTTTGGTTTGGATATGCATGATGACTTGTTGGATCTACAAGTTGTGCAGTGTTGTAAGCGGTTTATACTTACAGGTTGCATTTATAGCTTGCTTGTGAGTTGTCTTTGCCCATTGATCTTTCATTATTGATGCATATTCAGATTGGTGGCTTGGTTTTGGGTTGTCTATGCCCTAAGTCACATGATTTACTATTTTTTTCATGTAGAAGGGATGAGATGTTGTTACCAGGTACAGTCATGGTGGAGGATTGTGGTTGACTATTTTATGCTGACAGATTGGACACTTTGAGAGCTAGATGCTCAGTTCATGGATGTGATCATGGTGTCATAGATTTTGGCATGACATGATTGATTATACAGGTACATCCTTGATGTTCATTAGCTTAGATTTCTGATTCAGTTATGGTGGTATATCTTCTTGGTTGAGGATCATGGTTATTTAGTTTTTTTTGAGGAGCTCATGATGTGCACTTTGAGTTCTTTGATGGTTTGATGCCTTGGTTGATTCTCATGGTTAGAGGATGGTTATTTTTCATCATTATGTCATGGATAGCTTGGATATATGGTTTAGTGGGAGCTTGTGACAATGATGGGGTGACAGTGCAGGATTAGTTCCTGGTTTGTTTTGGATCTTCATATAGGAGATCGATTTTATGATGCCATTGGTGACTTGGTACCACGGTTGAGTGGGAGTTTTTTTTTGGCATTGATATATTTATTGAGTGTTTGCAGATGTTGGAGGTTTATCTTAGATCCTATTGCTGCAGAAGCATCTTTGACATTTGCATGGTGCACTTGTTATCTTCATGGTGTTTAAAGATGGTTAGATCTTGAGGACTCATGGAGTTCTTGGTTATTTTCATGGTATGTGGAGATGGTTCTTCCTGGTATGTGGAGATGGTTTTCTTCATGGTGTATGGAGATGGTTGCATCTTGAGGACTCACAGGGTTCTTGGCAAAGGTGTGGTTTATGCTTTTATTTGGCATGTTATCCTTGGTATGAGGATGGTTTCATTATTATGTCATGGTATACTCTTGATACACGTTTAGAGTTGTGACATGTTATGATATGTTCATATGGAGCATGTTATCTCTTTAGTTGAGATGGTTAGATCATGTTGTCATGTTTATGTTCCTGAGGCCATGGTTAGAGCTTTAACATTGATCTTGGTTTAGTTTCTTGGTATTGAGTACACTGATCATAAGCTGAATACTTCATGATATTGCTATGTTGCATTTGGAGTTGGCATGGATTGATTAGTTACAGGTGCTCATGGATACTTAGAGATGGTGGTAACGCTGATTTCTCTTGGATTAGAGAAGTATTTGTTGGGACGATTGATGGTTTCAGCAGGAAGTCCGAGGGGCAGTCACCTGATATGGACATTGAGAGGAGATTGTTCTTAGATGAGTCTTGGTTGGAGACTTGGGTATCTTGATGAGCATTCTCATTCCCCACTCTTGGTCTACTCGGCGGTTTGCTACTTGAGAGGTATAGCCCATTGTTTCTCTCAGTTGCATTATATTTATGCTTGTTTTTCATGGATATGGATCTTGAGCTATGGTACATGAGTTAGCTTTGGAGGGTTAATTTGAGAGATGGTTTAGCATTGGTTATCTCCATGTGCATATGTTTTTATGTTGGTTGAGTTTGGGAGATGGTTTTATATTGGGCATTTTCCTTGGATTAGGAATGGTTATTCCTTGGTTTAGGAATGGTTTATTGAGTTTGATCTTCTTGTGAGAGGCTTACATCCATGATTAACTATATGGTATGGTTTGGGTGTTGTTGAGGCTTCTTGTTGGGGTTTTATGGAGGAGATCATACTTGCACAGTTTACATCTAGAGGTGTGTGTAGAAGGACATGATACAGGTTTAATTTGCATGGTTTCTCTGATCTTGGTTATCTTCTTGGATGTTTAGTTTTGCCTACATTGGATTTGAGATTGGTTAGAGATTGTGATCACTGGTTTGTGCTCATGTATGTCATGTGAGAGATGACATGGTTATTTCTTTCTCTTTCCTCTATTGGTTGTGGTGAACTTGGGAGAGCATTGGAGACTTGTTATGAGATTTGTTCTTGCAGGATATTAGTTTATGTATTGTGGATGTCCTTGATACTACATGGATTCACTTCTTTGAGATGTTGTGAGTGAACTAGTTATAGATTTGACATTATCTTATGCAATGGGAGCTTCTTGGTGTATATGTGGTAGGTATTGCTCTTGAGGCTTGTGATTGTAGGTTATAGATTGGATATGTCAGTGATATAAGATTCACTTGTTATACCTTAGAGGTATGGATAGTTGGATGGGTTTGGCACTTTGTTGTGAGTGCTATTTCAGCTATGGATATTTTGACAACTACAGATACATGTGATTACCTTTGGATCAGGTTATTGGTGCTCGAAATTTTTCAATTGGTATAGGATTTTATGATCTTCTAATGCGACAGGTTGGGTGGCTTTCTCTTTGGATGGCTTCTATGTATGTCCAGTGGGAGTGGCACAATAGGAGGTGAGATCATTCATGTTTGAGATGCTGGATACTTTGATTTTGTCACGGGTACCAAGATGGAGCACTTGGTGTATTTTGATCCATGATGGTGGATGTGCTGGGAGGGATTGTTCCCTTGTTCATTTATGTGGCTACGGGTTGACCCTATGCAATGTATACAACAAGTGGGAGATTGTTGAGATAATTGGTGTTGCACACATTGCATAATATTGTTATTTTATTATTTTATTTTATTATGTAATGTTGTGCCTAGCTGGACGTGCAACATGTAAAGATTCCCATGGAATATTCTTGATGAGTTGTATTGTAACATAGTAAAAATATTTTATGTAATTATTTAATATTGGGGAAAAGAATTAAATGCCCAATATTAAATGTGGGGTCAGTGGGTTAGATAGCACATGGTTTTAGCACATGGTTTATGTAATACCACTTAGTGGTTTTGTGGGACTTGCTATTATATAAGCACCCACAAGGGTAGTTGTTGTATAGAGAGAGAGTGACAAGGAGAAGACAAAAGGCAAGAGTTGAGTGGGACAAGGCTTGATAGGTTAGCCAAAGGAGCATTTGTGAAGGTTGAAAGCATGGCATGGGATGTGTGGATTCATGCTTGTTCACATAGTTTGCTCAGTTGTGGCTATGGCCATGAAGGCTTCCATGGTTGTATGGCAATGGTATTTTTGCTGAATAATACATGATGATGGATGCTTTTGGAGGCTGGGTTTTTCCCTCAATGAGGGTTTCCCAGGGTATATCATGTGTCACAATTTTGTGGGTATGTTGTCTATTCTCTTGCATGTGGATTTTAATTCCGTGTTTATTTTAGATCTATTATGGGTTATGTGGAAATGGTTATATTCTTTGTTGCCAAGTTTCCTTACAATGTACAAGTTGTTTTGGACAAGATTGGATATACAAGCTATGATACAAGGTATGATACAAGCGTTGGATACAAGATTATTTACAAGTTGTACAGGGGCTCTAGATGATAAGATAGTAGGATGGCTCAAGTTGGTGCAAGATGCAGAAGCTAAGGATGAGGTGATAGTGAAAGATATGGATTTGGTAGGATGCATCCAATGATGATGATAGATGTGTGACCAAGGATGGGGACAATGCTAAGGTTGGTGGTAACTGAGCTAATAGATGGTGCTAGAGTGAATGGCTAATGAGAGGATGACATTGGATTTGCATGAGGATAGCCTAGAGCGAGATACTAATGACAAGGGAGGATGGACAAGACAAGATCTCCAAGGAATATAGTGCCCCTAGTTAGAAGATGACATGCGAAAGGAGGTCTTATGATGGATTTGATAGGATTGAAGCTAGGATGGAAAAGTTGAAGGTGCTAGGGAGATGGATGATATCTGGGATGATGGGGTGAGGTTGCAGAAGATAAGTGGATAGTGATAGATAAAATTTGGAGGATGAAAGATAGGTGGATAAATTGGAAGATGGAGCTAGATGGCAAGATGTGACCAAAAGCATGAGGATGATAGGCTAAGCTGGGGATGGTTGGATTACACATGACACTTGTTTGCCAAGTTTTCATCATGGTACTTGTCCAAGGTACTTGAATTTCCAAGTTTTCACCAGTGGATGCTTTATTTTTCTTTATTATTTTTTTTTAACTTTTTGACTTTGGACTTAGCTGGAATGATTTTGGCTTTCTTTAGCTATTTTTGACTTTTTTGGGATTTTTCACTGGCTGTTGGAATGTTCAATTTTGTTGCTAGCTATTGGTACACCAGATGTGTGATTTATGCAATAGATCAAATTAGATGGGATTGATGGTAGGATATGGAGGGATAAAAAAGCTTGAAAGGAGCATGAGATGGGGATGCTTGCAGGATCAACATTGGCACATGTTGGGATGGGTGTGAAAAGAGCATATGGGGATAGATGGTAGATGCGGGCTTAATGGAGGATTTGTGGAAGTGCACTTGGGGATATAGGCACCCAATATGGAGTTAGGAGATGGGGGACATGAGTCATTGGATGGGGGATTAGCAATGGTGGATACCATAATGCATTGGGTTTCAACTTTTTTCTTTGGGATCCACATGGTTTTGGATTTTCTTTTCATAGGCTTTTGCATTGTTTTGCATTCTTTGATTGGATTTTTCCTTTTTGGAGTATGTCTTTTAGAATAGGCATATGATTGCCTAGGATGTGGATTTTTAGCTTTATGCATTTTTAAGTTGGCATTCACATTGTTGTGGTAAGCTTTGAGAAGATGGTTAGGAGAAGCTTTGTGAGATGGAGAGGATATGGAAGAGCATGTAGGGGGATGACGATGGATGATGTGCCCTGATATGTGCCTTTTTTGATCTTGCATAGGAATGGAGGGAATAGGATTTTATGATGGCTGATAGGAGGATGGAGGATGGCAGATTTTGAGACATGGGGACCGAAAATAGATTTAGTGGATGGAGGGGGGATATGGTAGGTTGTTTTGGGTTGCAAAGATGGTGGAGGGGGGATGACATAAGATTTCTTGAAGGAGTGATGGGAGGTTGGCATGGTGGGCCTAGAGATAGGCTTGGTTTGGGGATGGCATGTACCAACACTTTTAGATGGTGAGCCTTTGGATACATATCCAAGACCATGAAATCCTGGATTCTTTTGTGCAATAATAGGCTTTCTGATTCCTTGCTTTTGTGGTCCGAAACCTTGACCTTGATAATGCCATCAATTGAGCATTTGAATGAGCCGAGGAAAAAAATTTCTTGTAGAAAATGGTAGAAGTGCTTTATTAGATGTACTACAATGGGGAGATACTATTCTTAATTCTTCTATTGAGAGGGGGCCACCATGGATGAATGTAAGTGAACCAAGAGGGTAGATTATAGATGGTGGAATAGCTTGGATAGGTGGTAAGATGGAAGCATGGAGTGGAGGAGATGGTAGGATAGGATCTTGATTTAGCTGATGGGATGAAAAGATATCCTACAGTAGAGGAGGTATGGCTTGAGGTTTTGGAGATGGAGGGGATGGTGACTGCACTATGGATGGAAGACATGGTATGATGATATCTTCGTTTATGCTTTGGGGGATGTCAACATGATTTTGGGCAGGATCTTGATAGGATTGGATTGGAGTGGATGGTGCAATAGGAGGTGAAGGGATGGATTCTTCAAAGGCAACAGATGGATAGATGGGAGATTCGGTAGTGGAGATGGGTGAGTAGAAAATGGATGCATAAGGGTCATTACGGGAGATTTGGGAAATGCTTGGAGGTGATGTTTATAGGATTTGGAGGGATTTGATAGGTGGTGAGATTTTGATGCTTGTAGGAAGTGGAAGGATTTTAAGAAATTTGATGGATGGTATGGGGATGATAGCTATGGGAGATGGAGGTGATATTATAGATGGGGAAGCTTCATCATTGACTACTTCACATGGTTGGATTAGATGACATGGCTTATCCACTATTGGAGGCAGCTTTTCTTGTATTTCCTCTAGGAGATTCTTAGGAGACTTGTGTGTCGGAGGTGGAGGTGGTGGATTGACAGGAATAGCTAGTGTGATGGGGGTGGAAGCTTGGAAGCTTGGTTGATTGGGTGATGGAGGAGAAGCTGGGATATGAGATGGCATGACTAGATAGTTTGGAGTAATTCTTGGATTTTGAGGGATGGTTTGCGGAAGGCATCTAAGGCTCTCAAGATACCCGCCATAGTCAATAAGATTTTCATCATCATTGGAATAGGATGTGGCAGGAGAAAGGACAATGCGACCAAACTCATCATGATAGGGTTGGGATTTCATGTTTTGATGATGAGTTCGATGGGGATGGGGTCTTGCATATGGATGAACACAAAAGCTCATGGTTGGATTTGGATTAAGCGTAGATTTTGGATTGGCTGATGAAAGATTTCCTAGGGAGAGTCAAAGCTACATGACAGACCTAAGGAGGATTGGCAAGAGATTTTTTTCTTTCCTATGGATGGAAGACTTCAAGGGTATGCTGTCAAAAAGTGAGAGTTTTTCTTTCCTATGTGCATGATTGGTGGATTTTGGTGTCAACTTGAAGATAGAAAAATGATCCTATGGGCATGACACAAGATTGACCACTTGTGGATCCCAACCTTTAGCTTAAGGTGATGAGGGATGGCAAGTGACAAGGCTAGATTACCCTAGACAAAGCTCTATCAAAGGGATAACCTTGGGGAGATTGAGGGATTTGGATATTGATTGGATAAAAAACTCTGGTAGAGTAACAACAATTCCTTAAAGGCTTGGGTGATTTTGGATTGGGTTGCTAGCTGGTTGGGGGGATGATTTGGATGGACTTTGGATTTGGGATTGTTCTAAAGCAAAGAACTAGATACATTTGGTTGTAGTGGGGGAGCTTGGATGATTTTTTGATGAGGTAGTGACTACGCTAAATATGCCTTAAGTTGGAAGATTTCTACTTTTCTAGGATTTTGACCAAAGTTGGAAAACATTCATTCAAAATCTATGAACAAACAAGCAAACAAAAGTTTGGAGCAAGCACGTCAAACACACCAACATCCTAGGAAGCTTTCTACAAGGATGAAATTTGGTTTAGCTAGGGAGTCCTTGAGATATGCAAGGTACGTGAGGCCCAAATCTGTAGATGAAACCAAAAAGATGTCACACAGTTGAGAGGAGTGGTAACCCACTTCTCCTCTTTCACTTCTCAAGGGTATAAAGTTCCTTGAGGCTTAGCCTGAGTGACAAAATTTTGATCCCAAGAGAGGTGTCTTTGGATTCACCTCCTGATCTTTATACTCCACCGGAACACTGGAGGTGAGGTCGTCCCAAGGGGTGATGAAATCCTCAAGCAGGCCTCTTCAAACTTAGACAAGATTTTGGATCCTAATCTTATGCACCCAAAATGGCCTCTAAAGATGACAAGGGGAGAGAAGACTTGGATGATCTTGGGCTAAAAGACAGAGTTCTTTTCCAACTAATGCTTTAAGTTTTTTGATCTAGACTTTTTGAAAACACACATGATTAAGATGCAAAGGTTCAATTCCAATTTGAAATGTGCCAACAAAAGAGAAGTGATCAAAGAATGAATACACAAAGGAGAGTTAGGGTCAACAAGAAAGTAAACCCGCATGCTCGGAGGCCCTCCATGTAAAGTGTCGATTAATTTCCTTTAAGGCATTCAAGAGTTGGTGTTTGTTCATTTTAAGGCCAAAACAAAGATGTGTGTAAAGCTTGATTTCAAGCGCGCACCCGGAGGCCCTCCATGTCAAGATTTGTTCATTTTTTATGTCCAAATGAAATTTAGCAAGACTAATGTACATTCAAGAAATTTTCTATCTTAGAAAAATAAATAAAAACTCAAGCGAGTGGAATTTGATTTTTGTGGAGCACTTAACACCTTCTTAGGTAGACCCATCCCCATATATGGTGCTGATATTGCAACCAATGGTTAGAATTATGGGTGATTAAAGAGGGTGAGTCCAATAAAAAATTCACTCAAAGTGTCTTTATTTATTTTTATAACTTAGAAAGTTTCTAAAATGTGGATTCTTTTTATGCCCCAAAAGATGATTATTTGATCTATGGCATTCAAGATTGAATTTGTTGTTTTAATCATGCATTCATAAATAAATAAAACTTCATTTTAATCCATGGCACTCAAGAGTGATTTTAGCAACATGCATTCAAAGACAAGTGATCAAACATTCAATTTTTTTCCTTTGAGCATTCAAGATTGAGATTTTGCGTGTTGTTTTAAGAACTTTGAAGTGCTTTGTTTTAACCTTAGATCATTCAAGATTGTTTTGGACTCAAAAGTGAAAATGTCTCTTTGGACTTTGGTTTTCATTCAAGATTTTGTGTTCTAGTTTGCATGTTTTAAGCCTAAAAAAATGATATTCCTAGATTTTTTTGATGCATGAAAAACCTAGGAAACATTCAAGATTTTTCAACAAGACATTTGTTTAGAACAAATAACAAAGCTTTTAGGACAATTTTGGCAACCATTTAGGACTCTTAGTTTTCATGAGATTTTTAAAAGAACTTTAAAATATTTGCAAATGAGGTTCATTTTATCCTTGATTGATGCTTTGAGTTTGATTTAGATTTTAGTGTGCACTTAGTGTTGATTTTGAACCATTTGAAATGGAAACTTGAAGTTCTTTTTAAATTTTCAAAAATGAAGTGTTACTAACTTTGCATGAATGCATCTAAAATCTTGATGTTGCAAGGATGCAAATGATTGGATTGGTTTAGTTTCACTTGTTAAAAGATTTTATTTTTTTTTACAAATTTTTAGTTTTTAATGGATTTAAGTATGATTTGGGGGTTCATTTTAAGCACTTAAAAAAAAGTGTGTATGATTTTGCTTCCTTAAAAAAAAAAGGCCAAGATCCCTCAAGAAGAAGAAGAAGAAGTAGATGGAATAGAAGAAGAATATAGACAAGAAAAGGAAGAAGAATTTCAAGTTCTCTGTCCACCTATAAGCTTGAAAAATCTGCAAACACTATGAGATAGACTATGAGTTCCTTTGTCTTCTTCATGCTCATGTGGACCTGCAAAACCAATTTATACAATCCTACCAATCACAAAAACAAGCAAAATTAGCCAAAATTAGCAAATGACATACAAAACTTGACTAAAAAAGCTAATGAAGATGACCCATGTGGGGTCCCACCAAACGTGCCAAAATGTATATGCTACTTTAGTATGTTAGAAACACTAAATTAAAATAATCAAAAGCATTTGCATACTATTTTAACATAACTTCATGAGAGAAAAAGTGAAATCTTCAAATGAGAATATGAGCCATGGATAGGCTCTCTCAATGAGGCTGATCACTTGATGTAGAGGTGTGTCTAATAGCTAAGATGGCTTGATTATGTATGGATGCTCAAATGCTCAAATGGGCTTCAATGGAGGATTTTTGATAGATTTTGGTGAATGGATTTGATGTAAAAATGGCTTCTCAAAATGGCATTATGGCTTTTCTTTCTAGATTGTGTTAAAATGGCTTGGGCGAGGATTCCTTAAATAGGCAAAGGGCTTGAGGGATCAAGGGCTAGGATGCAAGGATGGGAGAAAACTTATGGAAGGTTTAGATTGAATGAGAGGAGAGCACATGGATTGTGCTTCCTTACAGCCAATCATGGAGTGACACATATCACAAGGTCATTGGTTAGAGCAAGAGGGGTTGAGGGGTCAACAAAGGAGGCTCAAAGCTCATAAAGACCCTCATAATGGCTTGTAAGAGCAATGAATGGGTAGGTAAGAGTCATTTATGGCTTTGTGGGCTTCATAAAGTTTTATGGTTGGAATATTTGTGAGAGAGTTGAGATATTTTGACTTGGGTTGGATTAAGAAAGTCTTAAGCTTGACTTAGGAATGTGCAAATGATTAACGCTTGGATTAGGCTTGGGTTAAGATTAGATTAGGCTTGTTAGAGATGGGAAAGTGGATGGCATTTAATGAGGGTGGGTGAAGGAGGAGATATTTGTTGGCTTTGGCTTGGGTTAGCAAGTCTTAACCCATGTTTAGGGAATGTGACAAGGTTAGGAGGGGATTAGGATTAAGGTTAAAGATAAGGATTGACATCTTCTAGAAGAGTCTAGGTTTTGGATGAGGATGAAGACTTTCTAGAAGAGTCTAGAACTTCCTAGGATGAGGATAAATAAGGTTTTCAGGAAATAAATAAAGTTTTATTAGGGTTTGGGTTGAGGATATATTTATTAAAATATTTTTAATAAACATGAGGATTAATATTTAATCTTAATTAAATATTTTAAGTTGGGATTAGGGGTAGAAAATGATGGGATTAGCCTTTAATCAAAATTGAAGAAGGATTAGAAGATTTTGGAAGAGGTTAGTGGTCTTAAAGAAATTGGCCAAAAAATAAATAAATTATTTATTTTGGGATTTTTGGTCAATTTATTAATTAAATAATTAATAAATAAGGAAATAATGTTTAAATAAGATTTAAAATTTTTTGGGAGGGATTCCTTAATTAAATATTTTTAATTAAGATAAAGGGATTTAATGGCATAAAAATAAATAAATTAATTAAATAATTAATTAATTAATTAATGATAATAGCATCAGGGACTTTTTTCAGAAAATAAAAATACTTTATTTTCTAAAGGATTTAGGTGTCTACACCCACATGATGAATTGATTCAAAGTTTGAGTAAAGCAACCAAGCACCTTTTTGACATGTAGCACTTGGTGACATGGGTTGTAACTTCGCCACAAAGACCAAAGTTTGTCAGAGCTTGTCAATAATTTTGTAGAATTGTTAGTGCACATTCCATTTCTTAGCAATATCATTGGTTAGCCCATGTGGTGGATTTGTTTTGCTATCATGTCAATAGAGTTGTTGATCTTTAGAAGATCAACGATGGGCACATTACCACTTGATAAAGATGCAAGGATCAAAACCAAAGTAGGGAAGTGCCTTGGTGATACCTGTCCTGGATGATGTCATGAAGGATGTTTCATAGAGTTCAAAGGACATAGGTTGTACATTATTGATTTCAAAAAGATCAATGGGTAGTGCATGCCCACAATATGAAAGTGAAAGGATTTTAACTAAAGTGGACAAGAACCTCTTTGACGTATGGCATATGATGATGTCATGGATCCACTTCTTTAAAAAGTAAATAATGCAGTTTGTTCTATTAGCAGAGTTGCAAGACATGTTGGCACAAAAGCAATGCATTTATTGGTTGGTATGGCTAACTCAATATTAAGAGGCATGATTTTATCACACCATTGATCTTGGAAAGATCAATGGATAGTGCTTCCCTACATTACCAAGATGATTGAATTTTAAACAAAGCAGGGAAGCACTACCATGCCATGTAACATAGTGGGACCTATTGCTAAGAAATTTGTCAAGTCATGCCTAGGTGGAAAAGGTGATAAAGTGAAACACAATAATTGGTTGGATGATACATGTACTTGCTAGGTCAGAGATGAGTATGCTAGTGGAGTCACATTTTAAAAGCTTATTTGCAAAACTATGATGATTTTTTGTGATCATCGATCTTTGGAAGATCGACGATTGGTGCTTCATTATATTATAAAATTGCTCATAGTTTAAGTAATGTTGAAATGCACCTATTTGATGTGTGGCATAATTTATAAAGCTTTATCGTAGCTTTTTAGATTTCAAAGAAGGTTGTTCAATGATCGAGAATCAACAGTCAAAATACAAATTTTATAGTATGGCACAAATTTGGATTGTGCAATATTAATCCTAATCAATGCTACTTCATGTGAGTTTAATGCTACAGTATAATTCTAAATTCACCATTACTGAGCCACAAAATTGCAAAATTCTCAGAGTGCAAGGGTTTATAGAGCTAGGGCACGAGATTCTCCAGGGTTTCCAGTGATTTGAAGAGTGATTCATAGAGAAAAACAAGCAAGAATAGGTAGGTAAGTGGTATGGAAATTGTGAAAATTGAGAAATTATAA
The DNA here is from genome assembly GCA_028749045.1 of Cupressus sempervirens. Taxonomy (NCBI): domain Eukaryota; kingdom Viridiplantae; phylum Streptophyta; class Pinopsida; order Cupressales; family Cupressaceae; genus Cupressus; species Cupressus sempervirens. The sequence continues at coordinate 787,075,218 of CM053792.1, forward strand.
TTGTGTTAGGTCAAATTGAGAAGATGCCTCCTTGTAGGGAATTTTTTGTTATGAAGGATTACTTAAATAATCTGTTCATGATGAATTTCTTGAAAAAATGCCTCCCTCTATAAATGAATTGACAAAGGGTAGAGAGTTCATCCCTAAAAACCCTAGGTTGCTAGTTTGTGAGGGTTTTTATGACAAGGCTAATTATTTAAGGGATGTAGAATTTTTAGTAGGGGGTTTAGAATTATTCAAAAAATGGTTTTTAGAACGAAACTTGGACACTCCAATGAGAAATTGTGGGAATTTAATATAGGAAAATTGGTTGTTCATGGAGTATTTTTTGATAGTGACCTATTAACTGACATGGCTAAGAAATATGACCCTATTACCAAAATTGTGAAAAACCATGATAGGGATAACCTCTTTAGGGTTTCACCCATACTAATCAAAGAAGTGTTCAAGCTCAACCCTAACCACATCGTCCATGAAAAAATTGGCATGGAAGAATTCCAAGCTAGGTATGATGCATAGAGGGTATACTTAATGGGAGGACCATTGTAACAACATTTTGTCAAAATTGGGTCACTTCCTTTGGTTACACCAAATATCATAGAGCCTTTGATGAAGTAATATTTTAATCCTAGGGCACATGCCCTACATTTTTCTCTTTGCAAAATATTCTGAATGGATGAGCAAGATTATATTCAAGGCTCTATTTTTCTTATCATAGCTTAGACCTTGCAGTTTGGAATGAGCTCAATTCTTGATTTTGCCTCCTACCTGGTTGAGGAAATTTACAATGGTTTGATTGGAATAGCACAAGCTAAGGTTAATAGGCCTTTCTACTAGTATTCTCTATTGATTTATATATGTCTATATAAAGGAGTTACTTTTTTCTCCAAGGAAATGAAGTTGGAATTAGAGAGGGATGGAGAGAAACTCTTGGTTTAATTATGGAGCACTAACATGATGTGGGAAGTCACAAATGCCAGTTATGTTAGATTTGACAAGTATTTTTCTTCAAGGCTTATATTACTTTTGAAAGGAGACAATCCTAGAATCCCACAGCCCTTGTTAGAATTGATAAGACCCAAGGACCATACTAAGGGGCTATTGGTCAGTCATAATTGGGGGGATATCATCCCATACCCTATTTCCACTATCTTAAGAGTTTATGACTTTTTGTGAAAACCCCATGTACTACGCTACCATGTGCCTTTAAAGATAGGAATTGCAGAGTTATTGTGGTAGATTAGATCAATTGATGAAAGGGACATGCTAGGAAAAAGGCAAAGGTACATTCTTCCTAGTGGTCACTATTGTGCATGAATTTGTCTTTGTTAAGAAAGGATGGAGAGGTTTGCAGAAGTTCTTGGATAAATACTAAATGGCCCAATCACATGCTCACTACATTGATCTAGAGGGATTCTATGACCTCCTTAGGGAGAGAACTAAAGCTAAAGCTCATATATAGATTATGTATTTCCTGGAGGATGTCATTAGAAATACATTTTCATTACAACAATAGGAAATAAGAAAGGAAAAATGGTTGGTTTATAGCCAGTTTTCTGACTTCATCAATACCTTTGAGCCCAAGCATAACCCTCTAGAAGACATGAAATATTGGGGAGCCAAAATGGAAATGTTGATGAAAAATTTTCCTGGATATTGCAAACTTTGAATGAAAAGAAATACATTTTGGCAAAGGCACATCCAGATAGTGTTCCTAAGATAGAAAGGAGAATAAATAGTATAATGGTTGTTACTCTAGGCTAGTATACATTGCAAAGGAGGGTTGGATATGTTGTAGCTCAAAATTTATAGCACATCACCCCTTACAAAAGGCCAAGATCAGAAAGCCCATCTGACATAAGTGCCCCCAAAAGATAGAGGTTAGAACAAGGACCCTCCTCTCAAGTAGGAGAATATTCACCATCACAAACCCCAATCAGAATAGATAATGAGGCATCCTTGAGAGAATAGTTGAGGTAGATCAGAGGGGAGGGAGGCATAAATATTACAACTACTGATATCAAAGGAGACCTTGAGGAGCCTCCTGTGCCATCATTTGACCTCACTATTGCTAACTATAGAGGTAAAGAGATAGATCAAATAATTGCACAAGCATCTCAAAAGTTTATAGATGGTGATTTTTAAAAAAATTCTAGGGCCTTTTCACAATTCTTATGGAGAATAAATATAGGCAATTTTGAGGAAAAATGTAAGACAATAAAAGCAGAGCAACCAAATGAGTTGGATTTTGAAATTGAGGAGGAGGTTAAAGCTAAATTTTTGGAGGACTTTGCCCAATTAACCCTTGAGGCCAAAAGACTATCAGTAAAAGAATCAAGAGTTTTGGTTTTACCTGAATGGGACATAGCTAATGCTATGATTTTTTATTCTATTAGAAAGGAAAAGGATGTGCAATATAAGACTGAAGAGGAAATTTCACAGGCCCATAGAGGATTTAAATTCAACAATGATCATCAAGATTTGGTGATTTGGTCCATTAAGAAAAGAAATAAAACTAGGATGCAAGAAATTTTAGATGCTAAACATACAGGCACCCTCACAGTCTATAGGGTAGATGAAGTTGACAATGATGAGGTCAATAAAATGACTCAAGAAATGGTAGCTTTTGGGATGGTGGTAGCTGGAAAAGAGAAAGTAGATTCCTGGAGCTCAATGCCAAGTTTGAAGAAATGCTAAAAGCATATGAGGAAAGAGGGAAAGGATACAACTATTGGAAAATGAAGTATCCCAAATGGATAAACAACTAGGAAAGAGAAAAGTAGGAGAATCTAGCAGACCTAGGATCGTATATCCCTGCCCCCCAATTGAACCATTCAAGTCTACTCCAATTTTTGAGTTGCCTAATACCCCATAGAAAATTGAATTTTATACTACAAAATAATTTAAGAAGAAAAGAATAAGTTATGGGAATTGTAGGTTGAGTTGAATAATCAATATGAGGAAAAACTCAAAAAAACAATCTTATACTTAGTAGATAAGATTGACTAGCCATCATTCTATGACTAGTTGGTGGGGATACTTGATATATGGGATGAAATAAGAAGTTTTGAAGACATTCAAAAACCCATTTTTCAAAAATGGAGTGAGAGAGATAAAGATATTACTATTATGTATATCTCAGTTTTCCATTTATCTTGTGAATAAATAGAGAAGAGCTTTGATATAACCAATAATTTTATAGAATTTGATGAGAAAAGGTTTCTATCCAAAAAATAATAATAATTTGTTTCTCAAAATGTATAGGAGAAAAAATTGATCTTTTCCCTAGTGCACTCAAAAGGATTGATAATGTAAAAGAAAAGGAAGAGTGGGGGAAGGAATTGGATGATTTACTTTGTCATAGAATGAATGAAGTTATTAATGAAAAGGACGTGTTGTGGGCCATGATGAATGCAGAATATGTCAAAGTAAAGCTATTCTACAATGATATCAATTTTTTTTTGTTGAAATAAACAAATTTAGAGGCTTTGTAATCAAAAAGTAGCTTGAAATCCTAAATTCTGATTGGCTTGATGATAGTATTTTCAACAAATGGAGGGAAGACCTTGTGTCTTCAGTAGATATGGAAGAAAAAGAAGAGGATGTCAGCCAAGAAGAGGATCAAGGAAATAACACTTCAATAGAAGAAGGAAAAATAGAACAATCACCCTCAGTAATAGAAATAAAACAACCAATCACAACTGCTAGCTAGGCAGACCAAACTGAGGATGTGGCAACTTAGGCCTCAGAAATAACTATTGTCTTAAGAGTTCATGATGATGAAAGTGGAGAGCCTTGAGTTGAAGTGAAGATACAAAAAATAGAGCTAGATACATCATTAAAAAACCTAATGGCTAAATATTTTGAGGAGTTAGAATTATAAAAGAACCAACCATGGAATTTGTAGCATTTGAAAGTGTAACAGAAAATGGGCCCACCACAAGAATATTATGGTGTAAATTTTTTCTGATGCACAAAATTTTGTCTCTTATGATAGTAACAATTATAAAAATCTTTTTTCTAAAGGATACGTGTCAATTTTCTATACTTGAAGCTTGTCGCATCTCACACTATATAAGTAGGATTCCATGGCTAGAGAAAGGGTCTGAATTATTGCATTATTCTAGTTTTTACTAAGTTTGTTTGGTCCAATTTCTTGATGTAATCTTTATGGTGTCTTTCTCTACAAATATCTGAGAATACATTGTTCTTATAAGATCTTGAGGTCTTATCTTGAGTCATTCTGAGTTTTGTTTCAATTGTATACAATTTTCAAAGGAAATTAATACAAAGATGAATTGTCCCCATATTTTTTCTTACTAAATCTTGTCTCCATTTTCTTTACTAGTCATTTTGAGGTTGTATGAGAAAATCTTATTCAATTGAGTGTAATTAAATCAAGTTATATGTCAATTCATTATTGCTTCAATGAGATTGATAGGGTTTCCATGGTAATAGGAAGGATGTCTGTAAGAATGATTTTTAGTGAGAATTGCTGATAGTATTGATTGTAATATAATCAATTGGATCTAGAAATTGAATGGACTATGAATCCCAATGGATGAAGCACCAATCTATTGATTCAGTCTATAGATAGAAAGATCATAAACAAACATAAAGCTTAAATTCAAAATCAATTTTACTTTATTGTTTGAGGAATGTCAATGCTGGTCAGCACTTTTTTTCATTTAATCTTTGTGTCTTAGTTAGCTACTATTGCCTAGAATTATTAGTAAATCTAGGAAGAACTATGACCAAATCTGCTATAAAGGATGTGTGTTGTTGTGAAATATCATGAAATGAATAAAATTAGTATGTAATATTAGATTGAAAATCTTTTATCCCTCAGGTGCATCTGCCTTAGTTTTGGAGAGCCTAAAGAGTAGAAAATCTCTTATGATTTTGTTGAAGTTGGGTTCAAATTTAAAGAACAAGTAACTATTTATGGGAAGTAGCTGAGCCTTAGGTTATTTTATTCTTTATTATCTTGATATTAAGTATCTTATTTCTTAATAGTTGAAAAACACCAACAATGGCTTTACTCCAATCCTCATTCTAAGTCATCTTTTTTAATCTTAGTCTCATGCATGCTCAACAAACATCTATCACTTCTCAGCCTATTCCTTGTCATTGGTCTAGCTTCTTTATCTCCAATAATTTTTTCAATAGGGTGATGTCTTCTAGCATACTTTAACAATCTTGGTTCTTCTCTTCATTCTTTTGTGGGTCTGTCAACTTTAGATTCACTATTTACTTCTCTATCATGTAGATCGACATTCCTTTCATGTACACTTATCCCAAAATCTGAATATACCTCAACTTTTGTCTACAACTCGGCTCCTAAATGTAACTCAATTCCTGAATGCAACTCAACATTCATTGTATGTGACTCAGAAGTCATTAATACTTGCTATTGATTTACAACTTGGTTTACAATACCTTCATTAGAAGGCATACCTTCATAAAAGTATATCAAGGATTTGTACTCTTCAGGCTCCTTCATAGGTTTAGCTTCATGTACCTCTGTGTATTCATCAAACTTCACATTTTCACTTTCCACAACTTTGTTAGTGTTAGTACTTAAACACTTATAAGCTTTACTTCTTGTGGAATAGCCTAGGAATATACCGTCTTCACTTTTAGCATCAAGCTTACCATTCCTATTATCTTTAAGAATTTAACACTTGCTCCCAAATACCTTAAAATATTTAACATTGGGTGAATATCCATACCATAGTTCAAAATATGTTGAATGAGTGCCTTTCTTGACTTGTACATGGTTTAGGGTATGGATAGTTGTACTTACAACTTCTCTCCAATATTTCAAAGTAACATTCTTCTCCATTATGAGTGTTCTAGCACAACCCATTATGGATATGTTCCTCCTTTCAAAAATTCCATTTTGTGGAGGGATCCTAGATGTAGGAGTCTATCTCTTGATTCCTCTATCATTATATAATATCTTAAACTCATTTGATATAAATTCTCCACCTCTATCAGATCTTAGAAATTTCAAGCTTTACTAGTCTCCTTTTCAAATCTAGCCAAGCACCACTTAAACATTTGGAAAGCATCAAATTTTTGTTTAAGAAACATAACTGTCATCATCCTAGAATAATCATTAACAAATATGATAATGTATTTGTCACATTTTTATCTTTGCACATCAATTGGTCCACACAAGTTAGTATGAACTAATTCTATAATTTCTTTAGAGGAGAGAGTCTTACTTTTAAAACTAGATTTTGTCATCTTTCCTAACTAACATTTTTTGCAAATCATGTTGTTAGGTTGTTTCAATTTAGGAAAATCTCTAACTCTTTTCATGTTATTGATACTAATTAAGTTATCAAAGTTAACATGACATAACCTCTTTTGCCATAGCCACGCATCATCAAATTCTACAACAAGACAAGTAGCATCGTTCATGTCAAGATAAAATATATTACCTCTAGTGTCATCACCTTTTCCAATTAGTTTCCCATTAATTTAATAGATATTTTATCTCTTATTTTCAAACTCAAATTTGCAACCTGACCTATTCAGTTGTGACACATTCAAAAAGTTATAGTTAAGTCCTTCTACATAATAAGTATTGTCACACATGACCTTCTATTTCATTTTGATTGATCCTTTACCTTCTATTATATAGTTAGAATTATTGCCAAATATTACACTATTTCCAATTTAATAATCAAGGGCAATGAACTTATTTTTATCTCCAGTCATGTGATGTGAACACCCACTATCAATGATCAATCTATCACTCTTGTTCACATAAGATACCAGTGTAGTTGCATCATCCTCATCAAAATCATCCTTCATTACAGCATACACCATTTCATCATCATGATCATTAGATAAACTTTTGGTTTCTTCTTCAACAATATAGCAAGACTTCTTTCCTCTATCTTTATAGTATTTTCTGTCCTCATCTATTTTACTTTTGTATTTGTCTCCACTTCTATTTTTCTTCTTCTCTAGACATCTAGCAACAATATGACCAACCTCATTACAATTAAAGCACATGATAGGTAGCTTACCTTTGAATTTCCCTTTTCCTCTGTGAAATCTCCTTTTTAGAAATGCTTCAAGATTTTCTACATCCTCATTTGTATCACTATCACTAGAAACATATTTGACCTTTTTCTTTCTTTCTTTAGGTTCCTTTAATGATAGTTTATCTTGGAAAGAAGATTCAACATTTTCAATTTTGGAATTATCAAAATTAGAGAGTTCAAAGGTAATAAATCTACCCATCAATCCTTTAAGGGAAAAATTACTACTAGGTATAGATCTTAGTTCTTGTATGGAAGAAACTCTAATAGGATAGATAGGTAGTAGTGTTCTTAGTACTTTTCTAATTATAGTCTCATCATCAATAATATCATTAAATCATCTAATAGAATTCACACCATCTTTAATTCTTGTGCAATATTGAACAATGTTCTCACCTTCTTGCATTCTCATGTCATTGAAATTCTCTCTTAAACTTTCAAATTTGGCTCTCAAAACATTTGTATCTCCTCCATAAATTGTTTGTATAGCATCCCACATCTTCTTTGCAGTTTCACAATCTTTGATGCCATCAAACTCTGAGTAGCTTATGGTAGAGGCAATCTCCATTGCTTGATAATGTTCTTTATTCTTTTTCAAATTATCATTAGTTAGGGCTCCAACATGATCAACATTCTCAGTGATGATGGTAGATTGTGCATGGTCTCCGAGACCTCCTAGGTGTAGCTTCATCAAACTTTGCCATGCAGGAAAGTTTTCCTTGTTCAGTTTGGGCACCTCCTTTTTATACATCTTGATCTTTAGCTTTTAGTACCTTCAAACTATTTCCTCTCAAGCACTAGTGCTCTAATACCAATTGTTGGAATTCTTTAGAATAAATGAGAGGGGGGGTGCATCAATTATCCAAGGTCCAAATGTACAAATGTACTAATCAAATCCATATCCATAAAACCTTATCATGCATGTATCCATTAGATCATACAATACCTTAACTTTATAGGTTACTATTCTAGGTCAAAATAACTTTACAGAAATGTAAACATGAAATACCATAAGAACATTCACACACTTTGACACAAGGATTTTACATAGAAACCCAATCTAGAAAAACCACTAGTAACATGCTACTAATTCTCACTCTTTTGAAGTGATGCCCTATGAAAGGCCAACCCTACTAACAGTTACAATACATATTATTAAATGTGACCTGGTTAAAGGATTTCAATCACCCTATTAGGAGTGAGCCTTATTAGAGGACTTTAGACCATTCCAATAAAAAATCACCTAGTTAAAGGATTTACAAATGACTATTAGGTCAACCTTAATCCAAAGAATTGTATCCAAACTAGTACAATTATTAGAAAGCAACAATAGGACTTGATCTAATAAAAAAATATAATTCACATATAGATTACAAATTTATGTTTTAGTCCTCCATTCTTCTTGGCTCTGATAGCTTGTTCACCCTTTAAGCATTCATCCCCTTAATCCTTCTTTCTTTGTATGCCAACTGTAGTCTCTTCTGTTCGGCCACTTAGATGAACCAATACCCTAGACTCCTTGTCTTCCTTAGGTTTTCACACCTGAAAACCTTTTCTTCTAACCAACCATTTCTATAAATAGAGAATTTAGATCTTTTACCACTTAACCCCAATCATCCATTCTAGGGTTAGGTAGGATTCATGTATCTACCCACTTTTCCATTTTGGTTCCTATAGAAACTTCCTCTATAATCTTCCTTGAGTTTTCCTCAAAATGGTTTACCTTAAATTTTGTGCCACTAAATCATTATATTCATCTTCCACACGCTTCACAAAATTCAAGAAATTAAATTAGTCATCTTAGATTTGTCAAATATTTGATTTAACATTATTTGTTGTCACTCGGCATCTATGTTATTTTGCCACTTGACCAACACTAAAGTTTACTGATGCTTGATGCCAACTAAAATTTACTCAGCATATACTAGCATCCACTTGGCTTGCATGGTTTTTCTTATTTTCTTGACATTTATTGATTTTCATTTGGCTCCTACTGATTTCTTCTCGGCTTCCACTAGCTACTCGACAATGCTTGGAAAAACCTTTTCTTACTTGATCTTCTTCCATTCTTAACTTGAGTAATCTTTCATTTCAGACTTGAAGTAGATAAACAATACACTATAGTATCAATGTATTACTTAGTCTTAGTGCTCTTTTAATACACCAAATAACTCAACCTTTCTCTAGGTGTTCTTGTTATCTCCTCTTTTCAAATTCTCTTCATCAATCAAACACATGATAGCATTCAAACCAAAAAGCAATTGTCTCACCAAAAAGTAGCAGGTTTGACATCATTGACAAAATAATGATTCTTCCATTGTAGGTTCTTCACTTCAAAATAATCTCTTTTCAACTCCTTTTGTTTCACTTTTACAAAAAAAATTCTAAATCCCTCTCAACATTTTCTTCTTCTAAGAAGTATGTTAATTATAGTTTAGGCTCTTTATAAGTAATCCAATTGAAAAATAAGAGTGACCCTCTACTCTTGATATTTTAAAACTACTTGGGACCTTACATTTAATTTGGATAATCAATAATATGGATTTTGTTTTTGAATTATTTCTAAACATGAATATAAGAGATATGGTTTGAGATTTATGCAACAAAATATTGAGATTCATGGTAAATCTACATCACAATTTTCTAAACAAGGTCCATGTTTCCAACTTCTCTATTGTTGACACTCGTTGTCATTGTGTAATATATTTATGTAATCTTCATCTAGATTTTATTTGTATATATGATCAAATACACGGTGATTCCAATAATGAATGCCCTCTCTCTTCTTAATAAAATTTAAATTATATACTCCACTTGATTTAATGAAAAAAGTCCAACATTTTCAATCTTGATTATTTTTAATAAAATTAAATTAAAAAAATCCTCTACCTAAAATCCTATTGTTAAATTATGGCTAGGCCAAATGGAAGCATAAATGTCGCCTAATAGAGAAAGAAAAGAAAGTAGTGTGAGAATGCAATATGTTTCTTATCCTCTTGTTAAATCTATAGACCACCTTGAGCATGTATAGATCCCTTTTAGAGCTTTCTTCAATCCATCAATCTTTTCTCTCATGTATCGAGCCGATTGCCCACAAATTAGTAGACATGGACGAATTTGTTGAAGCCCATACTCCCACCACTCATTCTTTCCTCTTTGGATTTGATCCAAATAGCTATATTGTATCTAAAAATATTTCTTGTATAGAGTGGAGTTCCCTTGAGGATATCTAACATGAGTTGGATTCAAGCAACAATGAGCACTTCATAGAGATGATCAACTAGAGTATGGTGTGTATTATTTTATCTTCAATTCAACCATTGTAGAACTCAACATAAAATAATAATCAAGAGGATTTAAACCAAACAACTATGAACTTGATCTTCTCTTGCACATTATAGTTATCAAGCATCCTTATCCTCTAAAATGTCAAAGGCTTCTAGATCATGCACAATCTTGAGTCAATGGTTCTATCCAGCCTACATGAGCTCTATAATCCCTATACTCCTAAGGTCTTCAGTCACCTAGCATCCAAAATCCATTTGTGATTTCTGTCCACTAATGGGAAACTTATATATCAATAATACATACATTTTTGCAATGATAGAGTCCCCTGTCAAGCCCTGATAACCCTTTCCATAATTTTCCTCTCCTTGAAACAAAGTTTGTTAAAAAGAATCCCATTCTTTTTCAAAATTGTCTTTTTGAACATTTAGTATATGACACAAAATCTCCAAATTTTGGTCCAAACAAAATAGTTGGCCTGTGAGTAAGAAATTCTTTTCCTTCAATCTCACAAATTTTCCTTTTCTTAATCCTCCTTAGTCTTTACCTCAACTTCTTCTACTTCATCCTCACTTGTTTTAGTATCCTACTCTTCAACTAAGTCCAAAATTTTAAGAAATTCTTCAATAACAAAACCAACTCCTCTTGCTCCTCTATCTCTACTCAAGCCAAAAATTGACTCTAATATCAATTTTAGATTCAAAAATAAGCAAAGAAACATAATGAGAAATAACTAAACCAAAACATAAAAATAAACCAAAAGAATAATACACAAAGGAGTTATAGTCATTCAACATAACTTGTGGCTACATCCACTGTCAACAAGAAATTCAATTTATTATTCACCAAGCAATATCTAATATGTGACTATGCACTTGTATATATACAACCATGTTTAGCTAGAAGATGAAGAATATGAAGAATCATGAGACCGTTGGACTTCAAATTCCCAACAAATAGTGCCCCATTTCTTCGAAAGATACATAAAAAATGAAATGCTCCTACCTATCTCTACATTAATTGAGACCAAAATGGAAATTAAAAGTCTTAATTGCACATTTCCTACTCTACAAGAATAGATTAAAAAATTTAAATAAAATTTAAATATAATTAAGAATTCCCCAAAATTGGTCTTGATTAAAGGCAAAACTTGAGTGTAGAGAAACTCATCACCCAAACAATTCCATAAATGATAATGAATATTTTTTAGATTCAATCAAGATTGTGGTAAAGGGTGTAGAATTTATAATTTTTTGATTAAAAACATTTAAAAAACTAAGTCTCGTTAGACATAACAATTTGATAAATGAGGTAGAGCATATATCATCATGGTAAACCAATTCTGATCCTATGATAATAATTCTCAGTTATAAGCATTAGCCTATAGCGTTTGAATTCCCTGTTGATTTTCTTATGCAAAAATGCTAGAGAAATTTCTCAAAAGAGAAAACATTATTCAGCAGCTAGAATCATCTTGATCTATAGGGAAACTATTTTTGTCAGTACAAAAAAATACTTTGAATCGGCTAGCACAAAGTTGTTGAACCTATTCATAGTACATGTGCTAGAATATTCAAAAGGATAGCCCTACAAGAAATACATAACCTCATTGGGATTTTTTTTTTTCATAATAGACTAGTTTCAAATTCTATTACACAAAAAAGGTTAAAATCAAAGCAATAAATATTTAATTTAGTCAAGCCCCAAAGATAGGCAACCAAATGTATGAGGCATCCCCTGACCTCCCAGCACATTTTACAATCAACATAATTTTTGAATCTCCACTTCTATTCTATGCATGGTAATTCACAAATTGTGCTAATATTTCACACAAGAATAATCATTGCATACATGGAATAATGAGAATATAATGAAGAACCTCAAGCAATGTACCTTTTTGGCTCTTTGATCTATTTGATATCTACTGATATGAAATTTAGGGAATTTTGATGTAGATTCATGTTTTTTATTATATAATAATGATTTAGAATAAATGAGAAGGGGGTTGAATCAGTTATCCTCAGGTCTACATGTACCAATTGAACTTTATCTAACTTCAAACAACTTAATCAAATCCAAAAACCCACTTGGTCTATATAGCATATCATCAATAATTCAACTTTTCATGCAATTTACTAACTCACTATCTCTATATGGGCCAATTGACAGTAAATAAAATACTATAAAATATATAAAATTCTTATCTTCCATGTGCTTTGACTAATTCAAAATTCCAATTGAGTTGACCTTAAATTCAAATCTTTCATTAACTTTAACTTTTAATGTTACCCATCAATCACTATGTTCTTCAGTTAGATCATCAATATGTAACTCAATACACACTATATTGTCTCACTCGGAATGAACATGCTCACTCAGTCATTACTATGTTTAGTCCCCACTACACTTCTCATACATTTTTTTAGCAATAACTAAACTCTACTTAAACTATTTTTTTTGGCTTCTACTTAAGTTCCTTAATCTTCTACTTCATCTCCTTCATTGACTATACAAAACTAATACTCATTCAAGCTTATCATTATGACTTGTTTTATCTCTAAACTTCATCCAATTATCTTCTTCACTTCATGTATTGATTGAACAAAACATTATCTTGTCAAGGACTGACTTATCAAGTTCCCATTGTAGTTTTATGATACTTAACACATTTCAACTCAACTTTTCACTAGGTCATCTCATGATCTTTTTTTTTTCAAATTTCATTCATCAATCAAATGATATAACATTCTAGACTATTAGTAAATGGCTCTCCAGTAGGTTTGACACTCAGTCTTGCCAATAGGTTTAACATCAATGACAACATAATAATTACTACAATTGTAGTTTCCAACAATCTCCTTAATTAGGATTGATGGTAAACTAGCTACCATGCAATCCAAAAGTCTTCAACACTATATTGTCAACTACCTCTGTGTTTGTGTTCTCTATTCTCTCTTTCTTATCTTCATTTTGATTCTCATCCATGCAGTCTTAGGATGTTCCCTCTATAAATAATCATTCTCTTCCTCTTACTGATCAATATTCTCCCTCTATGTATCTATCAATATTGTATGCTATATCTATCAGTAATGTAGGTTAACCTATGTGTTCTCTCCCTCTTTGAAAATAATGTCAAAGACATTACCATACACACAACTTCATCATGTCACTACTCTGACTTATATAGCAATGCCATCTCTTTATTAACTCTCTTGAAGCTTCATCTACTCATATTTTATTGTCTTACATTTCACTCCTTTAGGAAGATGATAAAGTGTGACCTTCTACATCAATGTTCAGTATATTCTACTTAAAACATTTGATTTAATGCAACATATCTACTCAATTTTCTTTAGGTAGGGGGATAACCCCTAATTCACCTCTTAGATACTTAAAAGTGTCCTTAGGTAGTGCCTTAGTGAATATGTCAGCCAATTGCTCCTTTGTGTTCACATATTCTAACTCACTTCTTTGCCTTGCACTAACTCTATCATGTAATGATATTTGATGTCAATATGCTTAGTCTTTGTATGCATCACATGATTCTTTGATATATTAATAGAGCTTGATTTGTCACAATATATCACAACTAGTTCAATAATTTCTTCCTTCATTCCTTTTAATAATTTCTTGATCCACACAATATTTGAATAGTTCATTGCTACAACAACATACTCATATTTTGATATAGACTATGAAATATAGTTCTTCTTTCTTGCCCATGAAATCAATCTTCTGCCTAAGAACAAATCTTGTCCACTTGTACTCTTTCATATCATCAATATTTCCTTCCCAATCAATGTTTGTGTAAACTTTCAACTCAAATTTATCACTTCTCTTGTACCATAACTCATAGTCTTGTGTTCATTTTAGGTATCTTAGTATCTTCTTTATTGCTATCATATGGTTTTCTCTAGGATTAGCAAATAATCTAGCAATAATATAAATAGCTAAAGAAATTATAGGCTTGTTGTGTACAACATATTGTAGTTTTGCAATCATAGACATGTACAACATTTGATTCACCTCAGTAGAATAATCAATCTTTGACAATTTGTGTCTAGTCATCATAGGTATCCTAAATGGTCTTGAGTCTTCCATGCCAAAAGTCTTCAATATTTATTTGATATACTTTGATTGAGTAATGAAAATACCTTTTTTTATCTAATACACTTGTAATCCAACAAAGAACTTAATCTCTCCAAACATTGACATCTCAAACTCCTTTTTCGTTTCATTAGAAAAAGACTTGATCAATGCATCTTTTCCTCCAAATATGATGTCATCAACAAATATTTCAGCTAGCAATATCTTATCCTTGGATTCACTTTTCAAATATAGATTACTATTGTCATAGTTCTTACAAAATAAAATGTCACCAAGTAATTGTGTAACCTTTCATACCATGCTCTAGGGGCTTGATTTAAACCATATAAAGCTTTGAGTAACTTACATACCATTTTCCTTTTGTTTGGATTAAAAAAAAAATTCAAGTTGTTCAATGTAGACTTATTCCTCCAAAATTCCATTTAGAATTGCAGATTTTACATTCGTTTGGTACATTATGTATCATTTCTAATTAGCATATGCAAGAAAAATTCTTACTCCTTCCATCCTTCCAACTGGGGAAATTTTTTCTCGGTAGTCAACTCCTTCCTCTTGTGCATAACCATTACAAGCTAGCCTTTTTTTTTTCCTTTGTGACTTCACCTTTCTCATTCAGTGCCTTTTGAACACCCCCTTTCTCAATCTACTCAATTTCTTCATTCATCGTGTTGATCCAATCTTCATTCTCCATAGCATCTTTTATCAATTTGGGCTCAAATTCAGACAATAAACATGTATCATTCTTCAATCTCTATCTCCAATAATTTGGTCTGGTGCATGATGTCTTTTTACATACTTTTTCAATACAAGTTTACATCTTGGTTATTCTTGTTGTTGTTCACTAGATTCTACATGTTCAACCTCTTCAATTTCCTTTGGCTACAACTCAACTTCTTCTATCTAGTGCTTGAAAGTCTCTATCTGTGACTCAGTTCTTGTATCTTGATGTTTAGTAGTCTGTTGATGCTTGGTAGAACTCTTCTATAGAACCTCAGTAGTGCCTAGATGTTGATGATCAATAGCCACCTTTTATGGTTTAGGTAACATTCTAGGCTCACCTTTATAGATATAGACAAACATTCTATAATCTTCAAGTTCTTTTTTGCATTATTCTTCATTTTTCTCTAAAAAATACCAACTTTAACATTTTCACTTTCCAGAACTTTTTTAGTGTTAGACTTCAAACACTTATAAGATTTTTTCTTAGTGGAATAACCTAGGAATATGACTTCATCACGTTTTTCATCTAGCTTACCTTTTCTTGCACCTTTCAAGATGTAACATTTTCTTTCAAAGACATTGAAATAATTCATATTTGGTTCATAAACATACTAGAATTCAAAAGGTGTTTTTTTTGTACCCTTCTTCACTTGTTCTCAGTTCAAAGTATAGACTATACTACTAACAGCTTCTCTCCAATACTTTTGTGAAACATTCTTCTCCATCATTAGTGTTCTTGTATAATCCATAATAGATCTATTCCTTCTTTCAGCTATACCATTTTGTGGTGGAGTCTTTGGTGCACTTATTTTCCTCTTGATTCCTTTGTCCTTACAAAATATATTGAACTCATCAAAGATGAATTCATCACCTCTATGTTATCTCAAAAATTTTACACTCTTTCCTATTTATTTCTCAATTGACGTAGCAAGATACCACTTAAAAAATTGAAATGTATCATATTTTTCCTTAAGAAACATCAAAATCATCATTCCAAAAAAGTCATCAAAAAATAAAATAAATTATTTATCACCACGATAGCTTGAACTCCAATAATACCATATAAGTCAGTATAAATCAACTCCAAACTATCATTAGAAGAATAGGTCTTTCTCTTGAAACAAAACATTGTCATTTTATCCATTTAAAATTATTTTCACATCACTTTATCAAGTTTCCTTATCCTTGGTATTCCTCTAACTCTTTTCATTTTACTAATGCTTATCAAATTATCAAAGTTCATATGACATAGCCTCTTATTCCATAGCCAAACATCTTCACATTGTGCAAATAGACAAGTATCTTCAGATAGGTCTAGATAGAACAAGTTACCTCTTATTTTCTCTCTACTTCCAAAAAGTTCACTAGTAGCATCATAGATATTTTCCTTATTGGTCTATAAATCAACTCTACAGCCTTAAATTATCAACTATGCCACACTCAACAAGTTATATTTCAAACCATCAACCCAATATGAATTGTTACATTTGATCTTTTCATTTAGTTTAAATCCTTTACCTTTCACATAACATGGTGCATCATTACCAAACTTGACACTACTTTCATTATAATGTTCCAACTTATCAAACTCACTTATATCACCAGTCATATGATGTGATAACCCACTATCAATTATCCATCTATCATTCTTACTCACATGTGAGATCAATGTAGTTTTCTCATCTTCATCATAAGCATCTTTCATTGTAGCACAAATAACTTCTTCATCATGATCATCAAAATTGCTATCAAAACCATCCTCTTTATCAATATAACACAATTTTTTACCTTTGTCAATGTAGTCTCTTCTATCTCTATTGTCTCTTCTTCCTTTGTATTTGAAGTCTTTCATTTCCTCTTTGTCATCTTTTTTAGGATATCTAGCAACAATATGACCCACTTTGTTACATGTAAAATAGATAATAAGAAGTTTATGTTTGTATTTTCCTTTTCCTCTAGGAAGTCTTCTTGTCAAAAATGCTTCAAATTCATCATTAGATTGTCTATCACTTTCTACATATTTTTTTTCTTCTTCTTATTAGATCTGTCAAGGGTTAGTTTAGATTTGAATGCAGATTCAACACTATCAGATTATCTAGTGGTATATCACTAGTAGGTGTACATATTAGTTCTTGAATAGAAGATACCCTGATTTCATGGATGGGAAGTAAATTCCTCAATAATTATAGTCTCATGAGTCATTTCTTTTTGGATCCTCTGATAGAATTCACAACTTCTTTGATTCGGCCAAAATACTATACAATAGTCTCACCTTCTTGCATTCTCATGTCATCAAATTTTCCTCTCAAGATTTCTAACTTTTCTCTCAGAACATTCTTGTCTCCACCATGAATTTTTTCCAACTTATTTAACATTTTCTTAATATTAGTGTGTTCCTTCACCTCATCAAATTTTGCATAACTCATGGTTGTTACAAGTTCAATTATCATTTGGTTGTGTTCTTGCTTTTCATTCAATTGTTCAATTGTCATAGGTATAGAAACATGAATGGATGCATTGTCTAGGTAATAAGATGTGGAATCTCCAATACTAGATAAGTACAATCTCATTAGCCTTTTCCATGCTAGGAAGTTCTCCTTGTCTAGCTTAGGTATCTCTCTCTTGTACATCTTGATTTTTAGCTTGAGTCCTTCAAACTTTTTTGAAAAGCACCAATGCTCTATACCAACTATTATAATAATTTAGAATAAATAAGAGGGGGATGAATCATTTATCCTCAAGTCTATATGTACAAATTGAACATTTTTTAACTTCAAAAAACTTAATCAAACTAAAAAACCCACTCAATATATATAACATATCATCAACAATTGAACTTTTCATGCAATTTCCTAACACATCATCTTCATATGTGTCAATTTCCAGTAGATAAAATACTATAAAATATATCATGCATAAAAAAAACATCCACACATGAAAATAAAACTTCAGCACCAGGATTTAATATGGAAATTCAATTGTTACAATTATCCACAGATATAAAAATAGTTACATGCAAATATAACCAATATCAAAAAATGGTAAATCACACAAAAGAGAACACAAAATACAAGTATTTAATGTGGTTCACTTTTGTGGTGTCACAATACATGCACCATTTCTCCAACAAATGGGGACCCCTAGTAATTTTTGCCTACCAGGATCCTAGTCCAGAGTTTGGGTCTTTTTGACTCCCCTAGACATCTAGGTCAGACCCCAGTATTTGACTTGGGAGGTTCAGAGAATTAGAAACAACATAAAAAATGAGGTTTTATGCTTAAAATTGTGCACTAGCACACTTGTGCACATGCACATGTTTCTACTACGCCTCATTCCCAGAGATGCAAACCTATAAAATTGCACACCCACAAAGGTGTGCACTAGGCTTGGGGTCTAAATAAGACCCCAAATCCACTTTCCCTCTTCACTTGTTATCTTCTTTCCCTCCTAAGAGAATCTCCATAGCTGTTCACTCCACAATCCTCTGCATCTTTTACATACAAACATTAACAAAGGTCAACAACTCACCATGAAGGTACTAACATGCACACCTCTACATAGATAAAGAAAAAACTAAAAACCTAAAAAATAAATAAGACTCCTAAGACAGTGATGATGTATAGATGCGCATCTCCACAAAATGTCCATGTGCACACCTTCCCTCACACTTAAGAACTAAAACTAAAATTACTAATGCTAAGCCTTGGGAATCACCATGAAGGTGCACACATGCACACCTTCATGTTCTCAAGAGCTAACTTAAAGAATCCACTATAAAATACACCCTGTAGTTGTGCATGTGTGCATGTATGCACCTCACATAAGTGCTTATGTGCACAAATACACATAAAATGCTAGTTAAAGGCCCAAATAGTACACCTATAGATCTATAAGGGTGTATAGGTGTGTTGAACTACATTTAAGGTAATTTTGGGGGGATGTAATGCTTTATGTTTCATTTTGACTGGTTTTGGCCTATTATGGAGTCAATTAGAGTTTTTTTTAGGTCAAGTTTTAACCTTCTGACTAATGTTTTCTTTCTCTTGTATAGATAAAATGGCATCATCATCCTCTTCAATGTTAGAAAGTATAGCTCTAAAACTAGTTGCATTCAAGTACTAAGGGGCACCAAGGAAATCTAGGTTTCAAGATGGGCACACCGAGATCAAATATATAGAACTTGAACATATAGACTAGAATGTGTTCCTCACAATCTCCAATGAACCTAAAGAGAAATCTACAATGGTGGCAACACTTAGGTGTTCTAGCCTTGTAAACATGACATCTCACCCAACATCAGTTCAATTCTTAGAACTGATAATGATCCTTGTGAAACACTATGTATCTGAAGAAAATATTGTCGAGAGTCTCATGGGAGACATAGTCCAAGACCTCTGACCCCAGAACATTAAGAAAGTGTTTCATCTCCCAAGGGAAGATCAATATTTGTAGATTTCATATGATGGGGCTGAAAGATGGTACAAGGAGAATGAGAAAGAGGCAAAGAAAATAGTTCAATCCTCCTTCCTGATTGACAGAACACCAATGGGCCATAGAGTCAATAAAGTTGATATAACAAGGGGTATATGAAGGATGACATTAGATATGAAATTTTTCTTATGAGTAGAGCTATGGGACTTCCTATAATAGGACACCTTCAAACCTGGATGCTCCACTTTATAGAAACCATCAGAATGGAAAAGATGCCAATTGATTGGGCTACCATCCTAAGTGATAACTTGGATGAGCAACTAGTAGCCTTCAAAGCCAATCCATGATTATACATGACATCATATATGGTATACTTACTAGAAGCTCAAACCATAGATTACACAAGACTCTACAAGAAGGTAAGCATGCATGATGAAAATGCTTGGCCCTATGTGGTATATCCATGATTGGTGAAGAAAAAACTCCCACTATAAAGTGTAGAATACAGAGTTGTGAATGATGGTTTTATCTTTGCAATCATCAGGTTTATATAAGGTGATTATGCCAATAGAATGTTAGTAGAGGTAGTAGCTAGGATTATAGAGGTCGATGCATACTAGATTGAGTTTAAGACCTTCACCTATCTTTAGGTAGTAGTACTCTATTGTGGCCAAAGAATATCCCAAGATATCCATCTAATAAGCTCATTCTTCTAGATATTGCACAATAGCTCACTTATACATACAACAAAATGAGGAGACAACACAAGGAGACATGGGTGTGGCACATCACAATCAGTTCTTTCGAGGTGAAGAAAAAACAAGAAATTTCCACCTTTGATTTTGAGTGGGAGAAATATCCCTTGGAAGAATACAACTCCCCTTGCCCATATTTTGACAACATTGGGATGGTACAACCCTTTGCAGGGAAAGAATGTGTACATGAAGATGCATTGGAGGACCATTGGATGAATGTTGTAGATGATTACGATGTCTATATAAGGGACTATTATAGGATGACTCTATATTTAGAAAAACTCATGCTAAAGATAAAGACCCCTCTTAAGGCTATGGAAAAGGATATTGAAGATATCATGGATCATATATACAACATGGACAAGATCTATGACTGACGAATGATGAATATAGAAATAGGGATGGA
The DNA here is from genome assembly GCA_028749045.1 of Cupressus sempervirens. Lineage (NCBI taxonomy): Eukaryota > Viridiplantae > Streptophyta > Pinopsida > Cupressales > Cupressaceae > Cupressus > Cupressus sempervirens. The sequence goes on from CM053792.1 coordinate 787,095,980, forward strand.
TGAGAATGTAGATATAAATCATTGGTCTAGGCACATAGTTGAGCTTACTAAGGAATGGATCAAGAAGCCATTCACTATAGATCTAGTTCCTTAGGCCATACCCTATAGGCTATAGTAAGGCCGATCAAAGGAAAAGGTGTGAAAGTCATAGTTCCAACTTTATGTGCTCAATCTCTACTAATGTTGGAAAGGGTACACTAGCATGAGCTAGAGGTTAAGTACTTCAAAGATGAAAGGAGAAATAAGAGAAAAAGAATAACTTCTAAGGCAAGGAAGAAAATAGATTAAGCACAAGTGCTTGTACAAGAATATGTAAAATCTCAACAAGCTGAGCCACAAGATGAGCCCGAAGCACAAGAGAAAACCCAAAAGTCACAAGTGCCTCGACAACTAGAACAACTAGAGGAAGAACAAATAGAAGAGAAGAGGGTACTACCAATGGTAACTCAAGAGAAAGAAGCCTCCCCCTCTAGTTCAAATAAGGAAAGAGTTGAATCAATTGTGGTGGGAACAAAAAGAAGGAGACTAAAGAAGAAAAACACTCCATCACCACAAGTACCTAAGACCATCCCAAAAGAAGAGGGTGAAGAAGAAGGGGAGAAAATTGAATTTTTACCCTTAAGCTAAAGAACCCACTCGGCTACAAAAATAGAAGAAGGGAGGAGAAGAAGCTCTACAGTAACACCTTCATCTTGTCTAAGGGAGCATATCTAGCTATCAACTTTAGAGGATGAACAAGAAAGATGGATAGATAATTTGAAGGGTTAAGATATTGATGTCTTCAACCTCTCCAATTTTGACTTTGTGCCAGTGGGGACTAAGATGGTGGGAGACAATATAAGAGATACTCCCACAAGTGAATCCATAGGAGAGGATTGGAATTAATTGTCATATCTACCTCAAGGACCTCTGGGAATTCCTTCACCACATTCTTAGGATTTGGTAGTTTTGGATAAGGGTTTAGTGACTCCACTTCCTCAGGCTACATAAGAAGAAGACAAAATGATCAAGGAAATCTAGCCTCAACAAGTGCATGTTGATGAAGTATCCAAGGAAGGGAAAAGGCTTGAAGAGCCTCATCAAACTCTTCAAGATATATAGGTTAGGACCTTAGCCCAACAAGACACAAAGACACAAACTAGAGATCTTTCTTGACAAAAGAAGAATCTAGAGAGGACTGATTAGGGAACAAAGCCTCTAATAGTGACAACCTCTTCAGTTAGGTATGTGTGGCCGATGGGAACCACACTAACATGGTTGAATAGGGAGGTTATGTTTTTCCAAAAAAAAAAGTTGGACCTAATAGTCAAGGAGGGAATAAGAGAATTAGTAAAATCAGTTAAGAAGCCTGATCCACCTATAGGTGATGTGTGAATTCTTGTTTGTACATATAGCCATTCTTCCTCTGCACACTAACACTAAACAAGTAACTCCTAAAGACTACCAGATCAAGGAGGTTATGTTGGGAAGATTAACAATAGATACCACAAAAGTAATGGTTACTGTGGGTATGAAAGATGTGTTCAGGCATGTGGACTAGGATGAGTCTAAATGGATAACACTATAGAAGAAAAATGAGATACAAAGAGGATAATTAAATGAAGTGGTGGACCCCATCAACCTAGAAAACTAGGATATTTCTCTAGTGGTGGCATCAAAGTAAATAGGAATAGCGGTGGCACAGTTAGATCCATTTTAGGAAGTATGTCAACAATGGCATGACAATTTTAAAGTGATAGGTGTATATATAATATAGGGTAACTTGAACTTGTTGCACCACATCTAGTCTAGTGCCGACAAGTTGGTTTCCATAGCGAATAAAGATTTTGGGCTAATGGATGAAGTACATACCAAGAAAAAGACCTACAGGTGTTGACATCAATAAAAGGTCAAAGGTATCATACACTGATGGACGTATATACTGCTGAGGACCTAGACAAGTTTGATGACTACATTAAGAAGATATCAATAGGAAATAAAGTAATGGAGGGATTACATGAAAAGATCCAAAGGATCAAGGATTAGACTCAAGAGAAATTTTTGGAAGCAAAAAGGTACTACAATGTTGCTTTCCTTGAGATTTTTGAAGATGAGGCTAAGACCAAGCTTAATACGATACAATCAGTGGTCTAACAATTTTGACGAATGTTCAAGGATGATTCATCAAATGATGAGATAAGAAAATAATTTAAGATTGATGAGGTATTGTTGGAGCTAGCCACAAAGCTTGAAAATTTTGCAGCAACTAGGATAGAAGTTAGTAACTACCAATAGTTAGTGAAAGATAAATATGGGCATTTGGATTTTCTAGAAGCTACCCAAGTGGTAGAAATTATAAGGAAGTTCAAGAGCAAGCATCCAGACATCATTTTGGTATAAAGGGGAAGAAAACCCAGATGCTAGAAATTCAATTTTGACACTTGGAAGAAATTTTGATTTTTTTGGAACCCATCACCAAGGTGCACAAGTGCATAGGTGCACTTTTCATAGAGGTTCATTGATAGTTTTGAAGAAGAAGAAGTGCACTGACACTTAACTTCCAGTTCCTAATTTAGAGCTTTCCATGCACCAAAAATTTATTTTGATGGTTGTTCAAATCCAATAAATTCTTAGAGAAGGTTGAGCTTCACTTTTTAGAGCTTCCAGAGACTTCCAAATCATCTTGTAGCTTCTTTCTTCTTGTCTTCCCCTTCTTTTATTTTTTTATGTCATGTAAAGGCTCATGCACCCATTAATGAATATAAATAAGAGTTGAGACCTACTTAGCACCATTTACAAAGTTAGTTTGTATATAATTAAAAAAAAATTATTAGTTTTTAGCATGAGTTGCATTTTAAGAACTCTCTCTCCTAATGCAAAGGGAGGAGATGATTTCTTATAAATACATGGATGCAATATGTACTCCAGGTCATTATTTTGTTGCAATAATATATGTTATTGGTGCTCTCATTTTGAGTGTTGGCATTCTTGCCAGAGTGTCTTATTTTGTGAATGCATGTTCATGAATAATGATGGAGTGAATGGTTTTATTATGTTTTTATGATTGTGAAACCTTTTAGTTCTAGTGTTTGTCACGTATTAGTGAATTCTACTAACGTAACAAATTGGAGAAAGGATCGCCAATTGTTCTTGCATAGTGTCTTGTCTTGTTTAAGTGCACTTTCTATGGCCTTGTGATTTGATGAGACATGAAACATCTTTCTATTTATATTGAGTTCCCATCAATGATTGCATTAGTGGTATTAAGAAAGCACTGATCCTATTTTCATTGGTTTCCTACTCAATTCCTTTTGATGATTTAATTCACAAACGTGTTATTTTTGTGGTTTATGTCCATTAGGAATTTCCTTGTCAAGTTAGTTTCTTTAATCTCTTGTTACCCTATGTTTGTTATTTGATTTTATAACACTTGGTTAAAATAGGAATTCATAGAGTTGTATTGATAAATTGTATTCATCTTTAAATCATAAAATACCAAAAATAGATCTCTTTTGTGGTTACTTTTTCAAATAGCAACAAATCAAACATCTTATCCAAAATTATTTAGTACCAGAAAAGACCTCCTCATGAACGTACACATTTTATCTTCAATTGAAAAGATTTTAGTAGGTCACAAGATCTTCCAGAACCTTGGATTCAATCCTAGATTATATTTTCAAGAGAGGAATTCAAAAGGATGCCTATCATTCAACATCATACAAAATGACAGCTCAGCATTCACCCAATCACTTGACTACATCCACCAATAACAAGTCCAATATCATTATTATTATCTAGTAATCACAATTTACAATCCCTTGTATATCAATACAACTGAAAGAAGCTAAAATATCATCATACATTATGAAATCCCTAACCATAATCCTTTTTATACAAGCTTTTTTCCACTTACAAAATTAGGGATAGAATAAGTCATCCAATAGAAAAATAATTGCCCATGCCTTTTACAATAGTAGAGTCATTTTTGGCTTTAGGGGTGCTACTCTCAAAAACTCCCATGGGGGTATCACCCCTTGACCCCATCCTCACCACTTTAAAATCTATAGATAGTGGACAAGAGTTCCTAGAACTCAATCATTTTTACAAGCCTTGTAGTGACAAAGGACTACTAAGATTCTACCATTTCCATTCTAAATTTCATCATCTTGAGTTCCACCTCTAAACCAACCTCCATCTATCATTCCACCCAATCCTTCACCGATGGCCTTGTTGAAAAAATATTGATACAAGTATGAATATGTGTTTCAATCATTGTTTTATCACTAATGTCAAACCTACCACTTGTTGGTAAGATAATTTCTTAAATTATTTGAGTATTATCATGTGTTTGATTGATGAAGAGGATTTGATCAAATGAGGTAACAATAGCACCTAGAGGAAAGGTTGAGTGATGATATGAAAAAGGAGTACAAGGATTAGTTAAGACAATGATATTATAGTTCATTGATAATCTACTTAAGGTTACTAAGGATGGATACACTAATTAATTTTAGAAGAACAAGTTAAATGGATTGTGTCTACCAAGATTAACAATCTGCATAATAGGTGTCAAAAAGTTGGTGTAAGCCGACAAGAAAAATAGTTGGAGCTAAGAAAAGTTGAATTTTGGTCTATGCCAAGTGATACATTGTATGCTGAGTAAAGTTCAATTGATGCCAAGCACCAGTAAACTTTAGTTTGTATCAAGTGTTTTGATAGTGGATGTTGAGCAATGTAGTATGTATCAAGCATTAGAAGAGAATTAATGTTAAGTGTCAGCATTATGAGAAAGATTGTGAATTTGATGAATCTAAGCTAACAAGTTTAATTTCTTAGATTGCATGAACTATGGAGAAGATAAGCTTGATGAGCTAGTGCTAAAGAATTCAAGATGAGCCATTTTGAGGCAAACTCAAAGAGGATTGAAGGAGAAGTTTCTAAAAGGTAACAAAATGAATGATGGGTAGATTCATTGAATCCTACCTAATCCAACCTAACCTTAAAATGGATGATGGAGGTTGAACGGAAAAAAAATATTAATTTTCTATATGTAGAGATGGTTGGTTAGAAGCAAAGGTTGTCATGTGTGAGAACCTAAGGAAGACAAGAAGTCTAGGGTATTTCTTCATTCAGTGACCTAAGAGAAGAGACTGCATTGGCAAGAAAAGAAAGAAGGTTTAAGGGTATGGATGCTTGAAGGGTGAACAAGTTGTCAGAGATGAAGTGTGTGAAAGCATAGTAGAATAGAAAACTGAAACACAAATCTATAATCTATTAGTGTTTTGTAAGTTCTTATCAAATCAATAATTACTGTTACTTTCTAATCATTGTACAATTCTAGGGTAAATCCTTTGGATTAAGGTTGACCTAACAATCATTTGTAAATCCTTTAACCTAGTGATATTCTAAGTGAATAATCTAAAGTCCTCTAGCAAGGCTCACTCCTAATAGGGTGATTGAAATCCTCTAGCCAGGTCACATTTAATAGTGTGCATTGTAACCTTTAATAGGATTGGCCTCTCATAGTGAATCACTTCAAAAGAGTGAGAATGAGTAGCATGTTACTAGTGGTTTTTACCAAATTGAATTTTCATGTTAAATTATTGTGTTAAATATGTTATTGATTTTTTATGTTTCATGCATACATTTGTGCAAAGTTGATTTGACAATAACCTACAAGTTTAAGTGATTATATGATCTAATGGATATATGCATGATGAAAATGTTTTATGGATATGGATATGGGTTCACTAAGTTGTGAAAAGTTTTATTTGTATATCTGGACCTTGGATAACTGATTCACCCCACTCTTAGTCATTCTAAAGCATTCCAAAAATTGGTATCAAAGCCATCTTCTTAAGAGGACTAGTTTTAAGGTACTAGAAGCAAAAAGATCAAGATGTCAACAAGAGAGGTATCCTACCTTAATAGAGATAACTTACCTATATGGAAAAGTTTGATGAAGCTACACCTAGGGGGTCTTGGAGATCATGCACAATCTACCATTGCTATTGAGCATGTCAATCCTGTTGGAGTCCTAGCTGTTGAAGATCTGAAAAAGAAGAAATAACACAACTAGGGACAATGTTGGAGATTTTCTCTGCCCTAAGCTATGCCAAGTTTGATGATATCAAGAGTTATGACAGTGCAAAGAAAATGTGGGATTATCTATAAACCATCTATGGAGGTGATGCAAATGCTTTAAGAGCCAAATCTAAAAGTCTTAGAGGTAAGTTCAATGATATGAGAATGCAAGAAGGTGAGAATATTTCTCAATATTGTTCTAAGATAAAGGATGTTGTTAATGCAACAAGGGGATCTACTAGTATGATAGATGATAAGACTTTAAAATTTTTGAGAACATTACTACCCATTTATGCTATTAGAGTTTCTACAATACAAGAACTAAGATGTGTACCCGTTTCTAATCTGATTGTTGAAGGTTGGGTAGTTAGGCTCACTACTTTTGAGCTATCTAATTTTGATCATTTCAAACCTGAAAATGTTGAATCTACTCTCAAAGACTCACTTCCATTGAATGAACCTAATGAGAAGAAGAAGACAAAGGTAAAATATGTGTCTAGTGATAGTGATATAAATGAGGAGGATGTAGAATAACTTGAAGCACTACTAGCAAAGAGATTTCATAGAGGTAAAGGAAAGTTCACAGGTAAGTTACCTATCATGTGTTTCAATTGCAATGAGGTTGGTCATATTGTTGCTAGATGTCCAGAGAAGAAGAACTACAAAGGTGGGGACAAGTACAAATGTAGAAGAGATGAAGACAAAAAAGATTACAAAGACAAAGGCAAGAATTCTCGCTACATTATTGAAGAGGAAACAAAAGATGGATTTGAAGATCATGATGATGAAGTGGTGTATGTTGAAATGAAGGATGAATCTAATGAGGATGAAACAACTACACCAGTGTCTTGTGAAAACAAGAATGACAAATGGATCATTGACAATGGGTGTTCACATTACATGACTAGAGATAAAATTAAGTTCATTGCCTTGAATTATTATGATGGAAATAGTGCAAGGTTTGGTAATGATAAACCCTTTCTGATAAAAGGATAAGGTTCTATCAAACTCAGAAAATATTTTATGTGACAATACTTATTGTGTTGAAGGACTTAACTATAGTTTGTTGATTTTATCACAATTGAATAATTTAGGTTGTAAGGTTGAGTTTGAGAATAAGATTGTTAAGATATATGATACTAATGGAAAACTAATTTGAAAAGGTGATTAAACTAGAGGTAATCTATTCTACCTTGATATAGAGGATGCTACTTGTTTAATTGCAGAATTTGATGATGTATGGCTATGTCACAAGAGGTTATGTCATGGTAATTTTGAGAAGTTGGTTAGTATTAGTAACATGAGAAGAGTTAGAGGTTTCCCTAAGTTGAAGAAACCTAATAATACAATTTGCAAACAATGTTAGTTAGGAAAAATGACAAAGTCAAGTTTTAAGAGTAAGACTCATACCTATAAAGGAATATTAGAGATTGTTCATACTGACTTGTGTGGAACAATTGATATGCAAAGCTACAAAGGAGATAAGTACATTATGCTATTTGTTGATGATTATTCTAGAATGATGACAATTATGTTTCTAAAACAAAAATATGATGCTTTCCAAATGTTTAAGTGGTATTTAGCAAGAGTTGAGAAGGAAATAGGTAAAAGTCTAAAATGCTTGAGATTTGATAGAGGAGGAGAATTTACACCGAATGAGTTTGAGATGTTCTGTAATGATAGAGGAATCAAAAGAAAAACATCTACTCTTAGGACCCTAATTGGACTCAAATTTGCATTCCCCATTTTGATTACCATTCCTTATTTTGAGTCATTTTGAGCCCTATAAATGCATTTTCATGCTTATGTACCTGGCTATTATATTAAGGCTTAAAAGGTGTTTTATGTTTCTAAAACCTTGCATTCAAAATCTCTATGTGTTCTATAATGTTAAACTAACATTTTGAGTCATTTTACAAAGTTCTGTTGTGAGCATTGTTCAGTTCTACATTTTTGCCTAAGTGTCAAATAGGGATAGGAGCCCTAGTTTGCATTAAAATATCTTGTACCCGATTATGTCTCATGAATCATTGCTTTGGGATTATTTAGTATGCATATTAGTGAACCTATATTTCATATTTCAATTCATTTTGATATGATTTCACTAGGTTTTGAGTCCCTCAAAGTTGGTAACTTATCTCTATCATGTTGATGCAAATTACCTAGAAATCTAAGAAGCCCTATTTGACCGATTATAACTTAGACCCAATCAACCATACTGAGAAAATTCCTTTTGCATTGCATTCTAGAGGTCACACACTTGCTAGTTTCTAGATTTGAGCCTATGAAAATCTGTTTGATCAGTTTTCACACATGATTCTAAATGCAATTTATAATGATTTACTAGTGTCCTAAAATGTAGATTGGTTTGTAACCCTGTTCAAGATGTTATAACTTTAAATCCATGATTTCCTAGATCAAACGGTTTGTACCACTACATTCTGCTCTAAAATCCTTCAAGTATGCCAATTTTTGAACCTTGACGAGTCTATCTACACATTTTTCTAGGGTCATTCCATTTGCAAAAATACTTTTCTACAGATTTTTCTAGTGCTATAATTCTAAGTAACCCACTTCTCACACTTGCCAAATGTGTCACATTATTCATCATGAGCCCAAATCATAGAATTACTTTCTCCTCATGGAAATGAACTATTTATCTAGTTTTCAAGTGTTCAAGTATCCGTTTGCCAAGTTTTTGAAGCTAAAACCAAATGCATTTTATGGTTTTTTAACAAGTTTATATATAGGCAATTTTGATTGGGCAACTTTGAATGTCAATATCTTTTGACTGGGTGATTTTCATGTGATGAAATTTGACAAGATACAATATTGTAGAACAAAGTATCAACATGTCAGCTTTTAGAACCTAGTTATTTGTTTGGGTTAGTTTTTAAAGCTAGCCGGTAGGCCCTATTAGTAGAAAATCATACCTTGCAAAGAACAGGCTAAACAAGTTTTAAATGATGATTCAGTGCTCAATTCTTTTTAAGCCAGTTTGAGGAAATCTCGGTGGACTAATTCCAAGAATCAGTTGTTCAAAAATGATTTTTTTTTTAGCTGGACCCACTTTGGGGCTTGACTAATTCTATCAGACTATAAACACATGTACAAGTTGAAGATTTTAAAGGGGAAATAGTAGTGATTTTAATTGTTATAATGTTTCACCATTTGGATTATCATCATTTAAGCTCAATAAATGTGTAGAATTAGACACTTTGTGAATGGTAAAGGAGTTCAATAAGTGCAAGGGGCCATTTATTTTTACTGTACAATGTTCTAATAAAACAAAAGTAAATATGAATGGATCCTACATTAATCAAATCAAAATTTAAGAATGTTATAAGGACTTTCATATTTGTGATATTTTTCTAGACATAAGTAATCAATGAAGAGTGACAGGAATCTCATCAAGTTTTGAGTTTTTCTTTTCTCTATTCATTTTGTGTGAATTGGAACTCATAATTTTGAAGGGTAGGTGGGAGACAAAAAAGATCCATAGCTAGAGAAAAGCTCAACAATAGATATGGCATGTAGGAGTATGCCCATATCCCATGCTAAGGAGTAGAGTTTTACAATAGTAGGGGAAGCATGTGGGAGGAAAGAAGAATAGCTAGAGTAAAGCTCAACAATGACAACAAGTTGAAAATGAAGTGGAGTAGTACCCCACAACAAAAACAAAGGAGATCCATCCCTGTCAAGGAGGAAATCCACTCAAATTCATGTCAAAGTCTGAGGAAACACTCACAATGAGAGGAGAAAGGGCCCTTTTTGAAAGAAAAAACCACAGCACAAAAATAGGAAGCTGCAACATGAAATAATGGCTTTCCATGCCAAGTGAGAAGAAGCTTTACAACGCTTCCATAGTCCACATAGAATAGAGAGTTCCAACATTGGAGAAACAAATGTTGTGGCAATGGCATGATTTTTCTACCATTTATATCCCACATTCATCCAAAGTTAAAGCTTTCTAATGTTGAAAACCACTAGTAGTGAATGGTAATGTGTCTAAATGTGTCTAAAGATACACGTCTTTTATGACATGGAGGAACATGTGGAGGGGCCCACCCATAGCCTATCAGTAGAGTCAACTAAATTTTGACCAGCCATTATATGATTGAAGGATTAGTTTTGAAGATATGAGATAATACAATGGATTCCTAAGATCATGCAAGGGGAGAGAAGGACTTGCAATATTATGAAGATCGTATGATCGAGGAGGTCAAAATCAGGATGTAAGATACTATGATGGAAAATTTTAAAATTAATGTAGTTAAAATTAATGCAATTGCATTGTCATATAGGTAAGAAATAAGGTATAAGATTTCATGACTAATATACCCATCGTGTGATCAGAGAGAGAAAGTATTAGGGCTAAGATAATACAATAAGATTGTAAATTTCAAATGTTGCCCAATGAATGGTAATCTAACAAGTGGCATCAGTTTAGTGGAGAAATGGAAAGGAGTTAAAAAAAATAAAATTAGAGTTTCTAAACGCACATGAATTTCAAAGTTGAGAGATTTGAATATATTTAAGATTTTATATAGATTTGACTATATGGATTTTTAAAATTTTAATTTTAATTTTTTTTTGTTCATAGCTCGTGGTTGGAATTTTCAAATGCACCATAGAGGCATGTTTTTTGTTCAAAATATGCAATGTAATATATCAACGGAACCAAGAAGAGATGAATTTTCCATTTCTATAGTCAATTTTTGCACAGGTATTCACCAAAAGAAAATATAAGAGGTTTTGTGATTTTTGGGGCATCCTCAGTGAAAAATGCAAATTTATTGTTGCAGATGAAACTAAAATTAGATATAGCCAATTTTTCATCAGATTTGATTTCATTGACAATTATCAAGGATGATTTGATTGTTTTAAAGCTAGTTGGTTACAAATGAAGCATTTTCTAATAGTATAGTTGAATTTCATAGCAAAAGTAGAAGTGACGAGCCAAGATCAAATTTTAAGCTCCATCACAAATTTGATGTGCACTTGATATTTTCTTCAAAGGATATTTTGCTAATTACTTTAAAGGGGTATATATCAGATATTTCTACAAAATTTATGGTTTTAATTGCAAGCAGATGAAGGAAGATTAGTTTCAACAACATCAGATTGAAAACAATTTCAATGGGACATATGTCAATTTCAGATTCTAGATCCTAAAATATCTTCTCTTTTATAAATCTTTCTTCTTGACTCTTGGTAGAGGTTCCAATTTCTATGACTAGTGAGGCCACAAGGTTGGCTCTAGTTTTAGAGTTGTGATACCATTTCTTCTCAATATTTTCCTCTATTGCAAACATCAAAAGTGTATTTCTTCTGAAGCATTTTATCCTATACAGTCATTCATTATGTATTTTCTGAGTTTAGATATACAGATGATGTATTGGTTTGAATGATATTAATACAAGAGCTTCATTTTTCTTAGTTTCATTTTGATTCTCATCTCCTTCCCCTATCATCTGTAATGTTTTTTTGTTTAAGAACAAAGAGCTTAAACTCAATTGCAATCCCTTAAGTTTGTATGTTTGGATAAATTTGCTATTGGAACAAAGGGCCAAGTAAATTCTTGTTTACATTGACAAGGTTGTAGGTTTCATCAAGAGGATTTTACAATAAGTATGAGAATTTTTATGAAGATATATGTCTATTTGCAAGAAAGATAGATAGATCAGGTGTAAATATATGAGTATACTTTAGGTATCCTTTTGTATGTTAAAGTTTAGTTGATACCTGATGGATAAGGGACTAGTCAGCTTAGAGATTGCATATTCTTTATTGTTGCATACCTAGGTTATGTTGAGATCCAAACCTTTAATTGAATATCATTTTACCATTTCATGTATTAAGAGATAAAAATATTGGTCATTACTTATTTGCATATACCTTTTGGTTGTACTTAGCTACTATAATTAAGAAGTTTATCAACAACTTATAGAAGATTATTGACCATTTCTACTATAGGGGATAGTCTTGCAAAGAAGAGTATCAACTTAATAAGATCAATCTCTAAAGGTTTCTTACCTTGGACCTATAGAGCCTAAATTGAAGTTAGACCTAATGAATCTGTTAATGATGGCCCAAAACTAAGTTCAGTCTTGTTGATTATATGATTTAGTTCATCCTTAGGTGTGTCCCTATCTTTATTTCCTAGTATTAGGTTTAAACCCACTTGATATGTTCCTTACAGATAGAACTCCAACAAATCCCTCCACAAAATAGAATTTTTGAAAGGAAGAATAAATCTATAATGTTTTATTCTAGGACACTCATGATGGAGAAGAATGTTGCTTTGAAATACTTGAGAGAAGTTGTGATGAGGGCACAACCCAAGACAAAATGAACACAACAAGAAAAGGGGAATATTATTATCAGAAGTGATCTTCTATTACATTCAGTACAATGAAAGTAGACCCAAATACATACCGTATGGGCTTACAACATTGTCTAATCCTAAAGAAAAAACATTCCTCCAGTACCTTTTCCCAAACTCCACCAAAGTCTGCCTTCACAATGCCAAAAATGTTCAGAAGTAAACCCTAATTAGGTTTAGGGTTAGGAATGCATTTTAGAATATGTCATTTCACATCCACCACCAAAAGAAAAGGTTTTAGAAATCACGTCAAAAGTTGATGTAAAATTAGAAGACTCTAGAAATAGTAGTCAAACTTCCAAGAGGCATAACTTTTGATCTGGGGTTTTGGTTGATGAATCGTTTACATTTTTGAAAAGATCTCCAAGTTCTCTATAGGCCTATGTACCAGCCTTTCTCATCCCCCATTTTTTGAATCCATACGACATCATTTAGTGCCTCAAATTTGACTTTGAAGTGTTCTTAAGGGGTCTCCAAGCAACTTTAAAATGCAATAACTTTCAAACTATAAAGCCTTTTGACCTAATTCTTTTTCTACAATTCTTTAAATTACAATTATAATCATCCCTCAAACTTACACCCTCTAACTCACCATAATTATGGCGCAATTACAAAATATCATATTTTCTTCATTGGCATGTATCCCAAGGAGCTCAAAAATTCTAACCCAAAAAACCAGTAGTGGAACTATGAGAATTGGAATCTCTATTTGACCCAAATGGGTATCCAAAAATGAAAACACATTTAAAAAAAACTAACACTAAGCATACTTTTGCGTGATACAAGATTGCCCTTACATCACTGGATGCTCCTACATCAGACACCCAACATAGATTGAGAAGTGACCTTGTCACTTTATAGATAGTAGAGGAAAAACCAAATGGGCAACCTCCATTGTGGATATCCAAGTTGAATCTTCTATTGGTTATCTTTTCTACTTCACTAGGTATTCTTCATACTACCTATTTCTGTTACTCTGGCCCACATGACTATCTAGAATTTCTTCTATCTCTTCCTTCTTAGAAGTAGGAATTGGACATGGCTCTAACATCAACTCCTCATTTGCACCATCATCATGATATTTTGTTAAGTTTGCAATATTGAATCCCATCTGGCATCTCCACCTCATATGCATTCCTTGAATCATGTTTCTTCAAAATTTTGTAGGGGTAAAATTTCTTCATCTTCAACTTGTTGTAGGTACCTACTGGAAATTATTTCTTCCTCAAGTATACCATAACTAGACCCCAACTTGGAACTCCTTATGTCTCATCTTTTGATCTACCCTAGTCTTATATCGTAGGTTCATCTTGGTAATATGTGCTCGTATGATCTCCTCGTGTAGGTTCATGACACTTGTCCTCTCCCCTTGCTCCATCCTCCTCAACTCTAGTGTAGTCCTTTGACTACTCCCATACATAATTTGGAATGGTGATCTACCAATACTCCTATTCAAAAAATTATTGTAAGAAAATCTTTCTTGTGTCAAAATCAAATCCCATCCCATGGGCTTATCTCCTACAAAACACCTCAACAAATTGCCCAGACTTTTATTTACTACTTCTCTTTTTCCATCAGTCTATGAATAATGTGTAGAACTAAACTTCAATTTTGTCTTCAACTTCTTCCACAAATTCCTCTAGAAATACCTCACAAATTTAGTATCTCTATCATAAATAATAATTTTTGCGAGACCATGTAGCCTCACCATCTTTTTGAGAAACAAATCTGCAATATACATTATGTCATGAGTCTTGTGGCAAGGAATGAAATGTGCTATCTTGGAGAACCTATCAACAAACACAAATACCGAGTCATTACCCCTTTATGTCCCTGGAAATCTAAGAACAAAATCCATAATTATGTTCTTCCAAGACTTTAATGGAATAGGTAATAACTGATAGTCTAGTATTGTTACTAAATACTTTGGTTGTTTGACATACTTGATAACTTTGCACAAACTTCTTCACATCTTGTGGTAGCTGAGGCCAAAAATAATGTTCTCTAATAGTGGCAATGGTCTTATCTCAACCAAAGTATCCTTCCATCCCTCCATTATGCTTCTCCTTGATCAAGTTTTCACTCATGGAACTCCTTGGAATACACAATTGACTTCCCTTGAATAGCATTCCATCCTAAATCATGTAATCTAGCCATCTGGCCCTGTCTAGAGTAATAGGTTCTTTACAAGCCTTCCAAGCCTTTACAAAGTTAGGATCCTCAAGGTACAAATTCTTGAGTTCATCAAACCAAACCACTTCAACTTGCATTATTGTCAGAAACAATTGTCTCCTACCTAATGCATCTACAACCCTATTAGTCCTTCCACTTCTATGTTTCAATACAAATGTATAGCTTTGCATGAACTCTACCCATTTCAAATATCTTTGATTCAATTTACCTTGGCTAGTCAGGTACTGCAACACCTAGTGAATAGTATACAAGACAAATTATTTTGGCAACAGATAATGTCTCCATTTATTTAAGGCTTGAACTATTGCATATAACTCTTGATCATAAATAGAATACTTCTTCTCTGCATCATTCAATTTCTCACTAAAATAGGCAATAGGTTTACCTTCTTGGCTCAACATAGCCCCAGTAGCACTACCACTAGCATCGCAATCCACCTAGAACACTTTGTTGAAATTAGGAAGTGTCAACACAACTTGTGTTGTCACCTTCTTCTTCAATAATTAAAAACCTCATGTAGTCCACTTGAACTCTTTTCTATCCCCACTCATTGTTTCTATCAGGTGTTCATGTATACTACTGAAATTCCTAATGAACTTCCAATAAAAACTAGCCAAACCATGGAATAACCTAACCTTAATGGTAGACCTTGGAGTAGGCCATTCCAATATGACCACCATGTTCTCTAGGTCCATTTTGAGACCATTAGCTGACACAAAAAATGTAAAATAGACTCTCTATTTTGACAAAGCTACACTTCTTCAACTTAATCAATAATTTCTCTTTCCTCAACCTTTCAAGGACACTACAAATGTGTAATAAATGTTCATCCAAAGATTTATTAAAAATCAAAATATCATCCAAATAGACAATAACAAATTTTTCCAAAAATTTCTTTAGTACCTCATTCATAAGATGCATGAAGGTGCTTGGCACATTGGTCAGTCCAAAGGGCATGACTAACCACTCATATAGACCTTACTTGGTATTTAATGTATTCTCCCACTCATCTCCCTCTCATATTTGTATCTGGTGATAGCCACTCTTGAGATCTATCTTTGTGAAGTACCGAGCTCCACTCAAACAGTCCATAAGATCATCCATTCTTGGAAAAGGAAACTGATACTTGATGTTTATTCTATTTATAGCCTGAGATTTTGTACACATTCTCCACTCTCCATCCTTCTTTGGTGCTAGCACTACATGTACTACACATGGGTTCAGGCTCTCTCAAATCAAACATTTCCTCAATAGCTCCTCAACTTGTCTATTTGGCTCCTTAGTCTTAGCAGGAGTCATCTATGAGCATCCTTGTTAGGAAAACTAGCTCTAGGGACTGAATCTATTTGATGACTAATTTACCTTACTTGTGGTAAACTTTTTGGGACATTATCAGAGATGACATCTCTATACTCACTTAATAGACCTGAAACTTCAAGTGGAACTTCACTACTACCTTCCTTATCTTTTCTAGGAATCAAAGCATAACACATACACTAATGTTTCATGCCATCCAAAATAATTCTTCCATCAATAAGACATACCCTAGCACTATTGCATACTTTTTCAACCTCTTTTATCAAGGGCTTCAATTTTTCATAAACTCCACCCTTTTTTAAAGAGTATGTATTTGCATGAACATCATGTATAGCATGCCTATAAAACTACCATGACCTTCCCAATAATAAATGGTAGACATCTATTGGAATGATGTCACAGAGAACCTCATCATGGTAACTCCCAATCGTGAACTTTACTAAGCATTGCTCACTAACTAGGACTTTTTGATCATCCTACACCCAAGAAATCCCATAGGGTTGGGGGTGTTTATCCCTCGTGAGCTTTAGCTTTGAGACCATCTCCTCTAACACCAAGTTTTCAATGCTTCCACCATCAACAATCACATTACAACATTTACCCTTGTACTTGCACCTGGTACAAAACAAACTCCTCCTTTGTCTAAGTTTAGTCTCACCACTTAGTAGGACCCTTTCATTAATTAGAAACTCTCATCTTTCTACATCCTCTAAATGTGATGACTGTGCATCATCATCCACATGAGTGAACCTTGCCTAACCATTAGCTCTCCTATCTGTCCTTCCTTGGCACTGAGGGAATTTGAAGGCATGATGAACTTCTTTATCTTAATGAAAATAGGTATGATAAAAGCCTCATCTTCCTAAACCTTGTCCACATCCTCTACCTCTTCCTCTCTAATCTCCAAATTTTTGATCATGAGAGTGGTTGAAACCATTGTTCCTCTATTTTGGCTAGTACACACATATTCATTTTTCTTTTGGTTCTCATTTTAGCCTCCAAATGACATGCCAATGCCCCTTTCTCCTTGACTACACCCTCTTTGCCTTCCATCAAACCTTTTGTTTAACTTCTCCTTAACTCACAAGGCAAACTAGTATGCCTCTTTAGTGCTATTCATTTTAAGTAGATTTAATTCCTCCTGAATGCTAGGTCTTAACCCACTAAGGTAACAAACAACCTTCTTCTTATTTTCTTCTACATGCCCCACCCTAATAAGGACTCGGTAAAATTCCTCTAAGTATTCTTGGATATATTTTTTCACTTGCTTTAACCCTTGCATCTTCTTGAACAAATCAAGCTTGTAATAAATAGGAATGAATTGCTTCTTTAGTTTGTCCACCATGCAATCCCATCTTGTGATTTTCTCCTTTCCTCTTCTATTTGTTTCCAATTGAATCTCATGCCACTAGATTTTGGCATGGCCTTTCATTTTGGCCTTCACAAACTTAACCCTATCATGGTCTCTGATATTCTCATACTCAAAATATTCCTCTAGCTCATTGATCCAGTCGATCAACTCATTTGGGTTTAGATTTCCTAAAAACATGTTGACGTCAATTTAGGTCTTTTTCCAAGCTTGGAAATGGACATAAAAAGTTTATCCTCCACCAAATTTAGGAATTTTCCATCTCCTTCCCCTTCTTGTCCAATATTTCCTTCTTCTTCATTTTCTTCCTCACTTTCATCGCCTATGACAACATTTGTCCCTCTAGAGATCTCCTTCTACAATGCTTGGAATTGTCTTTAGAGGGCTCTAGCCTCAGGATTAACAACTCTAGTCCTTCCACCACACTCCCTTCATGGAGGCATCTTCTTTTATCACAACTCATAACCACATAGTCTTGGTGCAAACTGCCTCACAATCAGTGCTTTGTCTACACACTCAAGAAAACCTACTTTGATACCACTTGATGAGGACACAACCTAAGACAAAATGAACACAACAAGAAAAGGGGAATATTATTATCAAAAGTGATCTACTATTACATTTAGTACAATGAAAATAGACCCAAAGACATGCCTTATGGGTTTACAATGTTGTCTGATCCTAGAGAAAATAACATTCCTCTAATACCTTCTCCCAAACTCCACCAAAGACTACTTTCACAATGCTAGAAATATTCCTAAGTAAACCCAATTAGGTTTAGGGTTAGGAATAAATTTTAGAATATGCCATTTGGAATCCACCACCAAAATAAAATTTTCTAGAAATCACGTTAGAAGTCAGTGTAAAATTATAGGAATTTAGAAATGGTAGTCCAACTTTCAGGAGGCATAACTTTTGATTCAGGACTCTGATTGACAAATTGTTTACATTTTTGAAAAGCCCTCCAAGTGTTCTATAGGCCTATAATCTAACTTTTTTTTTCATCCATTTTTTAGGTCCATACAAGGTCATTTAGTGCCTCAAGTATGACTTTGAAGTGCTCTTAGGAGGTCTTCAGGCAACTTAAAATTGCAATAACTTTAAAATCGTAAAGCCTTTTGACCTAATTATTTTTTTGGAGTGCTTTAAATTACTATTATAATCATCCCTCCAAATTAAACCCTCTAACTCACCATAATTATGGCTTAATTATAAAATAACCTTTTTTATACATTAGTATGTATCCCAAGGTGCTCAACAACTCTAACCCAAAAAACCAATATTGGAACTATGAGAGTTGGAATCTCTATTTGACCCAAATGGATATCCAAAAATGAAAGCACATTAAAAAGAAACTAACACAACATACTTTTGGGTAATACAAGATTTCCCTTACACCACTGGATGTTCCTACATCAAGCTATTAGTACAATTTTCTATACCTTAAACCATGTGCAAGTCAAGAAAGGTACTCATTCAACACCTTTTAAACTATGGTATGGACACTCACCCAATGTAAAATATTCTAAGGTATTTAGAAGCAAGTTTTATGTTCTCAAGGATTTCAAGAATGGTAAATTAGATGCAAAAAGTGAAGAAGGTATATTTGTTGGTTATTCCACAAGAAGTAAAGCTTATAAGTGTTTAAATACTAACACTAACAAAGTTGTGGAAAGTGCAAATGTGAAATTTGATGAATATACAAAAGTACATGAGGCTAAACCTATGAAGGAACTACAAGAATACAAATTATTTGTATACTTTTATGAAGTTATGCCTACTAAAGAAGATGTTGTAAATTAAGTTTGAAACCAACAGCAAGTTTTAGTGACTACCAAGTCACATACTATGAATGTGGAGCTACATTCAAGAACTGAGCTATATTTAGGTGCTAAATTACAAAATGAAGTTGAGGCACATTTTGATTCTGAAATTAGTGTACATGAAAGAAATCTTGAACTACCTAATAAAAATGTACATAGTAATTCATAAGTTGAGAGACCAAATGAGAAAAATAGATCAGAGCCAAGACTCTCTAAGTATGCAAGAGACATCACCCTACTGCACAAATCATCAAAGATAAAGATGCTAGATCAATAACAAGGAACAAGTTCATAAATAATGGATTTTTTCTTAGCATGCATGAACCTAAAATAGTGAAAGATGCCTTAGAAGATGTGGACTAGTGTAAAGCCATGAAAGAAGAAATTGAACTAATTGAGAAAAATAAGACATGGACTCTAGTTCCTAGACCAAAAGATAAAAATGTTATTGGCACCAAGTGGGTGTATAAAAATAAGTTAGATAAAAATGGTGAAGTCACAAGGACCAAGGAAAGATTAGTTTGTAAAGGATATGCACAAGAAGAAGGGATAGGCTATGGAGAAACATTCACTCCTTTTACAAGATTTGAAGGAGTATGAACTTTGCTTGCTTACTCTACATACAAAGGTTTCAAAGTTTATCAAATGGATGTTAATTCTACATTTTTGAATGCTATATTGGAGGAAGATGTTTATATAGAATAGTTCGAAGGATTGTTTGATGCTAACACCAAAAATATGGTATTTAGACTACACAAAGATTTATATGGTCTGAAGCAATCACCAAGAGCATGGTATGAAAGACTTCATAATTATCTTGTGAAGATTGGATTTGAGAGGACTAATGATGAAAAAAATCTATAATTGAAGATAGAGAAAGGAAAAGGTATTTTACTATCTAAATTTTTTGTTGATGATATCATATTTGGAGGTCAAGATACTTTATGCAAGGCTTTTGCAAATGAAATGAAGAAAGAATTTGAGATGTCTATGTTTGGATAGATCAAGTTCTTTGTGGGTTTGCAAGTACATCAGATGAAATATGGTATATACATCACTTTGTCAAACTATGTAAAGGAGATACTAAAAAATTTTGGATTGAAAGATTCAAATCTAGTAAGCACATCTATGGTGATAGGACATAAATTGTCAAAGAATGATGATTCAATTGAGGTGAATCAAACATTGTATAGGTCTATGATTGAAAAATTATAATATGTAGTACACAACATACCTAGTATTGAATTATCTATTGGGATAGTTGTAAGATTCTCTACTAAGTCCAGGGAGAATCATTTGATGGTTGTTAAGAGAATAATGAGATATCTAAAAGGAATAGAAGACTATGGTCTATACTACAAGAAAAATAAATTTTTTTAATTAAGAACCTACACTGATGTTGATTGGGCTCAAAATATTGATGATAGAAAGAGCACTAGTGGAGGGGCACTTTTCTTAGGAAAAAGGTTGGTTACATGGACTAGCAAGAAACAAAACTGTATCTCTCAATCTACTTCTAAAGTTGAATGTGTTGTTGTTGTAGTAAATTATACAAACATTGTATGGATAAAATAGTGTTGTTGTTGTTGATACATTATTGTGATAATAAAAGTGCTATAAATATATTAAAGAATCCTGTGATACATACAAAGACTCAGCACATTACAACCAAGTAGCATTACTTGAGAGAGTTAGTTCAAGATAAAGAGGTGAAGATGGAATATGTCAACACAAAAAATTAAATAGTTGATATCTTCACAAAAGCATTACCTAAGGATGCTCACGAGTATCTAAGAGGTAAAATAGGGGTGATCTTACTTTAGGAGCTACCTAAAGTGATCAAAGAGATAGAGCTACAAATCAATCACAAGCTAGGTGATAGAGGGAGAACCTAAAAATGTGCATATTTTCTTATTAAGATGACAAGTCTTTGGCATTGTTGTCAAAGAGAGAGAAATCTTGATTATTGAGGGAGATATTGTTATCAAAGAGGGAGATGAAAGAAAACACAGAAGAAATGTGGAATACCTAGTAAGAGGGAGTTAATGTCGAAGGAGATATAAGAAGTGATCTAGAGGGAGTCATAAGAATGAGTAGATTGATTTTTTGTTGATCATAATAGAATTTTGTAACCTATTTAGAAAATAAAAGTTGTTGATAGAGGGAAATACAAAGAATTTTTTTTTTTTTTTTTTTTTTTTTGCTTGTACTGATTAAGTTTGGGTTGTCGTCAATGCCAAAGAGGGAGATTGTTGAAAATTGATTAATATAAGTATGAATATGTGTTTCAATCATTATTTTGTCATTGATGTCAAACCTGCCACTTGCTAGTAAGAAAATTGCTTAGATGATTTGAGTGCTATCATTTGTTTGATTGATGAAGAGGATTTGATCAAATGAAGTAAAAATAACACCTAGAGGAAAAGATGAGTTATCATATGGAAAATAAGTACAAGGATTAGTTAAGATAGTGATATTATAGTGTATTGATAATCTACTTAAGGTTGTAAAGGATGGATACACTAATTAAGTTTAGAAGAACAAGTTAAATGAATTGTGTCTACCAAGATTAACAATCTGCATAGTAGGTGTCGAGAAATGTTAGTGTAAGTTGAATAGAAAATCAGTTGGAGCTGAGAAAAGTAAAATTTTAGTGTATGGAAATTGATACAATGTAAGCCAAGTAAATTTTAGTTGATGCCAAGCACTAATCAACTTTAGTTTATGCCGAGTTTTTTGGTAGTGGATGTCGAGCAATGTAGTATGTGATGAGCATTAGAAGCAAGTTAATGTCGAGTGTCAAAATTATGATAAAGATCATGAATTCAATGAATTTGACCTAAAAAGTTTGATTTCTTGGATTGTGTGAACCATCTGGAAGATAAGCTTGATGATTTGGTGGCATAGAATCCAAGATGAACCATTTTGAGGAAAATTCAAAGAGGACTGAAGGATAAGTTTCTAGAAGGGAATAAAATGAATGATGGGTAGATTAATTGAGTCCTATCTAATCCAACCTAACCCTAAAATGGATGATGGAGGTTGAATGAAAAAATAAATTAATTTTCTATTTATAGAGATGGTTGGTCAGAAGTAAAGGTTGCCATGTACGAGAACCTAAGGATGAAAAGGATCTAGGGTATTTCTTCATTCAGTGACCTAAGAGAAGAGACTACATTGGCAAGCAAAGCAAGAAGGCTTAAGGGTATGGATTCTTGAAGGGTGAACAAGCTATCAGAGCTGAAGTGTGTGAAATTCAAGAAGAATGGAGAACTAAAATAGAGATTTGTAATCTACAAGTGTGTTGTAAGTTGTTATCAGATCAAGCCTTACTGTTACTTTTTAATCATTGTACCAATCTAAGGTAGATCCTTTGGATTAAGGTTGACCTAACAGTCATTTGTAAATCCTTTAACCCAATGAAATTCTAAGTGAATGATCTAAATTCCTCTAACAAGTCTCACTCCTAACAAGGGGATTGAAATCCTCTAACTAGGTCACATTTAATAGTGTGCATTGTAACCTTTAATAGGGTTGACCTTTCACAGTGAATCACTTCAGAAGAGTGAGAATGAGTAGCATGTTACTAGTGGTTTTTCCCAAATTGGATTTCCATGTTAGATCATTGTGTCAAATGTGTTATTGAATTTTTTATGTTTCATACTTACATTTTTGAAAAGTTGATTTGATAGTAAATTACAAGTTTAAGTGATTGTATGATCTAATGGATATATGCATGATGAAAATGTTTTATGGATATGGGTTCACTAAGTTGTGAAAAATTTTATTTGTATATTTGGACCTTGGATAACTGATTCACTCCCATCTTAGTTATTCTAAAGAATTTCAATAGGCCTTCTTTGCAAACACATTGGATTCACCAATTAATTTGCAACCTTCCCAAGAATCTTGAGAAATTTTGCCTAAGGTTCATTTATGGAGAAACATGAACAACTGAGGATCATATCAAAATCTTCAAATAAATATGCAATTGAAAGTAGATTCAACAAGAGAATGTGGTTCTCCATTTATTCCCATACTCATTGGGAGAAGTTACATTTAATTGGTATGTTAATTTTCAACCAGGGTACATCCAAGATTGGGCTACCTTCGAAAAATGTTCTTAGAATAGTTCAAAACATTTGTCAACCCAGCTATGATAAATCATCAGTTCATATCAATCAAGAGCGATCTCATAGAAACCATTTCACATTTCAATCATCTCTTTCACATGGCCTACCATAAGTTGGAAACACCCTACACTATTCTAGTTGAAGCTACAATCCATATTTATCTTAATGTTATGGACCATCTCACTACTATCTTCCTACAAAGGCTGCCTACTATAAATATTGACTTATTAGAGAAAGGCTTAGAAGAAGAAATTACCTTTACCAAGAAAGCCAATTCTAATAGAGGAGGATTGATGGTCCTAGCTCAAGCTACTACAATAGTGCCAACATATCATACTGCAGCACCAATGATGCCTAGTCAATTCATTCCAATGAATCCAATTCCACTGTAATAGGCACTAGTTGTACCAGTCCCAACCATAACTTATCTAGGATATGAACCTCCAAAAGCTACTTTCTTTGAGCAAAAGGCAATAACATCCATCAAGGTAAAAAATAATATGGCATCTGAGTTTGGTCAAATGAAGAAGACCATATCTAAAATTACCAACAAGCTAAACCATTTTAGGTTGTCACAAGGGAAAAATAATAGCTTTTAAAGAAGTGATGTAGGTCCTTACAAAAAAAACTACGGTCATAAATATAACAAGAATTTTAGTAGAAATAATAATGCAAGGAACAATTTCAATCCTCCAGATCACAACAATGGTTTTTAAAGATATAATTGACAATGGAACACCCACCCAAGAAATGGAAGCATCATTTCTAATAACAACAATAATGTTTAGTTTGTAGACATCAACCAATATGATAGTAATCAAAATGTACCAAATGATAGCTACTCGTATTTCAATGGAAATCAAGAAGTGAACCAGAATTCATAAGGCAACAATAAGAAGTTCCCTATGTAGTCTAATGCTATGCTATTAGAATCTTATAATTCTCCACAAAATCCTGAAATGGAAGAACAAGTCAACAAAGAATTTACTTTTCCATTTAGCCAAGAATCAGATCCTCAACTAGAGGACATGTTAGCTATTTGGAATGATAGTTGAAATACTTATAATTTGTAGAACCATAGGAAACCCATGACTAAAGGGATCCCTCCTACCTTTCAAACAATGCCCCTAGATCCAAGAGCGAACAAGAATCCAATGCCTACCAAGTACCCTATGTTGGACAACAAAATAAAAACCAAGGGAATGTGACTACAATTCTAAAGAATCCTACATGGACAATTGAGAAGTATAGTGTATTGGAATATTTAAAGAGAACCAAGGCCAATATGTCCATGTTCAACATACTACAAAAATTTCCTAATCAAAATGAAGCATTGCTGAAGACTCTTGATCATACAAAGGAAACATAGAATGCAAGTATAGATCCTAAAAAGATACCTTTGCAACAAGTCAACACTTCTAATGCTATGCCAACCATGTATAAAGACAAGGTTGAAGTGCCACCTTTCTTGCTTAATATCAATATTTTTAGAAGAAACCTACACAATTATCTTATAGATTCAAGAGATTCTTGTAATGGCATGCCACTTTTTATAGCTCAAACATTTGGAGTCACTCATCAGCCCTCAAATCGGATAGTGATATAACTTGACAAAGAAAAGTAAAAGTTATTAAGGTATTGAAATATGTTTGAATACAATTAATTATAGACCCCAAAATTCAAGACATCATAGACATATATATGGTCAAAATTTTGGGGACATACAAATTGCTTCTAAGTAAGGAATTGACAAAATGCTTGAGAGGATGGTTCTCAACTAATTTTATTCAACTATGGTTACCTTGGAAAGGATTGAATAATTAGATCAACATAAACACTGAGCCAAAACTAAAGAAAATGATTATAGCTTACAATACATAGAATGAGGTAACATTTTTCAATCAAATTTGGGCTCTTACGAGGTGATGGCTCTTGACATAACTTCAGCTAAGAAACCAAAAAAATTGAATAAAGAATCCATGATCCCTTTCTCAAGAGAAGAGGTCATGAATCAGTTCATAGACAACATGGTTGTAAATTTACAATGCTTAGGCAAAGAAGCAGACCCAATTTTTTTTGCTCCTCCTAGGGTTTTGTAGGTTACACAAAGTCAGTCATTCATAATTTGAGTGCTCACATTTCTAAGAAGTGGTTTCTAAGGCACTAAATCAGATAATGAAATTCAAAATTGGTAAAACTCCAAATGAGATACAAAAGGAAAGTTCAAGTTCCACATGCATAAATGAATTTGTGGGGATTAATCAAGAAGAAAAAGAAGATTCTAATGCATCATATACTAACACTTCTTTATATGGTAGACAATTGTTTGATCCTTCACTAGGGATGATCAAGGTCTTGAGAAGGAGACATTTTGTAAAAGGCCAAGGATGGACCTCAATTGTGGTTCATCCAAAACAACAAATTGATAAAATCATAGAATTTATTAATGAAATTCAAGATCAAAAAGAGAAATAGACTACTGCTATATCAAAGATAAACAATAGAACTTTCCAAGTCCACCATGTGAAATATTGCAATGGATCCCAAAGAGACAATCCTTTAAATTTCAAATAAGGAAAAGCTTTGTACCAATAAACACAAGTCTAGAAAGCCCAAATAAGAACTAATTTGGACACTTAGGTTTGACAACTCTAAATGTAAATTAGGAACTAGTGTAGGTATTGAATTAATTAATCCTAAAGGTTGGTCCTTTTATGTTGCATATTTCTTACAATTTATATGTACTAACAATTTTTTTGAATATGAATCTTTTATCCACGAACTTATTTTCACATTAGCGAAGGAAATCAAAGCACTCATAATAGAAGGAGACTCTCAGTTGGTGATTTGAAGGGTTAAATTAATCTATTCTTGTAATGATAGGAGACTACTTGCTTACTGAAAAAGAGTTTGGGATTCGATGGACAATTTTAAGGTACTCAACATAAGATACATCCCAAGAAGGAGAAACATGGTATCCAATGCTCTTGCAATTTTAGCCAGTGCATTATAGTCAATTGAAAGATCAAAATTAAAAATATTTTCAATTTAATTGATTGATGCCCATCTATTCCAGACAACATTATAAATTTCCAAGTCTTCCAGGATGACTAACATATTCTTGAGTTCATTAGGTGTAATAGTATTTTCTAAGGACAAGAGATTGATGATACTCCTAATGATAAACCTGAGGATGATGAGCTAGAAGATGAGGATAGGATTATAAATTTAAAAACTAATACCATTCCTAAGGGGATGGTAGAGTTGGAACACATCTTTGACCAAGATGGATCAACATGTAGCAAAAGAACTATTGAAGAGAAAGGGATCAAAGAATTTTATTCATATAATTTGGGCAAGAAAGAAGATCCCAAGATGGTGAGAATAGGAAAGGCCTATGACTCTCAATAGTGAGAGAGTATGCTTCAGTTTCTTATGGAATATAAAGATGTCATATCATGGAGTTATGAAGAACCCAAAATGTACAATCATGAAATAATCACTCATGATATTTTGTTGGAGCCTGATGCCAAAAAAATTTGTCAATAATAGAGAATGTTGAATCCCATCATAGAACCATTAATAATAAAAGAGGCCCAGAAGTTTCTTGATGCTAAAATTATCTTTCCAATCCAACATTCTACATGGGTAGCTAACTTAGTTCCAAGAAGAAAAAAGACTAGAGAAATTTGCCTTTGTGTGGATTTTTGCAACCTAAACCAAGCACCCCAAAAGGATAACTACCATATGCCTTCACTTGATGAACTCTTACAAATTGTGAATGGATCCAAAATGATATCTTTTATAGATAGATAGTCAAGATACAACCAGGTGATGGTTAATTAGGAAGAGGCTAAAAACAACATTCACAACAAAATGGGAAACCTTTACATATAAAAGGATGCATTTTGGATTTGTAAGGCTCACACTCGTACCCTATTATAAATCTTAAGGAATGAATGTGATTAAGAGTTAAATTAGGTCGTGATTGAAATTTTCATTACTAATTATGATTTATGAGATCCCATTAGGGACTAATGCAGATTTTGGTTATTATAAGTCTAATACTTGTTCAATAACATTAGGTTGAATAGATAAGATCACATGCAAATAAGACTCAATATGTTCTAGCTAGAAACTTGGTCAAGGGATTCAAGATATGATCTACAAGACAATTAGGAAAGATGAAGTAACATTTACTTTCATGAGAAATAACATTGATTGTATATTATAATGACAGCAAAACATAAATGGTTGCATTTGTAGATTGGTTTTAAATCATGACAACATAATTATGAAAATGTTCCAATGGCTTGAGGAATTAATCCTAGAACACACATACACCCCTTGTAATGTAATAAAGGGGTATTGCTAGGAATATAGTTATGATTAACTTGATTTAAAAGATGCTAGTTACATGTTTGCATATCAGTGATTTTCACTTTAGACATATAGTAGGATCCATTTAATTGCTTAAATGATTTAATAGATATGACTTCATTGTTTCATGGTTATGATAGACAAGTATTGTGATAGTGTTTAGAATGGTAATTTCGTTATGATAAGAAAGATAAAAGTTGATACCCATATTTTGATATTTTATGGAAATGATTAGATGGAAGTTAATTGAATATTTTAATGCAAATTAAGTGATATTGGATTATTCTACATTTATCTGCATGTGTTTCTATATTATTTCATTGGGCTACTAATGTTAAGTTGAGTGTGTAGGAAAGTTGAACCATGGAAATTATTTGGGGAAATGAGATTCAAACCTATGTGAACATAGTAAAGCCAAGGTGAATCTTTGGAAGATCAAAAACCTCATTGTATTATGTTTATTTTGTAATGTGTTTGTGCATGAGTGTAACAAATTCAAAGATCATGATTAATTAGAAACATGTCATCGTGATGTGTAAAGTATTTTAATGTGTGTGTCATTTGAAATTTGTGTTGTCTATATGTAATGTCATGTCATATAGGGTTTTGGGCATGAATTCACTTAACCTAAACTTAATCCCATTATAAAATTAAGTCAACCCACCTTAGAGAGTGTAAGGAGGAGTCATCATCTTGTTGGAATTCAAATTCAAACTTGGTAAGAACTTTAGAGAGCCTAAAACTGATTTCCAAATGTTATTTTATGTGGAAATAAGTCACCTACATGGTAATAGTATAGGTTGGGGGTTTAAATATAACAATAATTTGGTCTAGGGGACTTAGGAGACCCTCTAAACTAGTCATTTTCAAGCCAATTCGAAAATTAAAGTGTCACATGACTTCTTTCCTCATCCTCCACTTGGTTAAGTTCCCATTGGTAGAAAGGTACAAGTATTTAAGAGGGGTAGGTGGAGATGGAATGAGAGGTCTTTTTAGGAAGCTTCTGTCAAACTTAGTGGTTTTTCACCCACTCTCTAATTGTAGAGACACCTAGGGTTTGAAGGAAGAATCTTGGAAGCCAAGGAAGGAAAGGTCTTCATCACCATTTTATAAAAATTAACTTGTAAGGAGGTTAGTGCTTCATGCCATGTTTTCTCTCATCTCATGAAGGTTGAAGGATGGAAATTGTAAGAGTGTTCTTGTAGGATTTATGTATTGCATATGGTGCATTTTGTAAATGTTAGTGTATGTAAGTGTGTTTGTTGAATCTATTTACCTTTGGTTTTGTTCTTGAATTGTCATGGTAGATTGAATGTTGTGTTGGGTATGAAGGCTTCACTCACCCTTGGGAGGGCAGAGAAGCCTTTGGGTGAAGGGGTTAGTTGGGCTCAACATTGAAGTTGAGAAATCCTCCTCTTGGAGAGGGGATAGTTTTCATGGAGCATGGGCTCCATTGAAGTGATATGCCTTTCTATTATTCTATGGGAGGTATAAGTGAGGATATGTGAAAAGGAGAAAGTGTTGATAGTCTTGTTGTGGCATGTATCATGGAAGCCTTATTGGAATATTGCAATTGCAAGATTTGTTGTTTCAAAAGGATATGGGATTCTCCTCCTTAGAGAGCCCACCTTCACCTAATGTTTATGGTTCCATTTGTGAATCATTGTGAAAACCTCGGTCAGGGTTATAAATTAGTGGTGAAAATATTGTATTCAAGTTGGTTCTTATTGTGATTCTTGATTGAATGTACCCTATTTGAGCCTTGTTTCCCCTAGCTCGGTGGGTGACCCCCTTGAGGCCTAGGTTGGGAGGTGAGCCTCCATGGTTCTTGTTTTCAATAATTATAGGTTTTGTGCTGTTGCATCCAAGAAGGAGCCAAGCTTAATCCCTTGTGCTATTAAAGAAAAATGGTTATGCCTTGTGCAATATGGCTGGAAGGATGAAGATCTCTTTCATGTCCTTAGTGTAATGTACCTATAAAGAAAAAATGTCAATTGTTGTCCTTTTTTCTGTGTAGTAAAAACAAAAAAGAAAGACCTCCATTTTATGTATATTTGTGTGAAGAATGGTTCCCTAAAGAAGTGAAGGGATTTTAGGCATTATTATATGTATAAGATTCAATGTCACGTGTTAGATTTAAGGAAATGAAAGATAGGTTTGGTTGAGTGCATAAGAAACTCTTTTCTTAAGAAAAATTTATTGGTTAGTATTAAAAATGGATATGCATATGTAGAATCTTATCCCTTTTAGAATTTAAAATTAATATTAGAAGTTGCATCTTCAAAAAAAAAGGTTTACATGAAAGTATTTCATCTACATCAAATCAATGAATTAGAATATTTACATTCCATTTGTAATAGAAAGAGAGGTCCAATAGTTCATTAACCTTGTTCAATTATATTATTGAGTTATATTTATTTCCATCAAGAGATTTAGATAACTTCACTAAGCTATAGTTTTATATTCAGAAACGAAGACAATATCAAAAGTCTTATATAAAAAAACTAGTTGGAACAAATATTATGCAACCAAATAGGTAGTATAGAGGAAGCCTCATAAGTAAACACATTCTATAGGTGCATATTTGACCTCTCTAGTTTTTGTATGGGGAGAGTCAAAATAACTCCCAACTATTATAGTTAAATAAAATAATAGAGCATAGTACTTCACTTATGATTTAAAAGAAATAGTAAT
This sequence comes from Cupressus sempervirens, assembly GCA_028749045.1. NCBI lineage: Eukaryota > Viridiplantae > Streptophyta > Pinopsida > Cupressales > Cupressaceae > Cupressus > Cupressus sempervirens. The sequence continues at coordinate 787,126,337 of CM053792.1, forward strand.
AATAAAATTAACACTTCTAATCCCTAGGCCAATATAGGACACCAAATCAAACTTAGATGAGCTCATAATAATACTTTGCATAATACTTTAAGCCCATAAGAAAGTTGACCAACCTCTATGGAGAAGTGAACTTCAAAATATATATACACACACATACATACATACATATATACATATATATATAATAGATGTATATATATGTGTATGTATATATATATGTATGTATATATATATATGTATGTATATATATATATATATATATATATATACATATACATATATCTATGCAAAACATGGAAGGGACCCGTGAGTTGGTGGCCCCCACCCTTACCACATCCCCACCTCACATTGCCATCACCATGCCCATGCAAATCAACTTCCATCTGAACCAAGCAATGCTCCTCATGGCACGTGTGAATGGAAGGGGATAAAGCATTGCACTAGACTTGGAGGAAGCACTTAGGTATTAGTGCTAGTTTTGAAAAAGTGCTTGGTAGGAACTTACATGAGGGATGATGCTAAGATGTTGGGAAGTGGGAGGTGGTAGAGGGTTTGCACCTAGTATGGGATTGGAGAGGAAGACGTGTGAGTTAGAAAGGGTTAAGGTGGGGTAGGTAATAAGTAGTGTAAAAAAATTGGAAATAGATGTTTTATTTTATTTTATTTCATTTTTAGTAAATTTTCTATCTTTAGGAGGTATAGCTTGTGTGTGTGTGTGTGTGTGTGTGTGTGTGTGTGTGTGTGTGTGTGTGTGTGTGTGTGTGTGTGTGTGTGTGTGTGTGTGTGTGTGTGTGTGTGTGTGTTAGTCGAGTATTAGTAGTTGTTGGATGGTATTTAGAATAGGAAGAAAATGGAAATTTCAAATGACGTTGTCCATTTAGGTATATATAATATTATATATATGGGAGTTCAATATATGTATTTATCTATTTATTTGATTAATCTAGGCCATTTAGTGAACCTGTAATCAATAAAGAATTGATAGTGAGTTACCTTGATAAGTGTGCATAATCATCTTGTGAGAAGAAGGATATACGTATTATTTATTTGTATATGAGTTAATTAATAGTAACATAGGTTACTTAGTACACATTTGGAAGAACATTCATCTATTAGATGTTATATACCTTGTAATGAGGATATGTGGATTTTAATTTTTTATTCAAAGTGTTTAATAATTGGTATACATAATAATCATATTAGTTAGAAAATTGTTTATGGAAAAGGGTAAGTAGACATGAGTAAGATAGTCACTAGTAGGGTAGTAGATGGGAGGTATGTGAGCTAGTAACTAGTAATGTTTGGAAGTATTTAAAATTAGTAAAGGATACTTTTTTGGGAAATATAATAATTAATGTACTGAATTTGGATAGTGTGATTAGAAGTTAGTTGGGGGTTGGGTTAGATAGATAGGAATGTTATAAGTGCACCCCTTTAATCTAACCCTGCCTAGATGCAGAAATCAGTTTGGTGCCAAGTTGAATCCCTTGTCAAGACAACTAGTAAAACCTAATGTATATTATCTTTGAGAATAGAGATTAATATGGCCCCCTTCCCATCTTCCCTGATGTTGTATTGCTTAACTTTTCCCTTGATTTCAATGTCAACTAGAATTGAACCTCCACCAACCCGATAAGAATCACTTTGGTTAGGGGGATGAAAGGTCATGCAACCCTATAGGTATAACTATTATTTACCTTGATATCTTGACCATTCAAAACTTAGTTGCCAACATGTAGTTCCTTGTATGATTCATAAGTCTGAGCTAAATAAATAAATAAAAATTTGTGTTCTGCCCTATAAATTTTGGGCATGACAGGATTGATCAACATAGGAGCTACATTCCAAAGAGAAATGGATGGAGAACTCAAGGGGCTAATTAATTGATGTATATTTATCTATATGAATGACCTAACCATCTTTTCAAAATATAGGAGTATGCACATTTCTAATTTGAAACAATTTTTCAATCAATGTCACAGATATGGTATATTGCTAAATCCTAAGAAGTGTTCATTCAAGGTTACTAAAGGAAAGCTTTTGGGTCACATAATTTATGAAGTAGGGATATCTATTGATCATGATCAAATATAAGAAATTCTCAACTTATCACCTCCTCATAGTCACAAAGATCTCAAATCTTTCTTTGGGATGATAGATTTTGTGCACAAGTTTATTAGTGGGTTTTCTAAGATAGTGGACACCCTCAACAACTTTCTTAAAAAAAGGATTGAAGACTGAATGGGTTTCTAAAATAAAGAAATCTTTCGAAGACATAAAAGTAGCTATCTCCATAACTCCAATACTTATGAGTCCATATTATGATCTCCCATTCAAAATCTACTCTTTTACTACAAAACACTCATGTGCCAAAATTCTTACTTAGAAAAAAGGTAAAGAAGATGAAAAACCCATCACATTTGTGAGTTTTCCACTAAAAAAATGTTGAATTGAACTACTCCAATATTGAGAAGCAATCATTTTCCTTGATAAAAAGTGGTCAAGAAATCTTTCCAGTGCATACTCAAGAGTAATGTATATGCTATTGTGTCTAACCCTATAGTCAAAACACTACTAAAGCTAAATGAATTAGGCAAACGATAAGGAAAATGGATGGCTATATTACAAGAGTTTGATTTGGAGATTTAACTAATGAAGCTAGTGAGAGGGAAAAGGGTTGAATAAGATGGTATTTGTTAATGAGATTAGTATCAACAAATAAAATCATATTTGATGAAAAAATTAGTACCAATAATCAAAAAAAGATCATAGTGTCTCAAGTGGATATTGATCAAGGAATAATCACAGATTTTTGGTATCAAGATATTGTCTACTATCTTTTGCAGAATCATTATCGTAACTGGATGAATAGTTCCCAATACAGAGGACTCAAGATGAAATATGAATCCTATATGCTTCAAGATTGGAAACTTTTAAAAGAAACTACGAGGGAATCTATTTGAAGTGTTTGGGATATGAAGAAGTGAAACAGTTTTTGGAACAGTTTCATGATAGGTATGGCATGAGACATGGATCAACAGAGGCTATGACCCATATGATTTTGAGATCAAGTTAATTCTGGCCTATAATCTTCAAGGATACATTCAAGCATGTATGCACTTGCCACATTTTTTCAGACAAATGCTAACATAGAGAGACATCCAACTATGCCTCTACAACTAATATTTGAGGTACACCATTTTGCTAACTATAGGCTAGACTTTATTAGCCCTATAAACCCACCATCATCAACTAGACATATGTATGTGCTCATAGCTATAAAATATTATACCCACTAGATGGAAGATGAAATTTTTCAGAATTGCATAGCAAAAGTGGTTACTAATTTCTTCAAAGAACATATCGTTACTAGGTTTGTGATGTCATTCTTCCTTGTATGCAATAATGGGTCATCTTTTGCTTCAATTTTCCTTAACAAATGGGACTTAGACAATCAAGTGATAGTTCTCATCAAATTACTATTCCCAAGGGAATGGTGTTGATGAGTCCAACAATAAGAACTTGATCACAGTGATAAAGTGATTGCTAAAGGAAAACCCAAAGGATTGGCACACTTAATTGAAGTATGGACTATGGAAAGATAGAGTTAGGATTAAAAATTCTTTGGAGACATCTCTATTTTTACTCATCTATAGACAAGAGCTAGTAATCTCACTTAATCTCAAGATTCCACTTTTGAAATTCATGAGAGGGTATGTCAAGGATGCTAAAGGAGTTTAGATCAGATTAATGAATCATTTGGAATTGGATGAGAAAGGGACATCAACTTTAGAACATGTGTCAAAACATCAGGCTTTCGTCAAATGGTGGTTTGACAAGTAGCCACAATCAAATCTTTTAGGATATCTGACCTTGTTCTCCTATGGGACAAGGCAAAAGAAAAGCTTGGTAGTCACACTAAGTTTCAATGTTTGTGGATTGGCCCTTATAAAATTTTGAAATTTTTGGGAGAAAATACTTTTAGGCTAAGTTTCTACAAGGGGAATTGGTTCCATTTCCAATTAATAGCCAGTTTATGAAACATTACTCGAGGCCTAGAACAAAAAACATATTTCAAAAAAATAAAAAAATTTACTTTCTACAAGTATGTTTACTTTATGCAAGTGTGTTTTCTTTTAGTTGTGTTTTTTCTTTACAAGTTGTGTATGCCATTTCATGTCAGTTTGGGGGATAGGTACAATCAAGACTCTTTCTTGATGCATCCCATAGATCACTCCTTTTGGTTTCAACTTCAAGGAAGAGGTATTTCTTTGTCAAAGCATTAAGATGTTTATGTTTCTTGTACCAATTGAAAACATATATGACTTGTAATTGTAAAGGGATTTTAGGCTTAAAATTAGAGTAAGGTCTCTTCAATGAACTACTAAGATTTTTTTTGGTGTGAGAGTTTCCTAAGAGTTCAATAAAAGAAGAATGTAAACATTATTAGACTAAAGAGTAAAACTAGAAAACAACACCAATTCCTTGGTCACGTAATCTAAGCATGGTCAAGGTATAGAAGGAAGAAAATAAATTACAAATGGTGGTAAAACTAAGAATTCTAGAAGATCTTATAAGGTAATTAGACAAAAGGGATATGTACTCCAAAATGGCTATCCACCAAATATACAAAAGCTTCAAGGAAGAATCAAATGGGAGCATGCGAGCTCCATGAAGCAAATCAAAAGAGATTACCAATGACCCAAAATGAAAGAGTCAATATCTTCTCAAGAGCCCTCAGATTGGATTCTCTCATCTAATTAGATAGTGAATGACAAATAAATTCTATGAGGATTCTTGATGAATGTACTGATGGAGCCAAATATTTTTTTTCAAGTTGCTAAAAACTCATAATAAACTACACCTCAAGATATTGAAGGAAATGAATATATTGAGCACATGTTGAGCTTAAAAATTCAAGATTCTAAAGTTTTGACTATCAAGGAACTTGAAAGCTACTTGAAGAATTTGGAATTCAATTTTCATTTGACATATGTTAGAAAAAGGCTTGCCAATGAAGAAATGCCTTTGTCATTTATTCCTTTTTTGTTGGGGCTATTTGTTATGGTTTTACAACGCTTACCCCATTTCTAGTAATTTTTCCTACTAGGCTCCTTATCTAGAGTCTGGGTCATTTTTAACTCCCTCGAGAGTCTAGATCAAACCCCAGTATTCAATTGGGGAAGTTCAAAGAATCAGAAACACTCAAAAAAATGATGTTTTTTTCTTAAAAGTGTGCATAGCACACATGCACACCTATGCAACTTTGGAGGGTACACACCTATAAATTTACACACCCATGGAGGTGAACACTAGGCCCAAGATCTATATAAGACCTCAAACCCCCTTTCCCTCCTCACTTGTTATCTATTTCCCCTCCTAAGTGCACCTTTGTGGCTGTCCACTCCACACTCCTTTGCATCCTCAACATGCAAACATTAGCAAAGATCAACAATTCAACATGAAAGCACACATATGAATACCTCCATGAGGTGCACATGTGGTTACCTCTACACAAATAAAATAAAATCTAAAAAAATAAAAAAGAACTAAGACTCCTAAGATAGTGACGGTGCATAAATGTGCACCTCCACAAGGTTTGCATGTGCACACCTTCCCTCACACTTAAACATTAAAAATAAAATTACTAATGCTAACCCTTGGAATTCACCATGAAGGTGTGTATGTGCACCTACACAAGGTGCACATGTGTGCACCTCCATGCTCTCAAGAGATTACTTAAAGACTCCCACCCCCAAACTGCATCGTGCAGTGCATAGCTACGCAGCTATGTATAAAAGACTATTCAAATGCCCAAATAATACACTTGTAATGGTGCACTAGGTGCACTAAACTACATTCAAGGGAATTTTGGGGGGATGGAATACTTTATGTTGCATGTTGACTGGTTATAGCCTATTTTTGAGTCAATTAGAGTCTATTTTAGGTCAAGTTTTAACCTTCTAACTAATGTTTTCTTTCTATCATGTACATAAAATGACATCATCATCCTCTTCAATAGTAGAAAATATGGCTATGAAACCATTCACATCCAAGTACTAAGGGTTACTAAGGAAATCTAGGTTTCAATATGGACACACCTAGATTAAAGACACAAAACTCAGACATATAGAGTAGAATGTGTTTCTTGCAATCTACAACAAACCTAAAGAGAGATCTGCAATGGCATTAGCACTCATGCATTTTGGCCTTGTCATTGTAGCATCTCACCCAACATTAGTTCAATCCTCATAATTGATAATGAGCCTTGCAGAACACTATGAGATAGTGCTGGGCCTTCGATCCTAGAATATTAAGAAAGTGTTTCATCTCCCAAGGGTGATCAAAATTTGTAGATTTCATGTGTTGGGGCCAAAAGATGGTATAGGAAGAATGAGAAAGAGGAAAAGAAAATAGTTAAATCCTCCTTCCTAATTAATAGAACACTATTGGGCTGTAGAGTTGGTAAAGATGATAGGAGAAGGTGGTATATGAAGGACAACATTAGATATATAATTGTCCTTTTAAGTAGAGCTATGGCACTTCTTGCAGTACGACACCTTCAAACCTAGATGCTCTACTTTATAAAAACCATCAAAATGGAAAATATTCCAATTAATTGGGCTACCATCCTAGGTGATAATTTGGATGAACAACTTGTAGTTGTCAAAGTTGATCCACACTTCTACATGACATCATACATGGTCTACTTACTGGCAGGTCAAACCAAAAATTACCCAGGACTCTACAAGAAGGGAATCATGCAAGATAAAAATTATTGGACCTATTGGCATATCCATAATTTGTGAAGAAGAAAATTCCACTATGAAGTGTGGAATATAAAGTCATGAATGACAGTTTTATCTTTGTAATCATCAAGTTCATAAAAGGTGATTATGCCAAATGAATGTCAATAGAGGCAACAACTAAGATTATAGAGGTTAGTGCATACTACATTCAGTTTAAGACCTTCACCTATATTTAGGTAGATGGTACTCTATTGTGCCCAAAGAAGCTCCTAAGATATCCATCTAGCTCATTCTTTTGGAGATTATGTGCCAACTCACTTATGCATACAACTGAGTGAGGAGACAACACAAGAAGACATGGGTGTGGCCCATCATAGTTGGCACTTTCGAGGTGAAGCAAAAGAAAGACATTTCCACCTTTCATTCTAAGTGGGATCAATATCCCTTGGAAGAATACAACTCCCCTTGCCCATATTTTTACAACATTAGGATGGTACAACACCTGGTAGGGAAAGAGTTTGTATATGAAGATGTGTTGAAGGACAATTAGATGAATGTTGAAGATGACTATGATGTCCATATAATGGACTATTGTAGGATGACTCTATATTTAGCAACACATGTACTTAAGATAATAATCCTTCTCAAGGCTATGGAAAAGGATACCAAAGATATCATGGATCTTTTATACAACAAGGATAAGATCTTTGACCAACCAATAATGAATTTAGAAATAGAGAGGAATGAGAATAAATATATAAATCATTGGGTCAAGAACATAGTTGAGCTTACTAAGGAATGGATCATGAAGCTATTGAGAATGGATCTAATTCCTCAAGCCATACCCCTACAAGCTACAATGGGACCAATCAAAGGAAAAGGTGTGAATGTCACAGTGCCAACTTTCCTCATCAATCTATAGTATGGCTAGAAATGGTACACTAGGATGTGTGGGAGGTTGACCACTTTGAAGCTAAATAGAGAAACAAGAGGAAAAGATTACCTTCTAAGGAAAGAAAGAAAATAGCTCAAGCACAAGTGCATGCACAAGAATAGGTACAACCTCAATAAGTTGAGCCACAAGTTGAGCCCAAAGCATAAGAGCTAGCCCAAGAGCGACAAGTGCCTCCATAGTCAAAACAACTAGAGGAAGAACAAGTAAAAGAGTAGAAGTTACTACTAGTGGAAACTCAAGAGGAAGAAGCCTCCCCCTCTACTCCAAAGAAGGTAAGAGTTGAATCAACTATGGTAGGAAAATAGAGAAGGATACTAAACAAGAAATTAATAAGGCTTAGCCACCTATAGGAGATGAGTGAACACTAGCCTTCATCATGAAGAACCAAGATTAGGACTTTCTTTCACATATAGCCATTCCCCCTTAGCATGCTAACATCAAACAACTGACTACTAAAGACTACAAAATCAAGCAGGTCATATTGGGAAGACCCATGGTAGATAACACAAAAGTAATAATCACTATGGATATGTAAGAGGTGTTCAAGCATATGGACCAGGATGAGTCTGAGTTGATAGCACCATGGAAGAAAAATGGGATACTAAGAGGATGGTTAAATGAAGTAGTGGGCCCCATTAACTTGTAAAACCTAGAGATTTCACTTGTGGTAGCATTAGAGAAAAGAGGAACATGGGTTGCATAGTTAGATCCATTTTTGGAAGCATGTCAATAATGGTGGGACAATTTTGAAAAGAAAAGTGTACAAATAATATAGGATAACTCAAACCTAGTGCACCACATCCATTCTAGTGTTGACAAGTTGGTTTTCATACTAAAACAAGATTTTTGGCTAATGGATGAAGTGTATATGTGGGTGAAAGACCTTCAGGTGTTGACATAAATAAAAGATCAAAGGTATGGTACATTGATGGAGGTATATACTACTAAAGAGCTAGACAAGATCAATGACTGGATTGAGAAGATATTAGTCGAAAATAGAGTAATGGAGGGACTACATGTAGAGATTTAGAGGATCAAGGATCAAACTCAAGAGAAATTTTTGGAAGTGGAAAGGTACTAAAATGCTACATACCTTGAGATTTTTGAAGACGAGGCTAAGACCAAGCTTATTGTGATGTAATCAGTGGCTCAACAATTTAGAGGAACATTTGAGGATGCTACATTATATGAAGACATAAGACAAACATTCAATACTAAAGAGGTTTTGTTGGAGCTAGACACAAAGCTTGAAGATTTTGCATCAACTAGGACAGAAGTTAGCCACTACCAACAGTTATCAAAAAATAAATATGGGGCTTTAGCTTTATTAGAAGCTACCCAAGTGGCGGAGACTAAAGAGAAGTTAAAGAGAAAGCATCCAAACATCATTTTGGTATAAAGGGGAAGAAACCCCAAATACTAGAAATTTAGTTTTGACACTTTAAAGAAATTTTTAAAATTAAAAAAAAAAAACCTGCCACCAAGGTGTGCAGGTGTTCTTTTCACAAAGGTGCACTGGTAATTTTCAAGAAGAAGCAGTGACTTGATAGTTAACTTCTAGTTCCTAATTTAGAGCTTTCCATGCATTGGAAACATATTTTTATGGTAGTTCAACTCCTAGAAATGCTTAGAAAATGTCAAGCTTCCATTTTTAAAGCTTCCAAAGATTTCTAGATCATCTACAGCTTCTTTCTTCTTGTCTTTGCATTTTTTTAAAATTTTGTGTCATGTAAAGGCTCATGCACCTATTAATGGATATAAACAAGGGTGAAAACCTACTTAGCACCATTTAGAGAGTCAATTTGCATATAATTAGATTTATATTATTAGTTTTTAGCATTAGTTGCATTTTAAGGACTTTCTCTCCTAACACAAAGGGAGGAGATGATTTCTTATAAATACATGGATGTAATATGTACTCCAGTCCATTATTTTGATGCAATAATATATGTTATTGGTGATCTCAATGTGAGTGTAGCTATTCTTGCTAGAGTGTGATATTTTTGTGAATGCATGTTCATGAATAGTAATGGAACCAATGGTTATATTGCATTGTTATGATTATGTGACCTTTTAGTTCTGGTGTTTGCCATGTGTTGACAAATTCAACTAACATAATGAATTGGAGAAAGTATCACCCATTGTTCTTGTATAGAATATTTTCTCATTTGAGTGCACTTTCCATGGCCTTATGATTTGATGAGACGTGAAACATCTTTCAATTTATATTGAATTCTCATCGACGATTGCATCAGTGGAATTGAGGAACCACTACTCTTATTTTCATTGGTTTCCTAACTAATTCCTTTTGAAAATTTAATTTACAGACTTGTTGTTACCATGGTTTATATCCATTAGGGATTTCCTTTTCAAGTTATTTTCTTTAATCTCTAGTTACCCTATCTTTGTTATTTTCTTTTCTAATGCTTGGTTAAAATTGGAATTCATATAGTTGCATCAATAAATGGCATTCATTATAAAATTAGAAAATACTAAAAAATGTATCTCTTTTGTGGTTACTTTTTCAAAAATTAACAGATCAAACATCTTATCCAAAATTGTTTAGAACCAACAAAGGTCTCCTTGTGAACATACACATTTATCTTCAATTGAGTGAATTTTAGTAGGTCACAAGATCTCCTAGAACCTTTGAGTTGATCTTTGATTAGCTTTTCAAGAGAGGAATTGTAAGGATTTCCATGGTTCAACATCGTGCATAACAACAACTCAACATTCACCCAATCACTCTACTACATCCACCAACAACAAGTCCAATATTATTATTATCTAGTGATCATAATCCACAATCTCTTATATCTTAGTACCACTGCAAGAAGCTACAATATCATCATACATTATAAAATCCCTTACCCTAATCCTTTTTATGGAAGCTTTTTCTACTTACAAAATTAAGGCTAGGATAAGTCATCCAATAGAAAAATAATTGGTCATGCCATTTAAAATAGTAATCATTTTTTACTTTGGGGGTGTTGCCCCCAAAAAACCCCCATGGGGGCATTTCTCCTTAATCCCACCCTATACTACGATAGGGAGTGCACTTGGGGTGCTATCAATGGACCTTGCAAGGGGCTCTTCCCATTTACCCCATCTTGGGGGTTTTGCCCCCAAACCCTTATAGAAATAATATAGGGAAATTGTACTAAATAAACCTCTTAGTTTGATTAGGCTCTACATGAAAATAATATCTCATTTGGAGAGTGATCAGACTCCACAATGATAACCTCCCACTTGGAGACTAATTATAGCACTGCTAAACTTGTAGCTCCCAATGGAATACCAAACCACCCTAGATTATATGTTTCTTTTATTCTATTCAATCTAGAAGGCCAACCAAAGTTGAAGAAGAATTCAACTTCTCCCTTGTGACTTCCTTGGTTAACATATCTACTAGATTATCATCTATGTGTATCTTTTCCATATTTAATTGTCCATCATCCAAAACTAGTCGAATGAAATGGTATCACAATTGTATGAGTTTTATCTTTGAATATAGAGAAGAATTCTTTGTAAGATGAATGAAACTTTGGCTATCTATAAAAAAATAATTATCCCTCTATGGGTGTCCCAATTCTTCCATGAAGAACTGAAACCATATCATCTCTTTGGGTTCTCCTGTAGCAGCAACATACCCTACCTCTTTAGTAGATAAAAAAATCACCTTCTATAATCAAGAAACCTAGCTCATTGCTACCCCACCAACAGTGAATACATAACCTATAGTACTTCTAGTATTAATATCCGTTGCCAAATATGAGTGAACACATCCTTGTAAATCAATAGTAGAGCCCTCAAAATGTAAATACTTACTAGATATTCCTCTCAAATATCTAAGAATCTATTTAACTACATCCCAATGCTTAATCCCTAGATGACTCATATACCTACTAACAACTCCCACTGCATATGAAATTTCTAGCCTAGTACATACCATGGCGTACATCAAACTTTTTATAGTTGAAACATTGGGTACCTTGGACATTTTGTTCCTCCTCTTACCATAACACTAAGTATAATCATGCTCATGCATAAAACTGTCAAATTTAAGATGTCATTGCTGAGGTACTTACTTTAAGCCATATAAACTTTTCTTCAATCTGTACACTAAGTTTTCCTTATGTTTGATCTCAAATCCCTATGGTTGTGCCATATATATCTCTTCATCCAAATCACCATGAAGAAAATGTTGATTCAACATCAAGCTGCTCAAAATGCAAATTTTTAGTAGCCACAATACTTAAAACAATACAAATGTAAGTCATTTTTGCAATAGGAGAAGATATCTCATCAAAAGAAATGTGTTTTTTTTGTGTGTAAACTCTTTTACAACTAACCTAGCTTTGGATCTTTTGTTACCTCTATCATCTTCTTTTAACCTATAAACCCATTTATTCTATAAAGCCCTTTTACTAGTAGACAACTTGCATAAATCCCAAGTCTGATTGTTTAGCAAGTAGTCCATTTGTCTATCATCACAAATTCCCATTGAATCTCAGTATCCACCTACACAACTTTATCATAACATTCAAGTTCACTAGTATGAATTAGTAAAATAGAGTACAAAGAGGGAAAAAAACTATCTAGAGGTCTACTTAGCCATTTTGACCATTTAACATTCACTAGGATGTTTGGTATTTGTCGTTATGATTGTTGCAAAGAATGAGGGACTACTAGAACATCTTCCTTTTGAGTATCATCCAACATTAGATAATCGTTTCCTTTCTTCTCATGTTATTTCAAAAGATCTTTGTACAATGCTTTCTCATTGAATATGACATCCTTGATTCTTACAATTTTATGATTTTTAAAATCTCAAATTCTATAACCAAATTCATCAATGTCATATCCAAAAAATACTCATTTCTTTGACTTAGCTTCTAGCTTGGTTCTATTTTTAGAATCTATATGTGTAAATGTTTCAAAACCAAAGGTTTTGAGAAATAAATAGCTCACCTTCTTACCAGCCCATACTTCCTCTAGAATACCAGAACCCAAAGGAGTATAGAGACATCTATTAATCAAATGTAATAGTATTGATAGCCTCCACCCACATGTTTAAGGGCAGCCTAGCATACAACCTCGTGCTTCTTGCACACTCCATTATTATCCTCTTCATGCATTCAACCACTCCATTTTCCTATGGAGTCCTTCCAACAATTTTATGTCTATGAACACCATCAGTGGAGAAATAATCTTTAAATTCATAACTACAATACTCAACACCATTATTAGATCTAAGACATTTTAATCTCTTACTAGTCTCATTTTCAACCAAGCATTTCCATTTCTTAAAAGTTTGAAAATTATCAAATTTTTGTATAAGGAAATAAACCCATACTTTTCTAGTTGCATCATCAACAAATGTAACATAATAATGAGATCCACCATGTGAAGATGCCTAAGCTAGTCCGCATACATGTGTATACACAAGCCCTAATTTCTCATTTTTCTTTTCCTTCCCACTCTTCACAAACCTCACTCTCTTTTATTTTCTGCACACATTACTTTCACAAACATCCATATTGGCAGGTTTCAAACTTGGTAAAGTTTTCTTTGAATGAACTAACTTTATATCGTTCTCACTCATGTTCCCAAGTCTATAGTGCCATAGCATTGTATTAGAATATACAATAAATGTTTGTTCTCCTTGCTCAACTACAACTAAAATAATTAAAGTATGAGGAACAATATGACCTATACAAAGATATAAGGTTCCTACTTTCGCACCTTTTTCTACCTCAAGGGAACCTTTTGAACCTACCAATTTTTATCATTAAAAGTAACTAGACAAACCTCATCATTGAGTTGCCCTACTAAAATTAAATTCCTACTCAACCTTGGAACATGTCTTCCCTCATTTAGTAGCCAATGATTCTCATTTTGTAACTTAATCTTAACTTTTCCATTTCTAACAATTTAGCAAAGTTCATTATCCCCCAAATAATCAAACCCAAAATCCCCTAGGATATAATCAATAAATAACCTCTATGGGGTCATGGGTGTAGCATTAAATGAAGCCCCAAAATCTAAAACCCAAGAATCATCAATAGTTTCTAAAGAAAGTAGCAAAGCATCCTCTTTGGATTTTTTACTTACCACATTTTTCTTTATGTTCTCTTCTAGTTTATCTCTTTCATTGTTCTTTTGAGTCTAACAATCTTTCTTCTTGTGCCCTAGTTTTGCATAGTACCAACAATCTCTTGGTCCTCTAGATTGAGACCTCTTGCCCTTTCATTTTTCTCTTTATTTCCCATGATTTCTAGAATTTTTCTTCTCTCAGTCATTCTATCTCTTCTTTGTGTGTTCAAAGAGCTTCTTGATATAGATCCACCTGAGGTTTTCCTACAAGTTTCCTCACTCAAAATAACACCAATCACATCATCTAGTTTTATGGTATTAGATCCAAAAACAAAATTACTTATAGTCATTACAAAGCCATTTTAGCTTTTAGGAGAAGAACACAAAATCAAGAGATCCCTAATTTCTTCATCAAAATTGACATTCATAGAAGATAACTAACTAGTAACTATATTAAGCTCATTTAAATGATCTGCAATAGATCCATCTACTATCATCTTCATATTAAATAAAGGCTTCATGACAAATACCTTGTTTGAAGTGGAGGGTTTTTCATATAGTTTCACTAGGGTTTTCATTAACTCTTCCCTCATCTTCACTCTTATAATTTTAAATGTTATTGGTGGTAATAAGGATGATCAAATACTTCCATGTTCCTTTTTTCATCAGTCATAGTTCCCTATTTCTTGCCTTTTCCTTCCAATAGCTTCCATAAATCCTTTTGATAAAGATGGTCCTCCATTTGCATAATTCATAACTAAAAGTTATGCCCATTACATGTCTCAACCTTTAGCTTACACTTGCATTCCATTGCTTCCACTCAACCATGAGACTCCTACTCAATCATATGACCTTCCTATAGAGGATAGCCAAAAAAAATGACAACAATCTAGGATAAAACAAAATGATGATAATTTTGTTTTAATACCACTTGTTAGGATTAACCATTGATAGAAATAAAATTTACTTGTAAGTATAATCATAAAATAATAAATCACATAGAAGAGAACACAAGACATAAGGATTTAATGTGGTTCACCCAATCCCTAGGCTAAATCCACCAAAAAAAACTCCAATATTATTATTATCATCTAGTGATTATAATATACAATCCCTTACAGCTCAATACCACCACAAGAAGCCACAATATTTGTTGGATACAATTGATTAATTGTGTGTTTTCTTTGATGTTACACAAATGTCATATTAGTTGACAGTCAGTGCATGCCGAGCTCACTTGGTCAGTGAAGATAGTTTTCCTTATCTATTGAGCGTTCCTGAGTGTACTCTATATAGAAAGCAGTATCTACTGAGCTCACTCAGGCATTGAATGAATTTATTTAAAAAAGATTTTTGTAAGAATTTGTCGCAGGGAAGAATTCACCCAAGACCGAGGAACTCAAGTACAAGCACAATAGTAGATCAAAGAGAGTATAATCAAAATGACAATATAATATTCATTCAATATGGATTAAAGTACACTAGGAGTGCCTGTATATAGAGGTCTCTAGAATGCATAGAAATCAGCAACATGATAAGTCATACAACCAAGCACATGTCCACTAGACACGGGTTATCCTCCATTAAGCACAGGAGTAAGTGCAATGATGAAAGGATAAGCCTAAAAAGGTGTAACACACAAAATAATGTTGTAGACACCATGTGCTAAATTAGGAGTACAAATAACTATGTTTTCTATATGACAACTCAATTAATTATGCAAACTCTAGTATTGTCAACATGACAACTCATAAGAGTACGCAAACTCCTAAGTGTCACACCTAAGAAATAATAAAATAATGTAATAACCTAAGTAAACTTAAGTAAAGTGTAATAAGTAAATACTTATTTACACCAACACCCCCCCCCTCCCCCCTTAAGTGAATCTTAAGGGAATGCACTTAAACTTACGAAAGCTAGAACAAAATACAAGATGGGTCGTGGCTACTAGGCCATGTTAGGTACCCATATATATAATGAAATGCAATCTCTCATAAAGTGAAGAAAGAGAGAAAACCTCATGGGAAAAACTCTCCCCCAAAAAGAGATATGAAAAAACTAGATGCATGGATGGATGGAGTAATCAAGACCCCCCATTATGATATACATCAAGTATATAGAATAGAGAAATGTGAGAAGAACACTATTCCAAAAGAGGAAAAGGTCCCCCCCCACACCCCCACAAGAGATAAGAAGAAGAGAGACAAGGTAGTCTCCCCCCCCCAAATGAAGAGTGCCAATTAGTGATAGATGCTTTGATGTAGAAGCTGATCTAAGACTATCAAATAGTGTTCCTCCCCTTTGGAAGAAACAATACCATAGGTACAAATGAGATGCTTTTGTTGTGTGTGGAAAGAATCTCAATGATCAATGATGTCTCTAAAACTTGCTCAAATGTCCATGTCAAGTATGAATGTAGAACCTATCCCAAAGAACATACTATCTCCTCAAATCATAAAGAGACCTTCTACAACTACTATAAATAAGTATCCACAATCACATCAACTTGTGAAGATCGTTCATGTAGAGAATGAACATGAGGGTCAAAGTGAGCCCTCACAAAAATTGAAGAAGGATATTCTCCATCAAAGAGAAGATGTATATCATCAATAATGTATCCCAAGTAGACTATGTATGACTCCATGAACAAACCTAAAATATCTACTATGTAGTCATCCTCTAATGCTAGAGCTAGAAGATGAGGTGTACCTTGTTGTGCTGGACCTACCACTATGGCTATGTATGCATGTGGAATGTGTTGATGTCATGAATTCTTGCTACAACTTTTAATAGAACCCCACATATCTAAATATGTTGAAGCGCTATCATTGGTGTCATTATCAATTTTCACAATGTATGAAGTGCAGAGAGGATTAGACGATAAGCTTGGTGAACTTTTCTCAAAGAGTACATCCTTCTCCACAAAGATATCATGTGTCTTAGGATCCATTAATCTATATGCATTCATGTCATCTTCATATCTGATGAAAGAAACAATACCATAGGTACAAATTAGATGCTTCCATTGTGTGTGGAAAGAATCTCGATGATCAATGATGTCTCTGAAACCTACTCAAATGTCCCTATCAAGAATGAATGTAGAACCTATCCCAAAGAACATACTATCTCCTCAAATGATAAAGAGACCTTCTACAACTACTATACATAAGTCTCCACAATCACATCAACCTGTGAAGATCGCTCATGTAGAGAATGGACATGAGACTCAAAGTGAGTCCTCACAACAATTGAAGAAGGGTCTTCTCCATCAAAGAGAAGATGTATATCATCAATAATGTCTCCCAAGTTTGCTATGTATGACTCCACAAAAAAACCTAAAATATATGCTATGTAGTCATCCTTTAATGCTGGAGTTGGAAGATGAGGTGTACCTTGTTGTGCTAGACCTACCATTGTGGCTATGTATGCATGTGGAATGTGCGGATGTCATGACCTCTTGCTACAACTACAAATAGAACCCCACATATTTGAATATGTTGAAGCACTATCACTGGTGTCACTATCAATTTTCACAATGTATGAAGTATAGAGAGGATTAGAGGATAAGCTTGGTGAACTTTCCTCAAAGTGTACATCCTTCTCCACAAACATCTCATGTGTCTTAGGATCCATAAGTCTGTATTCCTTCATGTCATCTTCATATCTAATGAAAGTACAAGGCTAAGGTGATGGTGCCTTACATCCCCTGGAAGATATGTTTTCCCATGCTAGACATCGAAGACTCTGAAGTGTGTCACAACTAGTTTTCTACCACACCATGCCTCAAAAGGAGTCTTTCCATATAAGGCATTATGAGGAGACTTATTAAGTATGTGATTGGCACTACTGATTGCTTTGACTTCAAGTGATGGATCTAGAGACTTGGCTTGTATTATGCAACTTGCCATTGACTTAAGAGTTTGAATCCTCAATGCTATAACATCTATCTTGTGCAAACTAAATGCTCATAGATTTTGAATATCAATACCCTCAAGTTTGCAAAAGTTTTTAAGTTTTTGTTCACATATATGCTTTCATTTTCCATCCTAAGAACTTTGATGGCTTTCCTTGATTTCTATTCAACATGAGTCTTGAAGGCTAGAAACTTGTCCAACACTTCATTCTTGTTCTCAAAATTTCATTGTGCTATGACATGTTACATTGCCATCAATGCCAAAGAGGGAGATTTTTGGATACAATTGATTAATTATGTGTTGTCTTTCATGTTACACAAATTTCATATTAGTTGACAGTTACTACATGTCAAGCTCACTTGGTTAGTGAAGACAATTTTCCTTGTCTACCAAGTGTTCCTAAGTTTGCTTTGTACAAAAGGTAGTATCTACTGAGCTCAGTCGGGTATCAAAGGAATTTATACAAGAAAAGAGTGTTAACTGAGCTCACTCAGTTAATGAAGGGAAATTGAACAAAACTAGTACTAACCAAGCTCACTCAATTACCAAAGGAATTTTATAAGTTCACAGTATTATCTAAGCTCCTGTTGGTTAACACGAGAAATTGCTTTAAAATTAATTTCTACCGAGTTGGTTTGGCTACCAAAGGACTTTATTATTTTGGCTTGTAAAGCTTAATTATTTTACCTATTGATTCTAGATAACTATGGTAATAAATATTGGTTATTCTAAATTATATTTGAGCCAACTTGACAATCTAAAAGGTATAAGTAAAAGGTTAATTCGTGATTTCAAAGTATACAAGTTGAATGTATTGAAAGAGATAAGAAGAGAGGAAGTGAACTTGGAGAATAAATAGGTATCGTTGTGGAGTAGAAAAGTGTTGTTTACTCAGGAAGGATCAAGTATAAGCCAGAATAGAGATTTTTAATCAAAAATTTAGTTGCATCATAATCAAGTCATTTCATTGTTACTCTCTAACCATTGTAGCAGTGATCTAAAATATCTTAACAGAGTTGGTTTAATAGCCATTTGTAAATCCTCTAAAAAGGTGGAAATTCCATTGAATTGTTTCAAGACCTCTTACAAGGCCATTCCTAACAAGTGATTAAATCCTTTAACAAGGTCACACCTAACAGTGTGTTTTGTAACCTTTAACGGGGTTGGCTCCTAACAAGGCTCACTTCAAAAGAGTGAAAAATAGTAACTAGTTACATTTGGTGGTTCTATCCAAATTGGGTTCCACATTAAATCCTAGTGTCTTATGTGTTCATGTTATTTCTTTCATGCTTGCAAGTTAATTACTGACAATAACTTAAGATCTTCTAAGTTAAACATGTTCTGCATTTATCGAGTTACAACAATTTTTGTATGCATACTGAGTATCAACAGTAATCAATTTTATCAGTCTAAATTTTATTTCACATCTAAAGGATCTAGGATATATTTTAGTAGTAAGTGATTCACCGCTCCCATCTCAGTTACTCCTCTTATATTTCCAACAAATATCATTGTACATTATAAAATCCCTAACCCTAAGTTATTTTATACAAGCTTTTTCTTCTTACATAATTAGGGTTAGATTAAATCATCCAATAGAAAAATAATACCTAACACCTTTTGAAATAGTGATTCATTTTTGGCTTCGGGGGTAATGCCCTTAGAAACCCCTATGAAAGCATTGCCCCTTGACCCCACCATATACTATGATAGGGAGTGCACCTTGGATGCTTCTGCAAGACCTCACAAGTGGCATTTCCCCTTGACCCCATCTTGGGGAAGCTACCCCCAAACCCTAGCAGAAATAATCTAGGGGGAAATTGTGTTGAATAAACCTTTGAGTTTGATTAGGCTCCACATCACAAAAACTCATCTCAAACTCATTCTTCATCTCATCAACAAATTTTTGACATGCTTTATCATTTCTTCCAAATAGTATGTCATCAAAAAATATTATATTGATCAACAATCCATTCTCAATTTCTCTCAAATATAAGTTACTATATTTTGTATCTTTTGTAAATCCCAAATTTTCCAAATATTTGTCCAATCTTGCATACCAGGTTCTAGGTGCTTGCTATAGGCCATACAATACTTTCTTCAGTTTGCATACCATGTCTTTTTCTTTTTTCAAAGGAAATCAATTAGGCTTCTCAATGTACACTTCTTCTTCAAGTTCTCCATTCAAAAATATTAACTTTATATCCATCTGATAAACTTTAAACTTCTTATTTGCTACATAAGCCAAAAAAATTGTTGCTACTTCAATTCTAAGAACAGGTGAAAATGTTTCTTTATAATCTATGCCTTCTTTTTGTGCATATCCTTTGCATACCACTCTTTCTTTATTCCTTACAACTTCACCTTGTTCATTCATCTTATTTATGAATTCACATTTAGTTCCTATAACATTCTTGTCTTTAGGTCTAGGAACCAATTCCCATGTTTCATTCTTCACAATCTAATCTAATTCTTCATTTATTCCTTGAATCCAATGATCATCTTTGCATGCCTCATCTATACCCTTTGGTTCAACTTGAGAGATAAAACATAATTCCTCATGTACTCTATTTCTTATCTCACTCCTTTGTCTTTACTTCCAATGATCTAATCAACAAGATGATTCTTTGTCAAATTCTTATTTAGTATAGGAGTTGTTTCTGCAATTCTTATCTCTTCTCTTAATTCTAATATATGTTCATCTCTTTGTTCAACAATTTGAAGATCATTCTACACATCATTTTTAGTCTCAAAGAAAATTTCAATATTCTCTCTAATAGGTTTAGGATTTTATTCTTCCTCATCAAAAATATAATCTAGCATTCTCTCTTTAACTCTAAAATTTTCATCCACATTCACATTTGAACACTCAATAATTGTTTTAGTTCTCTGATTAAAACATCTATAAGATATGATTTTTAATGAATAGCCAAGGAACATACCTTCATCACTTATTGCATCAAACTTACCAATATCATTATCTCTCTTTATGTAACACTTACTACCAAAAATTTTGAAATATTTTAGTAAAGGTACATGTTCAAATCATAATTCATAGGGAATCTTGTTTGTACCCTTTTTGATTTGTACTCTATTCATGGTATATATTTTTGTGTTGACTACTTCTCTCCAAATTTTCTTGGATATATCATTCTCAAACATGATTTCTCTTGTTGTTACCGTTACAAACCTATTTCTTCTTTCAATCATCATTTTTTTCTCAGGAGTCTTAGGTGTTGATAGTTGTCTCTCAATAGCATTTTCTTCACAAAATATGTTAAAATCTCTAGAATTCAACTCTCTACCTCTATATCATCTCAAACATTTTATCTTTACACAAGATTCATTCCCAACTCTATTCTTGAACGATTTGAACTTTTCAAATGCTTCAAGATTTTCTTTAATAAATGCTCCCCATATCATTCTAGTGAAATCACAACAGTAATTATAAAGTCCCTTTCACCATAGAAATCCTCTTATTCTGGTAGGACCACTCAAATTTTTATGAACAATTTCCAATTTCACTATGGTAGTGAACTTCTTGCTAGGAAAAGAAATTTTATTTTTCTTAGCCATAGTACATTCTTTGCAAACAACATTAGTAGGCTTTATGATTCTAGGTAGATCTCTAATGGAAAATTTACTACTAGCCTTTACAATGTTATCAAAGTTTATATGAAAAAATCTTCTATGTCATAGCAACTATTATCCACCTTTGCAACTAAATAAGTCATCTCTGTAGGATTGAATTGGAATACATTACCTCTAGATTTTGTACTAGTCCCAATCAACTTACCATCATAATCCTTGACAATGCATGTCTTCCTTGTGAATTGCAACTGACAACCATTATCAACCAATTTTCCAACACTTAATAGGTTATACATTAATCCATCAAAAAAATAAACATTACCAATGTTATTTTTTCCATCAAGAGTGATAGATCCTATTCTCATGATATGATAGCTACTTGTTGTTACCAACTCTAGAAATTCCTCCATAATGATATTTAAACTTAACAAACTTATTCACATATCTAGGCATATGGTGTGAACACCCACTATCTATGATCCAATCAAATTTCTTTTCAATATGTGAAATTGGGGCTTTTTCTTCTCTAATTTATTTTTTAGGATTTTAATTTTTTGTTGCCACAATCCTAATTCATCATCGCTTTCATTCTAGATTCTTTCCTCAAACTCATCATCTTCATTTTTATACAAACAATTTCTAGTTCTTCTAGGATTGAAATTATTCTTATACTTTCTCTCTTTTAGGAAAGTTAGAAGTATAATGACCAAATTCATTGCAATTCCAAAATTCTCTTACCATTTGGTTCTCTTCTTACAAGCAGAGCAATTCCTTCTTCAATTCTTCTATTTTCCTTAGATTTGGATATGTTGTTGCTAGCATAGTCTCCACTTATGCTTGCACTTCTTGCTAAACAAGGATGAATGCTTAATGTTCTAAAATTTATTTCCACTCTAGTTAATTCTTCAGATTGCTTCAACATTTCTTCTACTACTTCCAATCTTCCAAGTATCGTCTCTATGGTAAACCTCCCAGTGTAGGGTGTCACTGGTTCAACCATATATACTACTTGTTAGAATTGTGGTATCAATTTTTTAAAAATATTCCATACAATCTCATCTTCTTCTTTATTTCCTTGGCAAGATTTGATTCCTACAAAAATTTTGATATTTTTTACCAACTTAGTTTCTCAGTAATTCATCTTCCATCATTCTAGCATCTTGAAATAAACATATCCAATTTTGTAATCTAATTATTTTAGCATGTTTATCACCATCAAAAGTATATTCTAAGATTGCCTAAATTTTATGATATGTCTTTAAGGATTTAACCTAACTGTATTCATTTTCAAGAAGAGATGACAATAATACTTCTCTAGCAAACACATTGCACATAAACAAATCTCTTTTAGCTTCACTGCATTCCTCAAAAATGTTTTCTTCTGCAATCTCCTTTTCATTCTTATTCATTAGGTAATATCCTATACCCATAAATGGAAAATGAATCTTCATCTTCTCCTTCCATATATCATTATAATTAACTCCATAAAAATTAGAAGTTTCTTTTTTGAAGTGACCCACCATTGATCTCCCAAAGTTGTTAAGCTTTTTCTTCCAAGGACCTAATGCTCTGATACCAATTGCTATAAATCAACATCCACCAAGATAACTAAGAAAGGGTTTTGGGGGGGGGGGGGGGGGTGGGGCGTGGGGTGAATCAATTATCTAACTATTAAAACACTAATTAATATTATTAATCCTCAAGCATGTGAACAATATCATGACCAACCATAAGAAGATACTCATACACAATAATACCAAGTATAATAATTAGGGAAACCCTTAATTAGAGGGAAAACCCTGGTGGAGATGATATTGATAAAATGATGTACTAATATAAAATTTTCTTGTTAGAGGATAGACTCTGTTAGGAGCCAATGAAATACATTTAGTACATATTAGTCCCTATTAGGAGATTTCAACCCTTTTAGTTTTCGAAACTACATTTGAAACAATTGTTATGTTGTCATTGATGTCAAATATACTTATGAGACATGTTGTTATCTAATCCAAATGTCATCTCTATATGATTGATGAAGAGGATTTGAGAAGTTTCTCATAACAAAAAAACATAGAGGAAAGGTTGAGTTATGAAAAGGAAGCTACAATGGACATTTGATTAGTTAGACTTTGAAAGATAATTTTTGAGTTTACATTATGAAGACATGAGAAAAGACTAACATATTTCATAAGCTTAATCAAGGAATATAATAGAAGATTAAGAAACTTGAAGTTCATTCTGAGTGATGCTAGTGTCAACTGAGCCATAGTAAGCGTAGAGATAATTTAGTGTTGACCAAGTATCAATATTGACCAAGTGACAATATTGATGCTAAGATAGAAGCTCTATAATGGTTGAGAAAATTAATGATGACTGAGTGTCAAAAACTAGTAATGATCCAGTGACAATATTTTGAATACGTATGAGAAATCATGATTTCCAACCAAATCATTTGATTTCTTGGGGTATAGAAAATGTGTTGAAGATAAGGATTAGGTAAGATATCTAATGAATGAATTCCATGATAAGTTTCTAGAAAAGAAAGAGATTAATGTATATAATGAATTAGTTAGATAAAATCACAAACCCTAAGATTTATGGTGATTGTGAGAAATGGAAAAGGACCAACATTACCTATTTAAGGGGGCATAAAGATGAACTTTAAAGAGTTAATGAAGGAAATATGTGAAGAAGAGAATACAATAGAGAAGTTGTGTATGTTTGAGATATTTCCAATAAGATGGAACAAAGTTGTTGAGGTTGATAAGAAAATCTAAGCAGAAGGCTTAAGCTTTTTATGAAGAGAATGCTGATTTCTTGAAGTGATGCCAATAAAATCAAGGATATATGTGACAAGGTGGTGTAGGAGAAAATATAAAAGGAATTCGTATCAAAGCCCAAAAAGTTTAGGTAAAGGAAATTGTGTGAGGTTGGTTTTTGTGTTTTGTAGGTTGAAGAGAGAACGTGGATGCCAAGAAAACTAGGTAGTTTAAAAGAGAGGAAAACCTAGGTGGGGCAAGAAGATGTAATCTTGCTTGGAGGGTTAGGATTTTTTAGGAAGTATTTATTGGGTAAGGATTCACAAAAGGAGAAGAAAGAGGATGGAAATAAAAGGAAAGAAGAAGAAAAATGAAGAGACAAGGAAGAGAAAAGAAAAAAAGATGAAGGAGATAAAAGAAGAATTAATGAAATTGAGAGTAAAGTTAAAGAATATGGAAGATAAAACTCAAGGCTTGAGAGAGATGATTACAGCTCAAGAGGAAGAGATAAATCATGAACCTATTGTCCAAATTGTGAAAGAAGATGAACAAACTTCTTTAGTCATTGTGGAACCTACACAAGAAAATACTAGTGTTGATAATATGGTTGTGGTTGAAGACCAAAGGATGGTACCATTTTTGATGAATCTCATGATGAGATTTCTATTAAAAAAGAAGAAATCAATGTTATGGATGAACAAAGAGTAGAGAGTTATCAAATGTATGTTGAAATAGAAGAAAAATGTGAAGAGTTCCCAAGAAGACTTGAGATAAAAGATGCAAGATTTATGATTGACTTTGAGATTAATCCCATTGATTTTATCCATTAATTTTTCATTATGTTATTTTCAATGTGGGTGATATAGAAATTATATTTTGAAGGGCGTACATTTTTTCATGACAAGTTCATATTCTTGGGCAAGAGGATTGAGAGACCAAAAGTTAAGATGAAGATAAGCTTTCCTTTTATCCCTTAAAGATTTGAAAGTTGCGAGTATGGTGCAGGAGCACATAGAATAATGGACATAAAGAATACATATCTTATTAATGTTTGTTCTAAAATTTTAAATAAATTTTTTTCAATATATTTTATGTCTATTTGAGTCAACATGTAAATCTAAGTTAAGCCTTAGAATCAATTTGTAATAGATTGTCAAAGTTGTCTAGTATGGTCAACTTATGTAAATAAAACCATAGAAGGGTGAAAGTTCATAAAACGTCATGTATAGTCTATTTTGATATGTTAGTAGGGGTTTTATAAAATTAAAAGTTCATTTATGAGAAAATTAATTTTTTTTCAAATATGTAATAAAATAGTCACAAAAAAATTGACAATATGTAAAGTTGATGTAAAGAGGAAGGACAAGAGTCATAGGAGATATCCAATAGTTAGAGGAATTGTAAAAATATTAAAAGATAATGTAAGGGTCATTATTTACATATTTTAATGGTTAGAAATATTTTTGAGGAGAATATAAATGAAAGTAGTTTTTGTTTTACAAGTTTTATGTTAATTTTTTGTGTAATTTTCTAAAAATTGGACTATTGTTTCTATTGGTATAAATTCATATATACAGACCTAAAAATTATATTTTCAAAATAATATTTGAGTTAGATTTCTTTTGGTTTTTCTTGGTCTAATTTCATTGTGATTTGAAGAAATTATGAGCATTTAAGTGCAGACAAGTCTAAACTTGATTTATATGTGAGGAGTTTCGAGAGAAGAGTAATAACTTTTATTCTAGTTATCATTTTGAGATATAAGTTTGGAGAAAAAAAAATAACTGATATGTATACTATCTCATAAAATTAATTAGTTTTATCACTTCATTTGTGAAAGTTATGATCATCTCTTCTCAAGTGGAAAATTTTGTCCTAGTTTGTTGATTCAGTTATAAGTTTTCAAAATGTGCAATATTGTTGTGATAAGTTATGGAGTTGTGATTATGTGATTTGTGAATCCTTTTACACTTACATCACAAGGAATTATTATTAGGGAATCAACATATGAATTTAACTGAGATCTAAAACTACAAGGTGAGTTGTAATCATACATATCAAACACTACTATTTTCTTTCTAATCACTATAAAGAGTTTGTATTGAAATCCTTTTAATCAAAGGTTGACCTAACAATCATTAAGGACTTAATAGTTTGTGTAAATCCTTTAATAGGGTGACATGATAATGGAATGTTTTGAATTCATCTAACAAGACCACTCCTAACAAGGTGATTAAATCCTTTAACTAGGTCACATTTAATAGTGTGTATTGTAACCTTTAACAGGGTTGTCTCCTAACATAGCTCACTTTAGAAGAGTGAAAAAGTAGTGATATGTTGCTAGTTGTTTTTCCCAAATTTGGTTTCCACATTAAATCCTAGTGTCAAACTTGTGTTGAATGTTTTATGGTGTTTTATATTTCAAATATTTACATTCAAAAAGTATGTTATATTAGGACAATAAACTACTATTTAATATTGTTATTCAAATTATAGTAGAGATCAAGTTGCAATGGGATAAGTAAGACAAAATAGTGTTTAATTTTTTTATTATTCAATTGGTACTAATGGACCTTGAGTAGCTAATTCACCCCCCTCTTAATTATTATAAATATTCTAATAATTGGTATCAAAGCTCCAATGCTTATTAAAAGAATATTTAAGGTACTTAAAGCTAAAGATAATGACTCACAAAAAGGAGGTACTAGAGTTGAACAAGGAGAACCTTCTTACATGGAAAATTTTGATGAGGTTACATATATCTAGTATTCGTGATGTTGCAATAAAATACATGGATAATGAATATGTGAAGATAATAATAAATCCTCTAACTTCTCAACAACTAAAAGAAAAGAAAGAACAAAATTAGGAAATTTTGGAGATTCCTTAAGTCATAAGCTACATGCTAATTTTGATGGCATAAAAGATTGTGACAGTGAAAAATAGATATGCAATAAACTAAAGATCATATATGAAGAATATGATAATGTCTTGAGAGACAAATCAGAGAGCTTGAGGGGAAAATTTGATGAAATGAGAATGACAGAAGGTGAGGTCATAGTGTAGTATTGTACAAGAATCAAGGAAGTTGTCAATGATATTCAAGATGCAAATGAAAATATTGAAGATAAAACAATGATAAAAAGGTATTAAGGACTTTAATTTCTATATATTCCATTAGGTTTTCTACAATAGAAGAGTTGAGATGCACTCTAGGTAGCACTTTAAATTTGGAAGGCATAATTGGTAGACTTATTTCTTTTGAGATGTCTAATTTTGATAACTACACACCTACTTTCATTGAATCTTCTTTTAAGTCACAATTGGTTCTTAGCAAAAGAAGAGACAAACATGTAAAGAGTGGCATTGACACTTCTGATGATGATGAGCTTGATGAACTTGAAGCACTTATTCAAAAAAGATTTGGAAGAGGCAAAGTAAAATCCAAGTTAAATTACCTATAAAAAAAAATTAATGCAAAAAGGTTGGTCGCATTGTTGTAAGGTGTCTTGATAGAGAAGACAAGGATGAAAGAAAGGAAAGAAAGTGCAAAGGAATGAGAGATGGCAAAGACTACAAGAAAAATGATAACAAAGGTAAGAAATCTTGTTATTTTGCTAAAGATGAAATTGACACTAATTTTGAAAGTAGTGATGATGAAGTTGTCTATGTTGCTATGGAAGAAGGTTTTGATGAAGATGAGAAAACTACTTTAATTTCTTATGTGTACAAAAGTGATAGATGGATAATTGATAATGGTTGATTAATCATATGGCTGGTGATAGATATGAATTTGAAGATATTGGACCATACAATGGTGGTTGTGTTAAACTTGGTAATGATATTCCATGTATTTTGAAAGGTTAAGGTACAATTGAATTGATTGACAAAATCAAGTGTGACAATGTTTACTTGGTGGAAGAACTTATCTATAATCTGTTGAGTGTTTCACAATTAAACAAATTAGGGTACATAGTTGAATTCCATCATAGAAATGCCAAGATATATGATGTTGATGGAAAGATGATTGTAAGTGGTAATCAGACAATAGGTAACTTGTTCTATCTAGATTTATCTAATGAGACATTTTTGTTTGCACAACAAGAACATGTTTGGTTGCACAACAAGAAGATGTTTGGTTCTGGCACAAAAGGTTATGTCATGTAAATTTTGAAAATTTGGTGAACATTAGTAAAATGAAGAAAGTAAGAGGGTTTTCAAAACTAAAGAAGCCTAATAATGCTATGTGTAAAGAATATTAATTGAGAAAAATGACAGAGTCTAGTTTCAAGAGAAAAACATACACATCTAGTGATATTCTGAAATTGGTACATACTAAACTATGTGGACCTATTGATGTTCAAAGACATTGTGAAGATTATTATTTCATTCTATTTTTTGATGATTACTCTAGGATAATGACTATAATGTTTCTCAAAGCTAAATTTGATTATTTTTAGTTATTTAAGTTTTATTTGGCTAGAGTTGAAAAAGAAACAAAGAAGAGTTTGAAGTGTCTAAGATCTGGCAGAGGAAGTGAACTCATTTCCAATGAGCTAAACACATTCTCTAATGACAGAGGAATTAAAAACTAGATGTCAGCACCAAGGACCCCTCCTTAGAATATGATAGCTAAAAGAAGAAATAGATCGATAATGGAATGTGTTAGAACATTGATGATGGAGAAGAATTTATCATAGAAATATTGGAGAGAATCTATCAGTACTATTGTCTATACCTTAAATCGAGTACAAGTCAAGAAAGGTACAAATGCTACACCTTTTGAACTATGGTATGATTATGCTCCTAATGTGAAATATTAAAAAATATTTGGAAGAAAATACTACATATTTAAAGATAATAGGAATGGAAAACTTGATGCTAAGAGTGATGAAGGTATATTTCTAGGAAATTTTACTAGGAGCAAAGCTTACAAGTGTTTCTATTAGTCTCAGATTCATTTGACAAGTGAGTGTCTATACACTTAAGTCATTTTCTTAGTTCATTCTAAACAAGTAACATATGTTGAGCACAACATGTAAGTTAGAGCATATTGATTAAATAGTGAGTGTTAAGCCACTCATCTGCCAAGTCATTTAGATACCAAGCAAATAATATGTGTCAAGTGATTCAAGTGTCGAGCAAGCAATGCATGCCGAGTCATTCAGATGCTGAGTGACAACATTGAATTTACAGTTAGTGCCAAACACTAGGGACTTCAGATGTTGGGTAACATAGTTTTGACATAGTTGTTTGTATTGGAACAAGCCACTATGTAAGCCATTGTTAAGTTGACTTAAGGATTGATTTATGATCTTTTGTTGATAAGGATGAATCTTGAGTATGAATTCCTATGTATTACATGCATCCAATGAGAAAAAGGGAAGGTTTAAGTGAGAATATGGGTGAATCACATCCATTAGTTCATGCCTAACCCTAAGTCACCTAGGTCTTCTTAAGGAGGAAAAACCCAAAATGTTCAAAGAGCAGAGAAGGAGAGTTTGCATGCACAAATAGGACATTCATGGTTACCAATGTATTATAATTTGAGTATCATTTGCAAAATTAGTTAAAGGAGAGTAGAAGACAGGAAATAGAGGATAGTAGAGAGACATTTGATCAAAAAGGATTAAGTACACATTAGTATAGAGGTGATCTGACATCAAGAGATAGAGTGCTAATCATAGGATCCTTGTTGAGACATTCTAACAGGTGAATTAGTTAAATCTCTTAATAGAATAGTCCTAATAGGGTATATTGAAATCCTCTAGCAAGGTTCTTACTTAATTATGAGTCAAAGTCCTTTAATCAGACACACTTCTAACAAGGTGTTGAAATCCTTTAAAAGGGTAAGACCTAATAGCCTTTGAAAGCTTTTAATAGGGCAAACCTTTCATAGGGTAGATCATGTTTCACAATCAAATATTATAATATACTTTAGTACTATATTAGTGAAAATTTTTGGGTGTTATCCCCACCCTAGTTTTACCTTCTCATTGGAGGATTTTTAGGTAATCATAGCTTGTGTCATACATGCTTGAATGCTTACTTGTTTACATACTTTAGATGTATATAATTTATATGGTATTTTAGTTTACTTGTTGATTTGTGAGATGGATGTATGGTGAATATTTTTATGGGTATAACTATCAAGCATTGATTCACCACCACCCCCTCCCCGCCCCCACCTCTCAGAGCTTACCTTTCCTATTGTAATTCCAACAATTGGTATCAGAGCTAAGTTCTCTAAAAATAGAGCTTTGCAGCTTTGAGGAAAGATCTTGAAAATGGAAGTATACAAGTTGGGAGAGATTATTGAGAACCATAAGATTGAAATACAACTCATTATACATTAGTTCAATGAAGCAAGAGATGCTCTAAAGAAATCATTGAGAAGGAAGGAAATCAATATTGAAGAGAATGACACACAATACTAAGAGATGGATGCTACTAAACTATTTGCAAATGGAAACTCCAATGAATTTGATGTAGCAGTTGCAGATCTAATGGAAAATAATAGTACCCTAGTTGAAGAGATTGGAAATCTAAAGAGAGAATAGGAATCACAAGCCATATTTCTATGTGAGGTGATTGAATAGAAAAAGAAAGCTATGGAAGAGAAAGTCATGATTGAAGATGACAAAAGAATTTTGACAAGCAGATTGGAAGAGAAATTTTCATAGATAAATAGGATAGTTCACATGGAAACCATGAATCAAGTCATGATTGCTAATCATGAAATAAATAGTAAAGACACTGAGTTCAGAACACTAAGAAATGATCTAAAAAAGGAAAAAGAGTTTGATGTAAGTTTCAATAAACCTAGTAAAGTCATCAAGTACTTTGAATAATTGATGAGATCCCCTAGATCTAACAATGATACATCTAGATTCGGATACACTATTACTAAAGAAGAAGAATCATCAAAAAGTGGTGAAGAAAGAAGTAATAAAGGTAAGAACTCAAAACCTACTTGTCATAGTTGTGGTAAGATAGGTCATACTGCTAATGTTTGCAAGAGCAACACTGCAAATCTGAATGTTAAGTAGAAGAACATGGGTCACTACCACAAGTGTAAAAAATGAGGTCATCAGGCACATGAATTTAGAACCAAGAGCATGCACACTAAAATATTTGAAGGATATTATTATAGCTATCAAAAGTATGGACATAAATCTTTTGAATGCAAATCCAAACCCAAGTGGTCATCAAACGAGTAGACAAAGGTAAAGAACAATGGAAACTCTTATAATTGGGATTATAACACAAGGTATAGTTGTCATTATTGTCAAGAGTATGGACATATTCCTAAGAATTGTATTAGAACACATTTTAGAAGTGATTAAAAAAGGTGGTTGAGTCAAACCACATGTTTTAGCTATTTGAAGACTGGTCACATAAGAAAAAATTGTCCAACAAGGTCAAAGGCACCAAATTGTGAGTTCACCAAAGGCAAAGGAAAGGTAGATATTGAAAATGTCAGAGATGAGATGAATAAGACATGGAGGAGAAATCAATATTGCAGCATGTCAAGTGAAGATGAGACCACTTCACCCAATGGGTTAGGTGATCACACCCCCTCAAATTAAGCAATCAAGAGATAAGTAAGACTGATATTTAAAAGGATAAAATATACATCAGTTTTAAGGATTTAGTTTTGAAAATATTACATATGCATGAATAAAGATGAAAAGTGTTGTAAGGAATCAAGAATAAATCCTTAAGTTTTATCAATTTTCATGGTACTACCGAGCATGAAAAATTTCAGTATTACCTAGTGAAATGTTAGTGGATGTCGAGCTAGTAATGTTGTTAGTAAAGGTCAATCTTGTAGTGGTTTCCAAGCATATAGAAAAACACATGGATGCCAAGTGTGCCAAAAATTTAATTGAAGTCGAGCTTAATGTTGTGTAAGCATATATCATTAAATGCAATGTTTTAAGGGCTATTTGATCAATTTTTGCTCATTTCACATCATTCAAATTTGAAGTAGAGCACAAAGAGCTAAAGGTGATCTAGAGAAATTGATTTGTGTGTTTGCAAGAGATTTAAAAGGTTGTTTGACACCATTCTAGTAGGAATCACAAGGTATTTATCGTATGTCAAGCTATCCAATTTTTAATTTTGCAAACCCTAGTTTTCATGTAATGGCATCTAGTTCTTTAGTAGCCAAGGTTGTAGAGGGAAAAGAGGTTTTAAATGTAAAGTTGATAAGAAATGAAATCAAACAACCTAATTTTAGGGCTATTCCATAAATAGCTTATAAACAGGATCCCTTCGATGTGTTATCTATGATACCATCGCAAGTTTTGATGATACAAGATGTTAGAAACTATTATAAATGCAAAATTGGAAGTATAGGTGATATGGAAATCATTTGAGACATATGGAAAACTATGTGAGAATAAAGCAGTGAAGGAAGAATTTAAAATTATTATGAAGAAAGGGTTAACTCATACCCTAGATTTCCCCAACGTATTCAAAATAGTCTACATAAAAATTGTTTCAAGCAAAATTCAAGACAACTTTGTATGGCTAGAGAATGGATTGGTGAAAATTACCAAGAAGATTATACACAGAGTCATAGGGTATCCAACCCTAGATCAGCCCAAGAAAATGAGAAGTGTAGCTAAGGAAGTAATTGAAAGAAACATAGGGGTTATGTGGAATAAATGAGGGATGACAATTGATAAATCATAGATCACCTAATAGCTTTTGTAGTAAGGATTATAGCATAGGAATTCTATCAATCTAGAAGATTAAAAAGTGTATCTTACATTGCAGTTGATGTGGATTACAAAATAGTAAAGTAGGATCATACTTATGATCTTGCCAAATTCTAGCTACATCAATTGATTAAAAATTTGGGAGCTATAAGGAAACCAAAAGTGCACAACATAATTTTGGATCTATTCTTGTATGTGTTTTCTTTTATGTACAAAATACATTTCCCACATTTGGTAAAGTTGCATGGAAAGTAAATATACCTAGTGTAGTTCAAATAGGTGAATTTATTGAGCAACTTGGTGATAAATTTGAATCTTTCACGACAAGTTATTTTGAAGATTTCAAAAAAACAATGAAGAAAAGACTAAGGATACTAGTCTCACTAGTGGAGAAACATTTTGATGAAGTTTTTTTCCTAGTTGACATTGATTTCACATATGTTTAAGAAGTAATTCTCAAAGTAAGATGGCTAAGGCCATTAGAATATGAAATAAATTTTGATGAGGCCTTTGTAGCAATCAGAACATTACTTGCAGATGAAGTGGATAAAGAAGCCGCAACATTTGGAAACAATGACATGGCCAAATCAAATATTACTATGGAATTGAAGACTACCTCAATGATTGGGAAGAAGAATAAATTGGTTAAGAAGCTAAAGGAAAGATTTGGTGAAGGATTAGATGAAGAAGAAGATGATGAAGATGATGAAGAAGAAGAGGAAACACAAACTCAAGCACCATTATCATTAACACAAGGTCAAGGAGAAGACTAAGAAGAAGAAGAAGTGGAAATTGTAGAAGTTGTTGAGGAAGAAGAAACCAGTGAAGCACTCACAAAGAAGAAGAAAAAGAGAAAATAAAAGACACAAGTAGAGAAAACCAAAGAAGGTTGCTAAACCTACTCAACCCAAGCCTACTGTAGACACCTAAATCTTTTAGAAAATTAAGTACATTTTCTATTTTGTAAAAAAAATTCTGATGACATCATCATTTATTAATTAATTAATTATTTATTTTATTTATTTATTTTTATGCCATTAAATCCCTTTATCTTAATTAAAAATATTTAATTAAAGAATCCCTCCCAAAAATGTTTAAATCTTATTTAAACATTATTTCCTTATTTATTAATTATTTAATTAATAAATTGACCAAAAATCTCAAAAAAAATAATTTATTCATTTTTTGCCCAAAACTTGGCCAATTTCTTTAAGACCACTAACCTCTTCCAAAATCTTCTAATCCTTCTTTAATTTTGATTAAAAGCTAATCTCATCATTTCCTACCCCTAATCCCAACTCAAAATATTTAATTAAGATTAAATATTAATACTAATGTTTATTTAAAAAGTTTTAATAAATATATCCTCAACCCAAACCCTTAAAATAAATAAAACTTTATTTATTTCCTAAAAATCTAATTTATCCTCATCCTAAGAAGTTCTAGGCTCTTCTAGAAAGTCTTCATCCTTATCTTAGGAAGTTCTAGACTATTTTAGAAAGTCTTTATCCTCATCCAAAGTCTAGACTCTTCTAGAAGATGTCTTTAAACCTAATCCTAATCCCCTCCTAACCTTGTCACATTCCCTAAACATGGGTTAAGACTTACTAACCCAAGCCAAAGTTAACAAATATCTCCTCCTTCACCCACCCTCATTAAATGCCATCCACTTGCCTATCCCTAAGCTAATCCTAAACCATCCTAATCCATCCTCTAATCATTTTCACAATCCTAAGAAAGCTTAAAACCTTCCTAATCAAGCCCAAGTCAAAATTCCTCTCATCTCCCTCAAAATATCCCAACCATAAAACTTTATGAAGCTTACTAGGCCATAAATGACTCTTCTAAGCCTTTTCATTTCTCTTACAAGCCATTATGAGGGTCTTTATGAATATTTTATCCCTTGAGCCTCTTTTGTTGACTCATCCTTCCCCTTTCCTCCATCCTCTCACCCTATGACATGTGTCACTCCCTGATTGGATATAAGGAAGCACAATCCATGTGCTCTCCTCTCATGCAATTTGAGCCCTCCATGAGCTTTTCCCCATCCTTGCATCTTAGCCCTCAAGCCTCTTGCCTATAAATTGGATCCTTCCCCTTTGCAAAAGAACACAATCCATGAAGTAAAGTCATAATGCCATTTTAAGAAGCCATTTTACATCAAAAACCATACACTCGCACCCAAATTCCAACTCCATGTGAAGCCCTTTTTGAAGCATAAGCTTGAGCATACATCCTATCTATTTAGACAAAGCCACTCAACAAGAGAGCTTCTCATTGAGAGAGCCCATTAATGGCTCATATTCTCAATTGAGAGCTCATCTTAGTCTATCTTGAAGTTTATGAATTTTGTTTAGTTTGTAGAAGCTTTATTCAAATTTGGTTTCTATTAGCATACTAACATTGCTCATATACATTTTGGCATGCCCAGTGGGACCCCGCATGGGTCATCTTAATTAGCTTTTTTAGTCAAGTTTTTTATGTCATTTGATAATTTTGGCTAATTTTTCTTGTTTTTGTGATTGTTAGGATTGTATAAATTGGTTTTGTAGGTCCACATGAGCATGAAGAAGACAAAGGAACTCATAGTCTATCTCATAGTGCTTGCAGATTTTTCAAGCTTATAGGTGGACAAAGTAATTGGAATTCTTCTTCCTCTTCTTGTCTATATTCTTCTTCTTCTTCTTGTGGTAGATCTTGGCCATTTTTTTTTTAAGGAAGCAAAATCATACACACTTCTTTTTAGTGCTTAAAATGAACCCTCAAATCATACTTAAATCCATTAAAAACTAAAAATTTGCTAAAAAAAAAAAAAAAAAAATCTTTTAACAACTGAAACTAAACCAATCCAATCATTTGCATCCTTGCAACATCAAGGTTTTAGATGCATTCATGCAAAGTTAGGAACACTTCATTTTTGGGAATTTAAAAAGAACTTCAAGTTTCCATTTCAAAAGGTTCTAAATCAACACTAAGTGCACACTAAAATCTAAATCAAACTCAAAGCATCAATCAAGGATAAAATGAACCTCATTTGCAAATACTTTTAAGTTCTTTGAAAAATCTCATGAAAACTAAGAGTCCTAAATGTTGCCAAAATTGTCCTAAAAGCTTTGTTATTTGTTCCAAACAAATGTCTTGTTGCAAAATCTTGAATGTTTCTTATGTTTTTCATGCATCAAAACAATCTAGGAATATCATTTTTGGGCTTAAAACATGCAAACTAGAACACAAAATCTTGAATGAAAATCAAAGTCCAAAGAAGTCATTTTCACTTTTGAGTCAAAAAAAATCTTGAATGATCTAAGGTTAAAAGAAAGCACTTCAAAGTTCTTAAAACAACACATAAAATCTCAATCTTGAATGCTCAAAGGAAAAAATTTGAATATTTAATCACTTGTCTTTGAATGCATGTTGCTAAAATCACTCTTGAGTGCCATGGATTAAAATCAAGTTTTTTTTTTTTATGAATGCATGATTAAAACAACAAATCCAATCTTGAATGCAAAAGGGTCAATTAATCATTACAATACATCACACTTCATCTTTTGGGACATAAGAAGAATTCACATTTTAAAAATTTCCTAAGTTACAAAAACTAATTAAAGACGCTTTGAGTGAATTTGTAGTTGGACTCACCCTCTTTAATCACCCATCAATTTAACCATTGGTTGCAATCTCAGTTCCATCTATGGGGATGGGTCTACCTAAGAGGGTGTTAAGTGCTCCATGCAAATCAAACTCCACTCACTTGGGTTTTTAGTGGTTTTTCTAAGTTAGAAAATCTCTTGAATGAGCATTAGTCTCACTAACACTTCATTTGGGCATAATAATTTAACAAATCTTGATGTGGAGGGCCTCCAGGCACATGCTTGACAATCGAGTTTCACACACCTTTGTTTTGGGTTTAAAATGAACAAACACTCAATCTTGAATGCCTTAAAGAAAATCAATCGACACTTGATGTGGAGGGCCTTCGAGCGCGCGAGTTTACTTTTGTTGACCCTAAATCTTCTTGATGTATTCATTCTTTGATCGTTTTTACTTTTGTTAAACACTTCAAGTTAGAATTGAACATTGTCTCTTAAACATGAGTGCTTGCAAAGTCTAGATCAACACACATAAGAGTCAGTTGGTAAAAGAACAAGCATGTTTTTTAGCCCAAGGTCATCCAAGTCTTCTCTCCCCTTGTCGTCTTTCGAGGCCATCTTGGGTGCATAAGATTAGGATCCAAAACCTTGTTTCTATTTTTAGGAGGCCTGCTTGGGGATTTCATCACCCCTTGGACGACCTCAACTCCAGCGTTCCGGCAGAGTATAAAGATCAGGAGGTGAATCCAAAGACACCTATCTTGGAATCAAAATTTTGTCACTCGGGATAAGCCTCAAGGAACTTTATACCCTTGAGAAGTGAAAGAGGAGAAGTGGGTTACCACTTCTCTCGGTTGTGTGACATCATTTTGTTTTCATCTACGGATTTGGGCCTCATGTACCTTGGGTATATCGAGGACTCCCTAGCTAAACCAACTGTCAGCCTTGTAGACAACCATCTAGGGTGTTAATGTATTTGAAGTGACTGATCAAAACATTTGTAAAACATACACACTCCTCAATACAAGTAACACATTCTGAGAATCAAAAACTTCTATCTAGTTGTTCCTATCTATTACTTGATTTTTTTTACTTGTTGAATGAATGTTTGCCAAACTTGGTCAATCCTAGCTTAGGGCATACTTAGCGTAGTCACTGCCTATTTCAAAAGTTGAACAAGTCGAAGAAAAACAACCAAAATCTCTCTAAGCCAAGTAGATTTAGGAATTCATGTCAAAACAACCCAAACCCAAATAGAAGTTTCACAAAGCCAAACTCAAGCCATCTCAAGCATACCAAGAACTTTCAGCCAAGAGAAAGGAAATAACACCAAGCCCTTGAATTTCCAAACTCCACAACATAGAGGAAAAAGTTGTCGACAAAGCCCTTCAAAATGCCTGGTTAGATCACACCATCCAACTTAACCAACATCCAGGAGTTAACCCTGCTTATGCCTTACCAACTAGGCATGATTTCTATGATTAGACCCCCTTGTTTCTCCACATCTTCTTGCATAAGCTTCACTTTTGCATTAGAGTCATCTTTGTAGGTAAGCCAACCATCTTTAGTCATCCCCTTAAGCATTTTAGCTCATCCATCTCATTTAGAACCAAACCATCTAGCTAGCAATCCAAAAACTTCACCATCCAAACCTTCAAAATTGTTGTCACCTTGCCAAAAGTTTGCCATTCCTAAACATCTTCCAAATCCACCAATCTCACCAAGGTTATCCCTTTGACAGAGCTTTGTCTAGGGTAATCTAGCTTTGTCACTTGTTATCCCTCATCACCTTGAGCTAAAGGTTGGGATCCAAAAGTGGTCAATCTTGTGTTCTTCCTAAAGGATCATTAGTCTATCCTTAAGTTAACACAATCACCACCAAGCTTGCACATAGGAAAGCAGACCTTTCATGCTTTGGCAACATATCTTTGAAGTTAGAATCCCAACCCAATCCTCCTTAGGTTTTGTCATATAGCTTTGCCTCAACCTAGGAAATCATTTGCATAGAAAAGCCTTCCCCTTTTGTATCCATCAGCATTGTTACATCTCATCCCTAGGAACATTCTACATTTTCATGCCACCCGTCACTCACTTAGCCAAGAAGAAGAGGGAAACAATGGAGCCCTATCATTTGGATCAAACAGCATCACTCCCCTTGAGTGCTCAACCATCCTTCAGCCCAGAGAATGATATACCATCACCTATTGACATTGAAGCTTTCATGAACCAACTAGGAAATGTAGTATTGGTGAACGCCATTGTAGATAAGAACAAAGAAACAATCATGGCTAACTTTCAAAGGGACAACATAGGAGCCTTCGACTTTGGAAGACCTCCTCACTTATTAGATCCATCTTACCCACTATTTGAGCAACTACCACTCCCAATAGGCTCTTATGATTCAAATTATCCTCAATATGTGCCAAAAGAAGAGCCTCAAGCCAATCCTTTTGATCCAATAGACCCAAACATACCAGCCTCCACTCAAGGTGAGATCTCCCTTCTGCAAGCCAATCCAGCCACCACCACTCCACCATTGGTCCATACCACTACATCTGAAACCCCCTTCACCCAAAACACCTCATCATTCACTCCCTTCACCATTGTTGCTACTGCTCTCCAACCCAGCCTTCCAAATCCACCCATCTCCCAAATTAGTGCTAGCATCTTTGGCCAACCTCAGCAATATACAATAGGGATGCCACCCATGGGGCCAAGTAATCAAACTTTTATCACCCCTAGCCTATTTACCTCAGCTCAGAACACCATTCCATCATTTCCACTAGGTCCTTGGAGCTTAGTGCCATCAGCCACAAATCCACAAGCTACTATCCTCACTCCAAAAAGCTATCAAACCCCACAAGCTACTACCAATTTTGTGCCAATCTCTCAAGTAACCCAAGCTCCTGCCACTACTCTACCAAACTTTCAAATCCAACCATCAAGCTATCAAACCCCATCAGTTCCATTCCCAAGCTTTCAATTCCCACCACCTCCACCACCAACTAATCCATTACCTCCTATTACCAACTATTTTTCTATGCCACTTCTAGGAGGAAATCCACCACCACCAGCCACCAATTACTTGACCTCTTTTGCCATGCAGATACCTTCCCAAATGGGGGTACAACCCACATATATTGGTCAAACTCCTCAAATTCAAAGTCAAGTTCCACAAGCTCCTCGATCCTTTCCCCAAGCTTCACAACCACCTTATACCTTACCTCCACAAAACAATCCATTTATCCCACAGCCAGTCTACATCCCTCAATCCCTATCCCAAATCCCATACCAATAGTAAGCCTCACAACACATACAACAATATGTGCCACCTGCACCTTCGCAACTCATCATCCACCATTCAATTGCTCAAGCCATGTACAATCCCTACCAGCCCATACCTCAAAGCCATCCATATTCCATTGACCCATCTAGCACATACCTACCTCAAGGCACTCCTACATTGGGGGCACCGCAGCCATCACCCATTAATTCAGAATGGGAAGCCATGAAGATAGCTTTGAAGAACATCCAAGAGGGAAATGATCCAAAAACCTTCAAGTTTGAGAATGTGTGTCCTTACCCATTTGACAGAGCCATTACCATGACACCATTTCCCAAGAATTTTGAGATGCCCAAGTTTGACAAATTTAGAGGAAAAGGAGACCCTGTCACACATATCAAAGAATTTTACATGCACTACCAAGAAGTAGCATACGATGACATCTTCCTCTTGAATCTCTTCCCTAAAAGCTTGGTCGGACCAGCTCTTGAATGGTTTTATGGAATCCCCTATGGCATAATTAAAAACTTTGTTGAATTGTATGAGGCATTTGTAGCCCAATATGCCCATCTTTGGGTAAACAGAGCTATCAGTAGTTGATCTTGTCCACACTAAACAAAAAGGTGGAGAAAGCCTTCCCAAATATCTGCAAAGATGGCAAACCCTTACCACCCTCATTTCTTGCACCTTGCCAGAGCGCCATTTGGTAAAAATGTTTATTGATAATGCCCATCTCAGCTTGGCTCACCACATGACTATGAATTATTTGGAGACCTACAAAGATATCAAAGAGAAAGGAATGATCCTTGAGCAAGGACTCATTAAATATGGTGTGGTCAAGATTTACAAGGAAGCCAACCAAAATCAATCACATTCCAATGACAAGTCTAGGTATTGGAACAAAAACAAGCATGTTGCAACAGATGGCATCACTGACACCAGACATGTGAATATTGTTGGTCCTTCTCAAAACCAATCCAACCCACCATATCAACTGCACAATCAACAAGCTATCAACTACCAATAGCAGAATCACCAAAGCTATCAAAGCCACAATCCAAGACCCAACTTTCAAGGGTCTAGCAATCAAGCTAATGCCATCAATGTAGTTGCAGGACCAAAGCCTAAGTTCCAACCTGCACCTAGAAACTATACACCCCTTAGTGAGCCATTGGATGTCATTTTTGAGAAATTAGTCAAGGAATACCTCATCAAATTTCCTCCTACCCAGCAAATCAGCCCAAGCCAATCCAAAGCTACATGGTACAAAGACAATGAGTACTGCAAATTTCATAGGGTAAAAGGTCACACTACTCTCAGATGCATGAAACTAAAAGATTATGTGCAGGACCTCATTGTTCGAAAAGAAATCATGGTTGGTGCCCAAACCTCTCCCAATGTAGGCTTACAAATCTATCAAAATGCTTTTCCTCCTCACAACAACCAAAATCCTGGAAAAGCACCTATCCAAACCAACAACAACACCAACAACCACTAGCCAAACCAATAGCATGGGAAGAAAAATGACCACACTTCATCCTACATAGACTATGGTAGCCTCATAGGTTGTATATCCAAGAAAGAGCCTTCTGTCAATGTTATCAATATCTAAGGACCAAAGAATGAGTGTGCAATCACCACTCGAAGAGCGCAATTTAACATTGCAGGCCCACCCATTTCACTACCACCATCAGCTCCATCAAAAAGCTAGTACAATATCTTGGAACACCTTGGGAACATGCCAACCCAAATCTTCATTTTAGACCTTCTCCGCACTAGTCCTATGTACAAGAACATCCTTGACAGTGCTCTCATAGAATCCCATGTCCCTTCAGGTATCAATGCTACTAATTTTTGTAATCTCGTTGGACACCTATCCTCTTCATGTGCCCTATCATTCAAACCCACCAACATACTCATGGTCGAGCCAGATCACACCCTTCTACCTCGGATAGCCATCATGGTATCCAACTTCATCATAAAAAGAGTAATGATAGATAATGGATTAGCCTTGAATATTTGCACCCTAAAATTCATAAAACAAGCTAGGTATACTGAGGCAGATATCATCAGTGAGGTTATCACCATCAAAGCTTATGACAACTTGGAAAGAACCACAAAAGGAACTATTTTGTTGCCAATCAAGGTTGGGCCAGTCATCCAAGAAACACTCTTCCATGTTATTGATCTAAACCTACCATTCAACATCCTCCTCGGCTGCCCATGGATTCATGCCATGAAATCTATTCCATCCACTTACCATCAATGCATGAAATTTTTGCATTAGGGCACTGAGGTAACCATCCATGTCGATCCAGAACCCTTTGCTTACTGCAATGCGATTGAAGCTTCATATACAAACCATTTCCCTGGAATTGATATTGGTACAGCCATCGCTAGCTCATCCCACACTTGTAATGACCCAGAAACCATCCTCACCTCCACCCTATCTACCATGAAGATCAATAACAAAGGCTGTGGAGAGTACAGTCTGTCAAATGCATTTGTTTTCGGGGCACTCCCACTTGATCCACACGCCCATGGATGATCAACATATCACAAAGCTAAAGAGATTCTACCTCCTCAATACAAACAGTTTGGCCCAACAACCTTTCTATCCTCAAAAATCCCTCTTCATGAGGAACTCACTCCAGATATCAACAATTGGTTACATAAGGATGCACCTCCAAGAAATCAAGCACGCCTTGATCACTTCAGCCAGAAGTATCCCCAAGAACATAATCTCATCACTGAAAAATGGAACTATCAAGGTGGTAGTCTAGGACCAGAAGAGAGAGGCATGCAATGCCCCATCGAAGCGCACAAGTGGGAAATGAAGTTAGGTCTTGGCTTTGGCATACCCACAATTGGGGGCACCAATGAGAACAGTCACACTTTTTTGAACATTCACCATGACCTTGTCGAAATCAAAGACATTCTTGAGGAAGTTGAAAAGAGAGCCTACGACGATATCCCAAACCGAATCTCCCTGAGAGACTCTATTCTCCAAGAACTATCCATCCACCTCATTGACCTACCACTCACTCATCCACAACTCATAGATTGGGACCAACTAGGCATCATACACATTGATGAGTTCACATCAGAGGAAGCACTTCTAAAATTCATGGGAGCTGAAACTCTTCACAAGAAAACAAAGCCAGATTCTCCCTATATCTATAAGCTAGATCCCAAGGGGTATTTTGGAGAAAATCCCCAACCTGGTTTTGATGCACCCAAAATTGGAACTAAGGTGAATCTGGGACTAGCTAAGGCAGCAAAAAGAACCCCTCAGCAAGAAAATTCAGAGTCACAAGCAGAACATGAGGATTTAGCATTGCCTCCTCAAGATAATCGACCAGAGGTGTCTTCTATTTTAATTAAGGATACTAGAGAAGTTAACATCGATTCTTCAGAGATCCCCAAACTTGTTCAGATTGTTGCATCCCTATCACAAGATCAAGCTGACCTCCTCTTTGAGGTCTTAAGAGAGAACATTGGCCAATTTGCATGGTCATATTAGGACATGCTAGGACTTCATCCAAAGCTTGTAGTTCATCATCTTGCAGTCAATCCAAAGATCAAACCCGTCAAAAAAAAGCTTAGAAAAATGCACCCTAATGTGGCATTACTGGTCAAAGATGAATTAGAAAAAATGTTAGTTGCTAAGGTTATCTGACCTATCAACTACTTAGAGTGGATCTCTAACATGGTCCTCATTACTAAGGCTTCTGGTGACATCAGAATCTGCACTAATTTCAGAGATCTTAACAAAGCTTGTCCAAAA
Organism: Cupressus sempervirens; assembly: GCA_028749045.1. Lineage (NCBI taxonomy): Eukaryota > Viridiplantae > Streptophyta > Pinopsida > Cupressales > Cupressaceae > Cupressus > Cupressus sempervirens. Next base: position 787,169,787 of record CM053792.1, read on the forward strand.
GATGATTTTCCCTTGCCCAACATAGATATGATTGTAGACCTTACCGCTGGACATGAAATTTTGTCCCTCATGGATGGATTTTCTGCATATAATCAAATCAATATTGCAGAAGAGGATCAACATAAGACAACATTCACTACCCCTTGGGGATTTGCTACAACATGATGCCTTTTGGCCTAAAGAATGCTGGGGCTACCTATCAAAGAGCTATGACAGCCATTTTTCATGATCTCATCCATAGCATTTTGGAGGATTATGCAGATGATATCTTGGTCAAATCTCATACCTTCATGGATCATCTTGCTGACTTGGAGAAAGTCTTTGATAGGTTAGCCACATATCATCTCATGATGAATCCCAAGAAATGTGTCTTTGGGGTCACATCTGGCAAGCTTCTAGGCTTTATAGTTTCTAAACGAGGTATAGAGATCGACCCCAAGAAGGTCAAGGCTATCTTACACATGCCTCCTCCCCAGACACTATGACAGCTTCGCTCTCTTTAGGGGAACCTTCAATCCATTCGGCGCTTCATCTCCCAGATTGCAGATAAGTGTATGCCATTTACACATTTACTGAAGAAGGATGAAAACTTCAAGTGGGATCCTTTATGTCAATATAGCTTTAATCAACTCAAGCAGTATTTTGCCAATCCCCCTATCTTGGTTCCACCAGTTCTTGGTTTTCCCTTGATCATGTACATATCAGCAACGCCTACTGCTCTAGGGGCACTTTTTGCATAGCTCGATGACTACGATAGAGAAAGAGCCATCTACTACATCAGTAGAACCCTAGTTGGTTATGAATTCAATTATACTCCTATGTAAAAAGCTTGTTTGGTAGTTGTTTTCTTAACTCAAAAGCTTTGCCACTACATGCTAATTCATACCATCCAACTAGTCTCCAAGATCAACCCTCTCAAGTATATGCTCTCCAGAATAGCACTTATAGGCCGTTTGGCCAAATGGGTTATGCTCCTTAGCAAATTTGACATCCAATATGTGGACAGAAAGGAAATCAAACGGAAATCTATAGCAGATCAACTAGCTGATGCACCTCTATGTCATGTCCCCTTTTCAAATAATTAAAAAATAATAATCTTTGCTAAGGCAGGCAGGCCCAAGAAAGTGAAGTTTCGGAAAAAGGGGGTTAATCTTTGGAAACTGTTGGACTAATAAATGAAAATTATTATTAAAATATGTTTAATTAACCTCTCTTTGACGTGAGTTACAGTTATGCCCTCTTTTAAGGGGTTTGGAGGCATTTTGGGCTGAGGCCAGAACTTGATTTTGCTCATTCTTTGTTATTCTTCAGAGGCTGCCAAACCTGTGGAGAAGGAGACCCAAGAATGGGAGTTTGCAGGTTTCCAGGGAGACCCAAGAATGAGATTTTTTAGGTTTTCAGGAAGGCTAAGGATGGGATTTTGAAGCCATTCCATGTGCATGCTCATACAGAGTTTGCCTTTGTGCTGAACAGTGCAGATTTGTGGGTTTTCGGTTGTGTTTTTTGTATGAGTTTGGTATTTTCAGTTGAGTATTTCATATCAGTTTGGGTTGCTACTGTATTTCAAACTTTAAGGTGTTAAAATAGAGCTAAATATATGTATTGGGACATGATTAAACTTTTGAGATAGATTATTAGTGTTTTGTGGTGTTTCTAGGCATTTTTGTGTTAATTTCGGGAGCCCGATGAGCATAGTTTTTGTCCTACATTTGAGAACTGTTGTGTAAAGGCTATACGGATCTGGAAATGTCATTTTGTAGGCTGTTATGCTGCTGAAATTTCTGTAAAAATTTCCATTTTCCAGATTTATTAATAATAGGTGAAGCTGTGAAGCTTTTGGCACAATTTCTGGCATACTCGATTTGGGGTTCCTTGAGAAATTTGGTGGATCTTTGGGATATTAGTTTTTTGATTTTAAAGATCTGATTTGAGGCTTGAAATATCATGTAAAATCAGAAAAGGGACATTACAGTGGTATCAAAGCCATGATCTTGCCAGCCTGAGGGTTTGTAGAAGTTGCATGTCTGTTTTGACAACTACCCAGATCTTGCATTTCAGTTTTTAGAACTACCCAAATCTTGCATGTCATAATTTATGGTTGCATGTTGCTTCTAATCAGCTACATGTAAAAATTTATGGTTGCATGCTACTTCTAATCATTTGCATGTTAGTTCTTGGTGAATTTGGTGGTTGTAGAAGTTTGCATGTCAGTTTTGACAACTACCCAGATCTTGCATGTCAGTTTTGACAACTACCAAGATCTTGCATTTTTGACAACTACCCAGATCTTGCATGTCATAATTGATGATTTCATGTTGCTTCTAATCAAATGCATGAAAAAATTTATGGTTGCATGCTACAGCTAATCATTTGCATGTTAGTTCTTGGTGAATTTGGTGGTTGCATATTGCTTCTAATCAGTTGCATGTCAAAATCTATGGTTGCATGCTACTTCTAATCATTTGCATGTTAGTTCTTGGTGTTTGAATAAGTTATATCCTATTGGGGTTACACTCTACTTTATCCAAAATGGACAAGTATAGTACAAAGTCTCAAAGGACACAATCTTGGACAATTGATATCCAGAGTCAAAACAGTAGAAAGGATGGTTATTTAGACATTCGAGATAAACTTATGAAAATAAGCCATGACATGTCTGAGATAGTCAAGCCAGTGCCATCATGTGTCTAATCAGTTGAGAGTTAGTGACTGAGACATTGCTATCACTTGCCAGCATTTCGATGCTGCTCATCAGTTGTTAGCAGTTTATGGATGGGGTTCTCCTACTAGCGATGAGCAGGAAGGCAGTTATCTTTCTTTGATAGAGATCCACTCTTTATGGGAGGCTATTCGGATTTTGAGACAGAATTATATGCAGTTGGTAGCCGACAGAGATTATCTTATAGAGTGGGGCAGTATAGCATATGATGCATTGTTGGCCAACAAAGATGAGGTGAGTGAGCTTACTAAGCAGCTTGAGGCGACTTCTGAGATTCTTGAGAGTACATAGTTGGCTTTCAAGGAGTCACAGTTTCATTTGGCTAAGGTGACCATGGAGTTAGAGCAACTACAGTCTTTACCTGATTCTATACAGTCACAAGCTATGGTGTTTGGTGATCAAGAATGTCCATGGCTGAGATTTTCAGAGACAGTGGAGATGGGGATGCATCCATCCTTGATACTAACATTGGCATATCAGGTTCATTCCCACTAGAGTCAGGTTCAGTTGAGTTGGGTGTTGTAGCAAATTGTTGTATGCCTGACATGGTGGTGGCCTCTAGTACTGATGGCACGAAGACTAGAGATGTATCAAAGATCATGTGTGATGTTGGTGAGTCGGCATTTGGCATGGTTCCTGCTAGTAATACTACTCCCTTGGTGATATCTTCGGAGGTAGTAGTAAGTTCCAACATGGTTAATGATCAATTGTAGTTAGTTTCATCTAGATTACAATCTGAGCCACTGACTGAGATTGGCGAATTCTATCGGCATTACACTATGAGGTACGCTCATCAATTTATCTTTGATGACCATGTTGATGAGATTATGATACAGAGATGTACTTTGGTTCCTAGTGCTTATCATTAGTTATGGAATAGTTTGATGCCTCGGGATGAGAGTTGTGATGGGCACGACATGGCAATAGGTCCTGCAGTTGATAGCTTGATAATACATGACTTAGAGCAGGAGTTTTGGAGTGATGCTTCAGTAGGTGTTGTTATTGATTCTACTCCTTTGGCTATGACATCTCCTGACTTAGCTAGTGATCAGTCACAGTGGGTTATATCACTTGTTCATGGTGAGCTGTTGACTAAGGTTGGTTTTTTTAATCAACATTATATTGTAGGGTATGTACATCAGTTAGCATTTGATCCTTGTTTTGAGGAGTTGATGGCAGGCAAATTTGGTCTGGATTCCATTTCTTACTCTTTATCTTGTAATGTCTTTTCACCATCAGTAGTGCATGGGAGTTATGGTTATGAGATAGTGGCCAGTGATTTGCAGAGTTGTGTTGACTACAGGAGTTGTATAGTGTGTGGATTCTCCATACTTGGTATAGTTTCATTCGAGAGCATTCACCATTGTTGCAGAGTTGGATTATACATTTTGTATAGGCTAGTGGGATGCGTTGATGGTATTTACTGTGTTGGTAGTTTGATTTGTCCACTTTACTTGGGTTCTGATGCTCTAAGAGTTTGTGTCTCATGGGTTTTTGACTATGGTAGTGGTGATTCTGGAGTTTGGTTGAGCTATAATTGTCAGTTTGATTATGGATTCCTCTTGGTCATATTGCAGAGGATATTGCAGGAGCCTGTGTTAATTGGTAGTAGTATAGTTCATGACTACATTTGGGATCCAGGTGGATTGATTGGTTTATTGTTCAGCCATTGCTTGAGGACAAGCAATTTTTGGGAGGGGAGGACTTGTCATGTCCCCTTTTCAAATAATTAAAAAATAATAATCTTTGCTAAGGCAGGCAGGCCCAAGAAAGTGAAGTTTCGAAAAAAAGGGGGTTAATCTTTGGAAACTGTTGGACTAATAAATGAAAATTATTATTAAAATATGTTTCATTAACATCTCTTAGATGTGAGTTACAGTTATGCCCTCTTTTAAGGGGTTTGGAGGCATTTTCGGCTGAGGCCAGAACTTGATTTTGCTCATTATTTGTTATTCTTCAGAGGCTGCCAAACCTGTGGAGAAGGAGACCCAAGAACGGGAGTTTGCAAGTTTCCAGGGAGACCCAAGAATGGGAGTTTGTAGGTTTTCAGGAAGGCTAAGGACAGGAGTTTGAATCCATTCCATGTGCATGCTCATACAGAGTTTGCCTTTGTGCTGAACAGTGCAGATTTGTGGGTTTTCGGTTGTGTTTTTTGTATGAGTTTGGTGTTTTCAGTTGAGTATTTCATATCAGTTTGGGTTGCTGTTGTATTTCAGACTTTAAGGTGTTAAAATAGAGCTGAATATATGTATTGGTACATGATTAAACTTTTGAGATAGATTATTAATGTTTTGTGGTGTTTCTAGGCATTTTTGTGTTAATTTTGGGAGCCCGATGAGCATAGTTTTTGTCCTACATTTGAGAACTATTGTGTAAAGGCTATACGGATCTAGAAATTTTATTTTTTAGGCTGTTATGCTGCTGAAATTTTTGTAAAAATGTTCATTTTCCAGATTTATTAATAATAGGTGAAGCTGTGAAGCTTTTGGCACAATTTCTGGCATACCCGATTTGGGGTTTCTTGAGAAATTTGGTGGATCTTTGGGATATTAGTTTTTTGATTTTAAAGATCTGATTTGAGGCTTGAAATATCATGTAAAATCAGAAAAGGGACATTACACTCTAGTAGATACATATCCTTTGATCACAGAATTTCCAGATGAGCATATCTGCCTAATTTAAGAATAGCCACCATGGAAACTTTATTTTGATGGCTCATACACATCTCATGGATCAGGGGCAGGAATATTTTTGGTTACACCCTAGGGAGATTACATTCCAAAATCCTTTAAGCTAAAATTCCCCAGTACCAACAATATAGCAAAATATGAGGCTCTCATAGTAGGATTAAAGATAGCTACAAAATAAAACATCACTGAGTTACAAATCTTTGGCAATTCTTAGCTCATCATCAAGCAAGCCCTAAATGAATATCAAACCAAAGACAAAAATCTATTATCCTACAAAGAGCTAGTTGATCAGCTAACCCAACATTTTACAAAGCTTCAATTTACACAAGTGCCTTGAATGCAGAACAAAGCAGCAAATGCTATGGCTACTATCGGCTCACTCTTGGAAATTCCCCAAGCAGTTACGCAGTATAAGTTTTTAGTCGAGCAGCTCCTCACACCTGCCTATGCGAATGATGACTCAAACCATGTTTATATCTTGGTTGGTCCCCAATCCCCTTGGTACCATGAGATTCATGCTTACCTTAAAGATGGTATCATCTCCCCTCACCTCACATGTACCCAATGCTAGAACCTCATCCAAAAATCATCCCGCTATGTTATCATAGCCAATATCCTATATCATCAAGGTTATCACGATACTCTCTCTCGCTGTTTAGATGAAAATGAGCCCGCGATGGCATTAAAAGAAGTACACTAAACTTTGTGGTGCCCACAAGAGTGGTATTTTCCTTGCGCAAAAAATCCTTAAAGCAGGCTACTATTGGCCTACCATTGAAGAAGACTCTTGTGACTTTGTCAAAAAGTGTCTCCTATGTCAACAACACGCAAATCTTGTGCACGCTTCAACACAGGATCTACAGCTTATTGCACCACCTTGGCCTTTCGCTTGTTGGGGCCTTGATCTAGTTGGAACTATCACACCTCTCTCATCTGATGGACATAAATGGATAATAACAGCTACAGACTATTTCACTAAGTGGGTGGAAGCTTCCCCCTAGTCTCAACTATAGGAGTTCAGGTCTCCAAGTTCATCTTGTACCACATTTTTTTCCGCTTCGGCATCCCATCCACCATCTTCACCGACCACAGAGGTAACCTTGAAAATATCAACATGGAAGAATTGTGTACTTCCCTCTGCATCCATCACCACTTTTCTAGCCCATATTTCCCACAAGGTAACTGCCAGGCAGAGGCAACTAACAAAACCCTCCTCAAAATCCTAGAGAAAGTTGTCAATGATTTCGACTACAATTGGCACCTACAAATCAATCCAGCCCTATGGGCCTATCGAACCTCCTTCCGTACATCCATAGGCATAACCCCATACTCCCTAGTTTATGGTGCCAAAGCGGTACTACCTATAGAGGTTGAACTTCCCTCCTTGCTCATATCTTTGCAAGGGCAAATATCAGATGAAGAATATAGATTAGCCAGACTCACCCAGCTAGATCTTTTAGACGAGAAGCGACAACAAGCCTATGATAATCTCATAGTCTATCAAACTCATCTAAAAATAAATTTCAACAAGAAGGTGCTTCCATGACACTTTCAGCCAGGTGACATGGTCCTCAAACAAAATATGAAACTCTAAGTTGATCGAGAAAAGAAAGGCAAGTTTGAACCTACCTGGCTTGGTCCTTATGTTGTCACTGCATCCTTTGGCTCCAGAGCCTATCAACTATCTACACCAAAAAGAGAACTCTTGAATGATCCTACTAACATCATTCATCTCAAGAATTTCTATTCTTGAAGATCCTTGGTATACCTAGCTTTTGAAAAATACAAAAAAAATTAGTAAAGAGAAATAAGCATCCAATGGTGAAAATTTGGCAATTCAAGTGCCTTGGATAGGTACCTTGCTGAAAACTTGGTAATTTAGGCACCTTGTTTACTAAGACTAATCTATTATCTATCACTATCCTATCCTACATCCATTCACCCACCATCCCATAAAACACCTGCTTGTTCCCTTGGTGTTCCAATCAAATATCCAAAATCTAATGAAGCTTGTAAATACCTCTCGTACAACTTGTAAATCGTGTACCTCAGCTTGTAAATCTTGTACCTCAACTTGTAAATCTTGTACCCCAGCTTGTAAATCTTGTATCATCCCTTGTATCATAGCTTGTATATCCAAATCTTGTCAAAAGCTTGTACCATATTCTAGCTTGTATCCTAGCTTGTATCCTATCACATGCACACAAAGAATCCCATTTTCCTTAAGCTTTTCGCAAACCATCTACCTATCTGCCTATCAACTATTGTAGACATCCCACCCTTCATGAACCTTTCCATCTCACAAAAACCAAAACATGAACAACCTTGTACATTTGTAACATATCTTGGTCCGTCAGCTTGTACATCCTCTTTAGCTTAGTACCATTGTATCTATCCAGCTTTTGTGTCAATTCCTCCTTGATCAACATCTTGCACACATCACACAACCCTTGGTTAGCTATTCCAATGCATCCTTTAGCTAGATCTCCTGTCACCAAAGTGTTATCCTTCTTAGTTCAGCTTCCTAGATGCATCACTCATCCAAAATCCATCAGCTTAGGTGCTCTCCAATAGATCCTTGCAGGATATAGCTTTCCACATGTCTTATCTTGGTCCATTAGTACCTCATCCTACCCATCTCATTGGCAAATAGTTCTCTTTTGGATTTTCTCTTTCTTTTGATTTGGAATCTTCCCTTTTGGGTCTTGAATTATCTTTTCCAAGCAATCTCCTTGTTCCCTCCTCAAGGTTGCCTCAATCTTCCATATCATGGTATACTGCAAATGGGGCAATTTGAGCGTAAAGTCTTGATTAGGTCTTTTGTTTTTTTTCTTTTCTTTTCTGCTTGTGGGTTACCCAGTGTTGGTTCCACACTTCTTCCTCTGGGATTCATGTGTGATGATGGGGCAATCCTTAAGTGTTTATTTTGAGTCAGTCTGTCAGTCCTCTGGATAGTTGGTGAAAAGGCCTTGATGTTCTTGGTAACCTTGGCAATTAACCAACAGTCCTATAGAAAATCTAGTGCTCAACTACATGGTGGTACTTCTCTTTGAAGTATCCCCCTACTCAAAAAAAAGCTTCAATGGTTTCCCTTCATCTCCATTATCCCCCATCCATATCTAGCATTTTTCTCTCCTACCCCAGCTTATGCATCAGTATCTCTTTGAATCAATCTGCACTTTTAGCTTTAGGGATCCACAATCCTAGTCTTACGGATCCACCAATCTAATCAATCCACCAAGCCTCATCTTTTGAGCTCCACAATCCTAGTCTTAGGGATCTTTGAAACCCATCTTCCACCAATCTGACTCTTTGAAATCCTATTGCATCAGCTTTATCATCCCATCATCCACCTCCCTATCCTGGATTCCTTTTTATAGTGCTCCGCTCCTTCATCCTCTACAATCCCTAAGATCTTAAGCTTGCTTCCTCTTGTGCCTCTGATTCTCCCTTTATCATTCTCCTATAGTGAGAGTTTGAGCTAATTAAACCTCTTCTCTTAAGCCAATCTGAGTCTCCTTGCTCATCTTGGATTCTTGTACTTTTCAAAAAGTTGTCGAGCCTCGCTTTCTCTCCTCGCCACCTTATTGAGGGGGTATCTCACAATCCATTCTCTCTTCTTCTGCTCTAGCCTTGGGCATCTTATTTTCTTATCTTTGATGCCATGCCACTTGTGGCATCACATCAAAGAGGGGAAAAATGTAGACACCTAAATCCTTTAAAAAATAAAGTATTTTTTATTTTCTGATGACATCATCATTTATTAAGTAATTATTTTATTTATTTATTTATTTATTTTTTATGCAATTAAATCCCTTTATCTTAATTAAAAATATTTAATTAATGAATCCCTCCCAAAAATGTTTAAATCTTATTTAAACATTATTTCTTTATTTATTAATTATTTAATTAATAAATTAACCAAAATTCTCAAAAAAATAATTAATTTAGTTTTTGCCCAAAACTTGGCCAATTTCTTTAAGACCACTAACCTCTTCCAAAATCTTCTAATCCTTCTTTAATTTTGATTAAAGGCTAATCCCATCATTTCCTACCCCTAATCCCAACTCAAAATATTTAATTAAGATTAAATATTAATCCTCATGTTTATTAAAAAAGTTTTAATAAATATCTCCTCAACCCAAACTCTTGAAATAAATAAAACTTTATTTATTTCCTAAAAATCTAATTTATCCTCATCCTAAGAAGTTCTAGACTCTTCTAGAAAGTCTTCATCCTCATCCTAGGAAGTTCTAGACTATTTTAGAAAGTCTTTATCCTCATCCAAAGTCTAGACTCTTCTAGAAGATGGCTTTAAACCTAATCCTAATCCCCTCCTAACCTTGTCACATTCTCTAAACATGGGTTAAGACTTACTAACCCAAGCCAAAGTTAAAAAATATCTCCTCCTTCACCCACCCTCATTAAATGTCATCCACTTGCCTATCCCTAAGCTAATCCTAAACCATCCTAATCCATCCTCTAATCATTTGCACAATCCTAAGCAAGCTTAAAACCTTTCTAATCAAGCCCAAGTTGAAATTCCTCTCATCTCCCTCAAAATATCCCAACCATAAAACTTTGTGAAGCCTACTAGGCCATAAATGACTCTTCCAAGCCCTTTCATTGCTCTTACAAGCCATTATGAGGGTCTTTATGAAAAATTTATCCCTTGAGCCTCCTTTGTTGACTCATCCTTCCCCTTTCCTTCATCCTCTCATCCTATGACATGTGTCACTCCCTGATTGGCTATAAGGAAGCACAATCCATGTGCTCTCCTCTCATGCAATCTGAGCCCTCCATGAGCTTTTCCACATCCTTGCATCTTAGTCCTCAATCCCTCAAGCTTCTTGCCTATAGATTGGATCCTTCCCCTTTGCAAAAGAGCACAATCCATGAAGTAAAGTCATAATGCCATTTTAAGAAGCCATTTTACATCAAAAACCATACACTCACACCCAAATTCCAACTCCATTTGAAGCCCTTTTTGAAACATAAGCTTGAGCATACATCCTATCTATTTAGACAAAGCCACTTAACAAGAGAGCTTCTCATTGAGAGAGCCCATTAATGGCTCATATTCTCAATTGAGAGCTCATCTTAGTCTATCTTGAAATTTATGAATTTTGTTTGGTTTGTAGAAGCTTTATTCAAATTTGGTTTCTATTAGCATACTAACATTGCATCTTACAGTCCATTCTCTCCTCTTTTGCTCTAGCCTTGGGCATCTTATTTTCTTATCTTTGATGCCATGCCACTTGTGGAATCACATCAAAGAGAGGCAAAATGTAGACACCTAAATCCTTTAGAAAATAAAGTATCTTTTATTTTCTAAAAAAATTCCTAATGACATCATCATTTATTAATTAATTATGTATTTAATTTATTTATTTATTTTTATGCCATTAAATCCCTTTATCTTAATTAAAAATATTTAATTAAGGAATCCCTCCCAAAAATGTTTAAATCTTATTTAAACATTATTTTCTTATTTATTAATTATTTAATTAATAAATTGACCAAAAATTCCAAAAATAATAATTTATTTATTTTTTGCCCAAAACTTGGCCAATTTTTTTAAGACCACTAACCTCTTCCAAAATCTTCTAATCCTTCTTTAATTTTGATTAAAGGCTAATCCCATCATTTCCTACCCCTAATTCCAATTCAAAATATTTAATTAAGATTAAATATTAATCCTCATATTTATTTTAAAAAATTAATAAATATCTCCTCAACCCAAACCCTTGAAATAAATAAAACTTTATTTATTTCCTAAAAATCTAATTTATCCTCATCCTAAGAAGTTCTAGACTCTTCTAGAAAGTCTTCATCCTCATCCTAGGAAGTTCTAGACTATTCTAGAAAGTCTTTATCCTCATCCAAAGTCTAGACTCTTCTAGAAGATGTCTTTAAACCTAATCCTAATCTCCTCCTAAGCTTGTCACATTCCCTAAACATGGGTTAAGACTTACTAACCCAAGCCAAAGTTAACAAATATCTCCTTCTTCACCCATCCTCATTAAATGCCATCCACTTGCCTATCCCTAAGCTAATCCTAAACCATCCTAATCCATCCTCTAATCATTTTCACAATTCTAAGCAAGCTTAAAACCTTCTTAATCAAGCCCAAGTCAAAATTCCTCTCATCTCCCTCAAAATATCCCAACCATAAAACTTTATGAAGCCCACTAGGCCATAAATGACTCTTCCAAGCCCTTTCATTGCTCTTACAAGCCATTATGAGGGTCTTTATGAATATTTTATCCCTTGACCCTCCTTTTTTGACTCATCCTTCCCCTTTCCTCCATCCTCTCACCCTATGACATGTGTCACTCCCTGATTGGCTATAAGAAAGCACAATCCATGTGCTCTCCTCTCATGCAATCTGAGCCCTCCATAAGCTTTTCCCCATCCTTGCATCTTAGCCCTCAATCCCTCAAGCCTCTTGCCTATAAATTGGATCCTTCCCCTTTTCAAAAGAACACAATCCATGAAGCAAAGTCATAATGCAATTTTAAGAAGCCATTTTACATCAAAAACCATACACTCACACCCAAATTCCAACTCCATTTGAATCCCTTTTTGAAGCATAAGCTTGAGCATACATCCTATCTATTTAGACAAAGCCACTCAACAAGAGAGCTTCTCAATGAGAGAGCCCATTAATGTCTCATATTCTTAATTGAGAGCTCATCTTAGTCTATCTTGAAGTTTATGAATTTTTTTAAGTTTGTAGAAGCTTTATTCAAATTTGGTTTCTATTAGCATACTAACATTGCTCATATACACTTACAACACCTACCACAAGGGCTAGCACTAGAATCACTACATAGAAGGCTAAAGAGGTAGCCAAGCCTAAGGAGAAGAAAGCTAAAACTTTGAAGAGACAAAAGAGAAAATGTGTTGCTCTAGCTAAAACTAATGAAGAGAAGAATGAATTAGATGACAACAACTAATTTCAAGTGGTGAGTCATAATCCCTTTTTATATTTAGACAATCTATGTGAGAATATTAGCAACAATGTTGATTTATTAGGATTCTCTCATATTGAGTTTGATAATCTTAAGAAGATTGAAAAGAACCAAGTGGAAGAGGAAGGATATGCCATGATGGAAATATTCAAAAGGAATCCTCTAGAACTTGCCAACTTTGTACCTAAGGTATGAAAGAGTTTAACAAAAGTGGCATTATTATTTAGACACTAAGAAACAAATTAGGGAGACACATCTTGCCCAAATTATGCTAGAACTTAGTAAGCCTAAAATGTCTAAAGCCATTAAGAAGTATGTTGCAAGATTTGTGCCAAAATATAGGGCACTCAGAATATTGCAAAACAACATAGAGGATGTTGTACAAAAGTCCAAGTAAATGTGGAAAATAACATATGGACTGTCAACATCTAGGGAAGCTAAGAAAACACCTATTGAGGTAGGTGAGGATGAAGAATATGACAAAGAATAGGTCACAGTTGAGGAAGGAACAAATATGAGAATTGGCACCCTAGGCACTAGCTGAAGAAGACTAGCAAACATAATAGAGTGGACAAGATACACAAGTGTCGAGTGCTAGTCCTCTATAGGAGACAAGTACAAACATTGAAATTTTCAAAGTTAAGGATTTTTTTTTTACTATTTCTCATAACATCAATCCCCTCACAAAGGATGATTTGAAAAGGATAATTGTTGAGACCACTCTCTAGGCCAAAATATGTGACAACCCTATACTGGTGAGTGTAGATGAAATTCAAAAGAAAATTTTAGGGGAGGAAGTGCAAATACCAAACACATCTATAGTCACTCCTCAAGTCACAAGTGCACAACCTTCATTACCCATAGTGTTATATCAAAGGAAGGAGATAGCAAGTTCCACTATCAGTATACTTATGTAAGACACTCCAAGCTTAGTGCATAGACAAGAAATTGAACAAGATAAGGATGAGATAGTTGGAGAAGACAAGTTAGAGACACAAAAGAATGAAAGAACTCAAGGACAAATAGGTTAGGTAGATACACTTGCACCTCTAGCACAAGATCAAGGTGCAACTAAAACTATAGAGGAACAAAAGGAAAAGATTGGAGAGTTAAGTTTGACATCCAAGCCAGAGGAGCAACTAGAAATTCAAACACTGGTGACATTACCAATATCTAATACTCCTTTGAGTCAAGCCCTTTAGAGGCCAAGCATAGATTCTACACCATTACAATTTGCAAGGCTGAATCCTAGCTCATCTAAGGCAGAAGAGGTAACTATAGATGGGGATGTTAGCCTAGATGAAGAGATTGCATTGCCTAAATTTGATTATGAAGAAATCACAATTGAGTAGATGGGTATATTACAAGAAGCCCTAACAAAGAAGAAAAATTAAGAATTGCTCAGAAGGGAGCATAGGTAAAAGAAAGCTTTGATTGACATCAAAGAGATTTTCCTAGATGCATTCAATCTACTGACTCCAGATGAAAAAAAGCCCATTATTGAATAATTAACCAATATAGTGGAAAGGGTTAATGACACAAACCTAGATAAAAATGTAAAAATACTTGAATGGTCTGAAAGGAAGTTTCAAAATAAGGTAAATGAGAAGATATCTAGTGATATTACACTAGCACAGGTTGAGCTTGCAACCAAGATAGAGAGTGTGAAGAAGGTACTAGAGAATATTTTCTCTTTGTACACCAAATGTGTAATCTTTCACTCTTCACACAAGAAATAAGGAATCACATCCTGAGTTTAGAGAGCTATATAAAATATCTGGCACTACTTTTCCCAAGACTCTAGCTCAAAGTGAGAAACACTTCAGCCCCTCTTGTAATCCTTGAGTCAGTTAGCATCTTTACAAATAGATGAAGCTAACATCAAGGATAAATTGATTAGCATCCAATCAAAAGTGACTCCACAAATGGAGATATTGCACAAGGAACTAGGCTATGTTGAAACTCTTATGAAGAATGATCCTCATCTTTCTACACTGGAAAGCTTTGTCCACCTTGCTGCCAAGCTAGCCATCCAACTCAAGTCTTTGGAGGTAGTTTTTGATAATTGGGATGCAACTCTAAAAATCATACTTGAGTTCCATAAATCATTTTTGGATAGACATTATTAGTGTATAACCCATTGACATAAGTTTCAAAAAGGGGGAGTAAGAGTAATGGGTGGGAAAGAAAGTTGAGCAAAGAGTAAAACCCAAGGGGGAGTAAGGGAGTAAGTGAAAAATATCAAGTCAGACAAAAAAAAGATAGAGTATCAGTTTATGCAAAAAATATTAGGTCAGACAAAAAAAAAGATAGAGTATCAATTTACGCAAATCTATTCAGTAGGAGAAAGATTTTGATATAGAACAGAACAATCATCTCAAGGGAAGTTATGCAATTTTGAGGTATGACTGATAAGTCATGTATTGAAAATTTTTGATATTTTAAATTTTTTTATAGAATTCGAACAAATATCTATGTTATGCTTGAAAGGATAAGATCATTAATGCATGACCAAGTGTGTTTAACACTCATGTCAAAGGGGGAGATTATTAATCTCAGAAAGGTTTTGACAAGTGAGTGTCTATACACTTAAGTCATTTACTTAGTTCTTGCCAAACAAGAAAGATATGTCAAGCACAACATATAAGTTAGAGTATGTTGAGTAAATAGTGAGTGCTAAGCCATTCATGTGTTGAGTCATTCAGATGCTGAACAAATAGTATGTCTAAGTGATTTAGGTGTCAAACACTAGGAATTTCAGATGCTGAGTAACACAATTTTGACATAGTTGTTTGTATTGGTGCAAACCACTATGTAAACCATTTTTAAGCCGACTTAAGGATTGATTTACGATCTTTTGTTGATAAGGATGAATCTTAAGTGTGAATCCCTATGTATTACATGCATCCAATGAGAAAAAGGGAAGGTTTAAGTAGTAATATGGGTGAATCATAGTTGTTGATTCATACATAACCCTAAGTCACCTAGGTCTTCTTAAGGAGGACAAACCCAAAATGTTCAAAGAGAAGAGAAGGAGAGTTTGCATTCACAAACATGACATTCATGGTGACCAAGGTATTATGATTTGAGTATCATTTTTAGAATTAGTTGAAGAAGAATAGAGGAAAGGAAATAGTGGACAATAGATAGACATTTGATCAGAAAGGATCAAGTATACATCAATATAGAGATGATCTGACATCAAGCAACAAATTGCTAATCATAGGATCATTGATGAGACATTCTAATAGGTGAATCAGTTAAATTTCTTAACAAAGTAGTCCTAATAGG
The DNA here is from genome assembly GCA_028749045.1 of Cupressus sempervirens. Lineage (NCBI taxonomy): Eukaryota > Viridiplantae > Streptophyta > Pinopsida > Cupressales > Cupressaceae > Cupressus > Cupressus sempervirens. Next base: position 787,185,461 of record CM053792.1, read on the forward strand.
CTATATAATTGAAATTCTCTAATAAGGTGCTTACTTAATTGTGAGTCAAAATCCTTTAGTTAGGCACACTTCTAATAGGGTGTTGAAATCCTTTAACAGGGTAAGACCTAATAGTCTTTGAAAGCTTTTAACAAGGAAAACCTTGCACAAGGTAGATCATGTTTCATTATCAAACATTGTAACCTTCATTTGATACACTTTATTATTGCAATAGTGAAGATTTTTAGGTGTCATTCCCACCCCAGTTTTACCTTCTCATTGGAGGGTTCCTAGGTAATCATATCTTATGTCATACATGTGTGAATGCTTACTTGTTTACATACTTTAGATGTATATGCTTTAAATTGTATTTTAGTTTACTTGTTGAATTTTGAGATGGATGTATCATTAATTTTTTATCAGCATAAGTTTGAAGCACTGATTCCACCCCCCCACCCAACCACCCCCCCCCCCCCCCCCCCCCCTCTCAGAGTTTACCTTTCCTAGTGTAATTCCAACAATTTAAATTCTAAGAATAACAAATTTGTGGAATGTGCAAATGTGAAATTTGATGAATTTTTAGAAAGAAGTGATGGTTAATATAAGAAATAAATTTAAGATTGCAATACATTCATATATATGGATGATGGTGCTCCTAGCACTCCTACTAAGAAAGAAAATAAAGTTGTAATTTCCCAATAGACAGGGAATATTGAGGTACAACAATAGGTTATAGAGCAACAAATAGTGGGTTTCTAGCAATAGGAAGAAGATGTTGAGTCATAGATAGATAATGTCAACCATCAAATATATAATGATGAGTGTGGAGAATCAAAACCTGAATAAGAGAGAGATAATGATCCTAAGATTATTTTTCAAGATAAACCTATTGAAGAATAGAGAAGGAGACCACTTATGCTAGCTAAGTATTTAAGAAGACATCATAAACTTGAACAAATAATTGGAGATGCAGAACCTAGAATTATGATAAGGAAGAGACTCGAAAGTGCTACATGCTTTCTTTATGAATTTGATCTCAAATCAATGAAAGTTGTTCTAGACAATGAAGACTAGATCTAGGCAATGAATAGAGAAATTGAATAAATTGAGAAGAACAACAATTTGACCCTAGTACTTGGATTGAAGGACAAAAATGTAATTAGAATAAAGTGTGTTTTCAAGAATAAGTTAAATGAAAAAGGTGAATTCACAAGAAACAAAGCTAGATTGGTATATAAAGGATATCCTCAAGAAGGAGTTGATAATGGAGAAACCTTCTCTCTTGTAGCAAGTCTAGAAGGAGTCAGAAATCTACTTGAATATTCAACCTATGATAATCCTAAGGTATATCAAATGGATGTCAAATCCACATTTCTAAATGGTATACTTGAGGAAGAAGTGTACATAGAACAACCTAAAGGATTTGTAGACCCAAACAAGAAGAATATGATATGCAAACTTAAAAAAGCTCTATATGGATTGAAACAAGCTCCAAGAGGATGGTATGAAAGAATAAAAAATTACTTGGTGAAGATTGGTTTTGAAAGGACAAATGATAATAGTAATCTATACTTGAAGACTAGTAAGAACAATGAGGTACTGTTATCTAGAATTTTTGTTGATGACATTATATTTGGAACAAAAGAAACATTATGCAAATCATTTGTTGATGAAATGAAGAAGGAATTTGAAATGTAAATATTTTGTGAAATAAAATTCTTTGTTGGCTTACAAGTATGTCAAATAAAATATATTATTTTCATTACTAAGTCCAAATATATCAAGGAGATACTAAAAACTTTTGGAATGGAAGAATCAAGACCAATAAGTACACCTATGTCTACTAGACATAAGTTATCTAAGAGTGATGAATATGTTGATGTGAACCAAACACTATACAAGTCAATGATTAGAAAACTACAATATGGTGTTCATAGTAGACCTAATATTGCATTAGCTATTGGGATAGTTTCTATATTTTTAGAAAATCCTAAGGAGAACCATATGATTGTAGTGAAAAGGATATTTAGATATCTAAAAGGTACAAAAGAATATAGATTGTATTACAAGAAGAGTGATAGATTTGAACTAAAGGTATCCATTGACTTTGATTGGGTAGGAAATATTGATGGCAAAAAAAACACTAGTGGAGGTGCATTCTTTCTAGGAAACAAATTTGTTTCATGGACAAGAAAGAAAAAGAACTATATTTCTTAATCAACAATTGAAGCTAAGTACGTGGCAGTTGTAGTAAACTATTCAAACATCATGTGGATCAAGCAATTAATGAAAGGAATGAAAGAAGAAATTGAAAAGCTAGTGGTTATCTATTGTGATAACACAAGTGCTATCAACACATCAAAGAATCATGTAATGCACACAAAGAAAAAGAACATTTCTATCAAGTATCACTACTTGAGAGAACTAGTTCAAGACAAAAAAGTGAAGTTAGAATATGTACACACACTAGTACAAAAACAACAATATGTAACTAAAAAATCACAAGAATTTTTATATATGTGACTAAACTTAGTCATGTGACTAATAGTAGTTAATATCTAGTCATTTATAACACTACTAATTTTACAACTAAGTAATTTTAGTCATGTATTTGATCATTGATTTTGATCATTTTTAGTGGTATATTTAGTAGTATAGAAATGGGAGATGGAAGGAATAGGTTAATGAAGCACCCAATCACTCCCTTGTTGTCATGGTATGTTGAATAAAGGATTTTGAGATTCTTCCACATATCTAGCTAGCATAAAAACATTTATTGTTAGAAATTATTTCTTTTATGAGTGGAAATGTTCATTTTGATAAGGGAAAAAGTAGGGGATTTAGAAAATGGAAAAGTTGTCATGGTACTCATACCATGAGATTAAATAATTAGGATGTCTATCAAAGACATGAAGATGGATGAATGTGATGAAGATCAAATTTCACTCTTAATAATCCTAGTAAGAGGAAAGAGTATTCTGCCAAAAAAACCTAACAAACATTATAAGAAGTTACCACTTAATGATTCATATAGTAATTGTGTAGAACCAAGAATGACTATCAAAACTAAAGAACAAGTAATGAAGGGAATGTTAACAAATAAAAATTTCATACCTTGTCGATATGGGTATGTTGCAGAATATAGAAATTTGATAATAGAGAACCTTAGTAATGTTTACTATAAGTGATGAATCTACTACTACTTTTTTTAATCAAGAAACAAAAATAATGCTTGAGTTCTGATGTAACATGAATTTGGATGTACCCAAAATGAGATGATCTAGAAACCAGCACACAAACACAAAGCGGAAATGAACAAGAGGAATGGGATTCAGATCTAGAGAGACAATATTTCATATATTTAAATCAATAAGTTTGCATCCAACATGCCTAACTATATGGCCTTTTGGGTTACAACCATTACAAAGAAGAGTACATATTTCAAAGAAGAACAGATCTCCAGACTCAAATGAAAACTTCTATCTCCAAGCTACTCCATGCTAAGACTCCCTAAACTAAAATGAATTCTCCATGCTTCTCCACATTTATATGCTTGAACCATCATCCATCATCAAATAATAATAATGCCTAAGACTCTACCCAAGACCCCTTTAAATACTTACATCACCACAAGTTGGCCTATTACAAATTACCAAATAAATAAACCTTTACATTAAATGCATAACCAAGCCACAAGTTAGCTCTCAACAAATATTAAATACCCATCACGAAAATATGTACAAGGTTGGCCCAAACTTGAACTCGACACATAAAACTCAGTTAAAGAAGGAATGAGATAAATACTGGCACTTGGCACATATAGGAACACTTCACACCAACAAGAACACTCGATACATAAAGGAACACTCATCTTATATAGAATAACTTAGCCAACACTGTAACTCAGCAAACACTTCATGCTCGTCTAACACTGCAACTAACCAACTTAGAACTTGAAGGATCACTTGTTCAATACTGGTAGAATAAATGGGATAACATGCTAACCATTATGATAACATGGCATCTAAAAAATTCAACTTAGTCAATACTAAATAATTATTGGCACTCAACAATTTTTGTAACTTAGTAGCAACCAATAGAATTTACGATGGCCAGGATTCTCTTGTATCAGACTATTGGGGTAAATAGAAAAGACCTCAGATGATCCTACATCAGAATCCCTAGGTAAATAGAAAAATGTGTCCTACATTTTGCATCCAAAAGAAAATTTTGCACTCAGCTTCATCTTCATAAAAGGTTTTCACTCCATCACAGATAAAATATCAAATCTAAAAACCAACCATCTATGCTTCATCCATCCAAAAATTAGAATCTCATCCAACCAATCAAAATACATACTCAATTGAAAATCATAATGCTCCATCTCCAACTTATCATCACCTTTATACATAACAATATCCTCATACATGAAAACTAGATCAACAACAATATCTAAATCACAAACCCAATCAGCAACAACATATGAACTTAGATCCATAATAGCAGAAACATATAAATCTATAGCAACAAAGGTATGTATATTCATTTCTCTAGCAACATATAAATCAATAGCATCATTAAAATCCACATTACTAGTAGCATCCATATCCTTCATCATCACAAAAACAAAATATAATTTCATATCTATATCAGCAACAACATCATCATGTAAATACACATCAATAACATCTTTGAAACCCTCAACCACATTACCATCAAGTAAATTTATCTTTTTATCTTGAGCAACATCTAGATCAATAACATCCATAATAGAATGAACATATAACTCTAGATTAGCAACAATAGCAACATATAAGTCTTCAATCACATCCATTTCAACATTAACATCATCTTGAATAATAGCAACATCCAATTCCTTGCCGACATAATTGAAACTCTCTGCTTGAGTAATCTCATTGTACACAACAAGATGCCCTACAATTTCAATGTCAAATCTATCCATCTACTCATGAAAATCAAAAGATATTTCCTTCATTTCAGCAAAATCATCATGCACATACACAATCTATCTTCTTCTCTCCCTAATCTCTTTAACTAGCCAAACAACCTTTTTTCTAATCATTAGATGCCAACTAAAATTGGACTCTTCTAGATCATCAATCCTTTCATGTAAATCATCCCAAAAAGAATCATACTCATTGCTCTTAACATCATGATGATGTCTTCCATAGTCTTATGCTAACTCAGTAACTTCTACTCCAGCTGCTAGTTTCCTCAACATGTCAAATAATTCTAGATCAACATCTCTCCTTCCACAAACCATCTTTCACATACAAACAATGATCAAACAACAAGTCCTCTACAAGTGTAGTTCAAATCCACAAATCTACCACCCTATATCAAATTTATGAACAAGCTAGGAATTTTGGATTAAAACTCTTCTTTGATAAAATTTCACCCAATCGAAGGTCCTAGTATAGACTACCTCACACTTCAATGATCTGCTTGTACACTCAGGAACAACTAAGCTCTGATACCACTTGATGCAACATAAATCTAGATGTACCCCAAAATGAGGTGATCTAAAAACTAGCACAGAAACACACAATGAAAAATGAACAAGACGAATGGAATTTAGATCCAAAGAGATAATATTTCATATATTTGAATCAAGAAGTTTACATCCAACATGCCTGACTGTATGACCTTCTAGGTTATGGACATTACAAATAAGAGTACATATTTTAAAGAAGAATAAATCTCTAGAATCAAATGCAAACTTCAATCTCCAAGCTACTCCATGCTAAGACTCCCTAAACTAAAATAACTTCTCTATGCTTCTCCACATATCCATGTTTTAACCATCATCCACCATTGAATAATAATAATGCCTAAGAATCTACCCAAGACCCCTTTAAAAACTTGCATGGCCACAAGTTAGCCTGTTGTGAATTAACAACTAAATAAACCCTTACATTAGATGCATAACCAAGCCACAAGTTAGCTCTCAAAAAATATTAAATACCCATCACAAAAATATGTGCAAGGTCAACCCAAACTAGAACTAGACATAGACAACTCAGTCAAAGAAGGAGCAACACAAATACTAGCACTAGATACATACAGGAACACTCATCACATGAAGGAACACTTAGCCAATACATGATAAATCAACCAACACTACAACTCGACAAACATTGTATAGTCAACTAACACTGCAACTAACCAACTTGGCACTTGAAGGATCACTCGATCAATACTAGTAGAATAAATGGGATAACACATGAACCAATATGTTAACATGATGTCATAAAACTTCAACTTGGTCAATAATAAATAGTTACTGTTACTCAAAAATTATTGTAACTTGGTAGCAAACAACAGAATTAGAGGGATAATGCAATGGCCAGGATGCTCCTATCAAACTATTAGGTTAAATAGAAAAGACTTCAAATGCTCCTGCATCAAGTTCTGCCAAAATACACAATTAGAAATTGTCTTCAGATTCATATAGGTAAAATGCTAAAACCAATTAATATGGTATAATTAGTGTCACACCTATGGTGACAAGCAATTGGCAAGTGAATCCCATAGCTTTGGAAATATCCTTTAGCAAATGTACAACATCTTCCTTTGTCAAATTTCCAACAATGCCTCTGAGCCATGCAAGGTAGTTTTGTTGTTCAGGATAACATCTTTTCATTTGTAAACCCTTGATAAAATTAGTATGTACCTATTCTAGAGCATTAGGTCCCATTCATGCCACAAGCTTGACCAAGATCTTTCTAGCCTCATCCAAAAAACTTTTCAAAACATTGATTTCAACATACATGCATTTGAATTGACCACAAGATCAAAAAAATCAAACCACAAAATATGGGGTACAATACATCACATTCACTTGGATTCAAACTTGTTCTTCCTCTATGGATTACACAGTGCTTCAGAATTAGAAAAACAAACATGCATGCACATGTACCCATTTGAATGCTCAATTCTAAGGCCAAGCTATTCCATGGAGGTCCAAAATAGTACTAGTTCCTTGTTCCTATCATTGCAACAAGTTCCACCAAGTCTATGATGTTGGAAATGGGAAGTCATGGTACTGCAGCAATAGACAATGTATGCACTAGACTAATATTACTAATCTAATATTTTGGTAGCTAACAACATTTAAAGACCAATTTTATATCTATTTGAAACATACAAACCTCTTAAACCTATATGCACATATAAACTTTTTTACAATGACTTTTAATGGAGAAGTTATAATAGACAATAAGAAAGCATTAACAATAGAACATATTTGAAGATATTCTATTCCTACTCTCAAGAACCTCCATTTCAACATATTGAAGCAGTGTGATCAAGCTATTGAAGTAATGTGGTTGATCTTAAAATCAACATGTTATGCAACAATAGCATTCTATGAGTAAATTGATTGATTTAGCTTGTATTGAAGGTTGTTGATTAAATGATTACTAGGAGGATGAGTTTTAATTATATAGCAACAAATCCAATACTTAGAAAAAAATCCACATGCAACAAAGGTGTATGGCTTGAAACTAGGGTGAATTCCTATATAAAATTCATATATTTTCCAAACTTAGAAAATGAACTAGAGGAAGCTACCTTGAGATAGATATAGTTTGGAAAATGAGTGTTGTCTGACAAACTTTGTGCAGTTAGACAAACAATACTTACTACTTTCAGTTGTCATGACTCAAACTTAGCTAAATTTTGACACTCACAACTTTCTTATTAAGGCTACAGACACTTACACTTAGCTGATTTTAACTCAAGGCTATGAAGAAACTACAATTGAGGCCACAAACTAGCTAAGTGTGAATTGAATTTGGGTTTGTGACACCTCACAAAGTTAAAGACATTTTTCACAAAGTTAGCTGATTTTAACTCAAGGCTATGAAGAAACTACAATTGAGGCCACGGACTAGCTAAGCCTGAATTGAATTTGGGTTTGTGACACCTCACAAAGTTAAAGTTTCACTTTTAGTGCACTAATTTATAAATGGAAACATTACAATATTAAAGACATCTTTTCTAAGCATCATGAGAAAAATATTCCACAAAATTAGAACTGGAGGAAGCTACCTTGAGTTACATATAGTCTAGGAAATGACTACTATATAATAGACTTAATGTAGTTAGATAGATAATACTTTCTACTCTCAGTTTTCATGACTCATACTTAGCTAATTTTTTATACTCACAACTTGCTTATTGAGGCTATAGATATCCCAAATGTAATATAGATTGGGATCTACAACTCCTTGCAAAGACTATTTCAAAATACTGATTCCTAGTCTATCTCATTTGCAATTAGATGGAGGCATTTAATTGTACTACAATATTGGAAACTTATTCTTTCTCAGCATCATAAGAACAACATTTCACTAAATTAGAATAGGAGAAAGCTAACCCAAATATTAACGCAAGCAAATAACTAGTTTGATTCATATATTATGGCAGACTCATAAACTCCTTAGTAGAAAGAACTTTTAGAATCCTAGTTGCATCTTAATATATAAATGATAGTTTGGTTTGCACATAGACATGTGTGACAAGGAAATGTAGGGCCACATTTTGAAGTATTATTTGTATTTTTTTAAGTTGGATCCAACACTCCCAAGTACAAACATGAAGAATGGACAAAGCTATAACAATAAAAATTGCAAGCCCTTTCCATTTTACTCTATGTTTTGTGCTCTCTTTGTTGTTCACTTTTTTAGTGTTTCCTTGGAATGGCCTTTTTCTTTCCAATGTAATGCATGGACATTTGTACAAACTTTTGTCTTATGTTAGATACCAGATATTCCACTATTAGTCATGTCCCAAGTCAGTGGTAGAAATGGTCTCATACAAATCCAAGTGGCTCATCAATCTCTTACTCTTGCCTCCTCTCATTTTCAAATCAATCTTTTTCAATTAGGAGAATCTCTTGGTTCTCTTTGAACTCTATCACTCTCTTCTAGCAACTTTGGAACCTTAAGCTATATCTGGTAACTTTGTAGCTTGTAACAACTCTTGATTTGTATTGGCTTCTCCTAACATGTTCTTCTTCAAACTCTCATCTCCTTGTCTTTTCAAGCTTCTTGGGTGATATTGTCCTTTTATTCTTATTTTCATTATCTTCTCAATGTTATAATGATTATTGTAGCCCTTTTATTGATGTGCCCCTAACCACCATTGGATCCTCACTTCCATCACTTGGTATAGGAGGACCATCATACAACTGGGTCATAAGACTATAGCAAGGTTCTTTTCTTTTCTACCTTCCTAATTCAAGATGCCAAGAATGACACAACCATGTATTGTGTATCTCCTTATCAGTTAGAGAAGTCATATCTATATGATCTTCTCCCTCTAAAGCTCAAGTTATAGCATCAATACACTAGTACATTTGCTATTGATTTTTGACCAAAGGTCATTTTGGCTTCTTTTTTTTTTGTATATGTCTCAAAAAGGTTAAAATTTTGACCTTTGTAAAGTTTAATGTCAAAATTTTGACCAACACGAGAAATAAACAAAAAAAATTGATTCTCATTTCATTTCATTCTAGTGGCTATGTGTAGGAGGGAGAAAGGGTTAAGCACAAAAGTACATGTATGTAAACTAATTGGATTGACCTGGTGATTTCATGCATTTGGCCAATTATATTGGACATGAACATTTTTTAACCCAAAAAATGTATGCACAAGTTATAATAGTGACTAGAGAGTTGTGTGGAGTGCCATTTATTAACCCAAATCTAGATCATTGGGCACAATACATTGTGTGGATCAGCACCATTTGTTAATCCAAATCCAAATCATTGGAGCTAAATATTGGCTGGAGGGATGTGGAGCATCATTTTGTATAGTTCTCCATTAGTCAAACTGATGATGGTATTGTATGGTGGAGGTACTTGAGCTTCCCTCAATATTCCTCTTAATTAATTCAAATACTCACTAGACTCATGGATTATTTTCTATATGCAATAGTTTTATTATTCTCTTCAGCCTTGTAGGAATACTCTCTTTCCTAATACTGGTATATAATATATATCTAAGAAAACTTACAAAAGAAACAACATTTCCAACTATTTCTAGTTCTTTTCATCTTTAATTTTTTTAGGCATTTGTGGATGACTCATATCTTTGTCAATAATAATGCCTTCAACTAGCTCTATATCCTCTAGCCTTTCACTAACTTTTCTTCAACTATAATCAAATCCTAGTTAACATCTTTTCTTTCTAAATCTGCAACAATAATAACCTTTTTGATAGTAATCTCTACTAACATGCATTTGCATCTATTAACACTTCACCAAAGGACCAAAAAAAATCAATACTAAAAATTTGACAGTCAAAAGAATTAGTTGTTAACATAGTTGTAGGTAGGATAGAACTTATTCCTTGTGAAATGAGCATAGAAAATGATAAGACATCGTTATCTCCAAATGTCAAAACAAATATATCAAAATCAAAATCACATCCAACGTATAGTTAAATTTTCTTCAGACTTTGATAAAAGAAAATTTGCAAGCAACATGTGTGCAATTAAAATATTTACAATTGATTTTTACCATTTTTTCCTGCATATAACACTTCACTAATCTATTGCACACTGCTACAGAAATGGGAGATACCCTAACACAATTATGATAGGAATAACTATCCAATTATTAAAATTAAGGAAAGAAGAAACATAAGTACCATTCCCCCAAATACTAGTCCATTATTTAACTAGCATAGGTATACCCATATTTACTTTCATTAAAATAAACTCATCGTATATGATATTAGAACTATTAAAATAATAGATGCATAAGGATAGAATAATGCATGAAGTCTACCTTAGTGGAATCTTGTTGAATATTTATTTCCATCATTATAAAATCTTAAGTCACACTCTTATCACAATCCATTCCAAGGACTTTATCTAGTCCATATAAAATTTATCTAATATGATTGTGGAAAGTGTCCAAGTCAAATGGTTGTTTGACATCATTTTTAATTAGGGTTATCCTTCTATGAAGTCTAGGCATGTAACTAGATATAGAATTTTTCTTTAGCATAGTCTTGTGGAGGTTATATTTCCTTATTTCCTCCTCCAAATTGATATCAATATAGGGTGTGCTGCTTATTCCAAAATCTTCCATGCAACTCACTCTATCAATATTCACCAAGTTGGACTTGTCCCTTTTTCTTATCACTGTATCTAGATGGTAGTAATACTTTGTTAGGTTCCTAACTAGGTCCACATCCATGAATAAATTAATCATAATCAACTTATCCAAGTTTATCTACCAAGGGTTGCATATTCATACTTCCCTCACTCCATTATCTAAGAAATACACGAATAATAAAGTAACACTAAAAAAATATCTATACTGGAGGCATGTGTCCTTCCATGTGTGATCATTTCTAGAGATATTGTTAGAATTCCTTGATAGAAGCTACATAAATTCTACAAAAAAATTTCCAACGTTGGATCTAGTACTAACACTTAGATTCGCCATTGTTAAATTCTCAAGAGCTTCTACAAAATGCATGACCATGAGAACTACTCTAAAAATTAATCAATTTGAACAACCCTTTACTACCAACACATAAACCTAAGTTCAAGGTTGGATATGAAAATGGTGAAAGTAACTTTCTAATTGGCCAACTTTACAAAGTTTCCAATTGCATGCAACAACAAATATCCTATAGGTTCTTGGTTGAATCCTCTATCAAGATCAAGGTTATGGTGTGAATCCATGAGAGGTAAATCTCAAAAAACAAGTAATATATTTAAACCTTCCCTAACTCAACACAATGAGATCATATAGTCACTAGGATACTTCACTCTAAAAATATACACAATTTGTTGTCTAACTAGTGAGCAATGAGATCTTGACAATAAACCAATGATGCTAGGTACACCTTTAACATTAACATTAGTTATAGAATTCATTAAACTATAGAGAAATCTTAAGAACCATCACATCCACAAGGTAAGGGATAAAGTACCAAAATTGTGGTCAAATACAAGTACCTAGTTTGATTTCACCATAACCAAAAATTGATTAACTTATTCAAAAACCACACCATATCCTTCTACCCCACTTCATTACAATGGATTGCTTAATATATGTTATAGAAAATGAATTTTCAACTTCCTAAAGACTCCTATCCAAGCATACAAGCTTGATGACCCTTCACAGTCCAAAATTGTCATTTTGCAAGAAAATCTTGTCAGCAACATTTTTGACAACTTTGTAATATTTTACAACTTTTTTCCATTATTACATTTTATGCTACCACATGCCTTCTTGGAACCTCAAATATTTCCAAAGTCTTAAAATTAACATTTTAATACATCTATGGCCTTCCATGGTATTTTAAACCATTAGAGTGAAAGGCCAATAGAGTGAAAGTAGAGTAGTTAGGTGTGGCTAATAGAGTACTGAAAGTAGAGAAACTAGGTGTAGGTCAAGATGGTAGGTGTTAAGAGTAAAGGACAATGTTAGAAAATTGTTCCAAGTAGTCATTACTAGAGAAATTCCTAGGTTAATGTGTGGGAGTAAATGAGTCTGTGGGATTCTATATGCTGAGAAGATAAAAACTATCTATTGGATGACAACGTTGGCATCATAATTTCAATAATAATGATTTTGCATGTAAAAATATCTAGAGTAGTCATTCTAAGGGATACATGCAGTCACATAGTTAATTAATGGGGTCTGAAAGAGGATTAGAGCTCAAGAGACTACATAAATACTAGAAAATATCACTATAAGGAGTTTTTTGAAATTAGATGTACAAATGTGTAAGCTTTGGAAATCATGGAAAAGACATTTTCAAAAATAAAGGGGAAATGAAGATGATTTAGGAAGGAATGTGCAAGTTGGTTGGCCTAATCTTGTGAGCATGATTTGTATGTGTATTTGTAAATCTTGTATAGTCTTGTAATTTATTTATTTTTATTATATACAAGATACTACTAATGCTTGTATGCTTACATTTTGTATATTTATAGCCTTAATATTTTCTTGTGAAGAAAGACCATGCCTACCAATATGAACTGAGAACAAAATAATGAGGCAATTGCTAGATAGTGGTCTCAATTCCTGAAAAACGTAATTTTCTTTGTAAAAAGTGTAAGGGCTTAAAGAATCAAGGAATTCTAATTACAGCAGTCCAGAGTCATTGTAGGAAATATGGTCACATTGAAGGGGGGCATGATTTTCATCGATTGGTCAATGTGGATTTCCAACTGGAGGAACATAGAGGTGTGAATATCCAAGCTAACGATAATGTTACCATAGAAGAAGATGATCTTGCAATAGAGAACACAATTGAAGATGATGGTATTGGCATAGCTCATAATGTTCTAGAGGACATGATTGAAGAAGATGGTATTGGCACAACTGATCAGGATGATCATGATGATGGTACTAGCACATCTAAAAATGATGATGAAGATGGTCTTGATATACCTATACTTGAGAAGGCATACGAGCCCCTATACCAAGGTTCCCAAACAACTCTTCTTTTCACCATAGTGTTGTTGGTGAACACTCCATTCTACACCATTTACACTATGAAGCTTGGTAGACTCTATGAAGCTCGGCTTACACTGATTTCTGCTTGTGAAGCTTGGTAGACTCTTTGAAGCTCTATAGTAATGTAACCAACCAAATGATTAAGTTTTTAGGCACTATGTGACAAATGATTTGACCATCAAGTCAACAACCTCCTCCTTTCTAGTGACAAAACACTTATCATACCAAAAATTGAATACTTCAAAATATAAGTCACAACTCCCACTATCAATGTACTTGGGTCTGTAACTCAATTTTTACTATTGTGTTGATACTCAGCTGACACTGAATCTATTTTTTCTTTTTCAAAATTGTTTTTGTATCTATTTCCCCCTTTCTGGATATATTACTTCTTTGTATTCTCCCTTGTATATATATCTTCCTTTATGTATGATATAATTATTTCCCCCTTTTTGACACAAATGTGAAAAAAAATGCATATTTATAGGACTAGCTTATATATACCTATATATATTATGCCGAGAGTAATCATTCTCGAGGCGCCTATTTTCATTTTCATAAATCCCAAGGTTATTTTAATCACAGTTGGGATTTATGAAAATGAAAATAAGCGCCTCAAGAATGATTACTCTTGGCATAATATATATATATATATATATATATAAGCTAGTGGCAATCGAGGCGCAAAGGAAAAGTACTTTTTAATTTTTTTCTAATTTTTTAAGGTTAGTGCCGAATTATTATTATCTTTTATTTAAAATACAGTTGTATAAACTTAATATAAAATTGTAATAGTGTAAACTTACTATAAAATTATTCTTCAACATTTAATTTTTTAATTCTATATATGGTGTTTATTTGCATCAGTTTAGTTCAATTTTATTTTAAGCATATTGTTACATAAAATGTTATATTGAAGAGTAGAGTTATAGTTAGGGTTAGGGTTCGAAATAGAGTTAGGGTTGGCATTAAGATTTAAATTAGGGTTAGTGTTAGGGTTAGGGTTATTGTTAGGGTTTGAGTTATGGATAGGTTTAGAGTCATGGTCAGGAATAGAGTTAGACTTAGAGTTAGGTTTAGCATTAGTGTTAGGGCTAGGGTTATTTTTAGGATTACAGAATATGTAAGGGTAATAGTTAGGGTTAGGTTTAGAAGTAGAGTTAGAGTTAATGTTAGGATAAGGGTTAGAATTTGGGTTATAAATATAGTTAGGGGTAGAATTAGAGTTAGGTTTAGGGTTAAGGTAAGGGGAAGGGTAAGAATAAGGGTTTAGGTTATAAATATAGGTAGGGTTAGGATTAGAATTAGAGTTAGCGTTTGATTTAGAGGTAGATTTAGAATTGGAACTGGAATAAGGGCTAGAGTTAGACTTGAAATTAGGGTTATAGTTAGGGTTAAAATTAGGATTAGGGTTACAGTTAAAATTAGATTTATGGTTAGAGTTAGAGAAAGGGGTAGAGAAAGGGTTAGTTTTAGGGTGATGGTTAAGGTTAGGTTCTATTTAGAGTTAGGGTTGTATATAGAGGTACATCAAGGTTAAGGTTAGGGTAAGGGTTTGACTCGGGGTTAAGGTTAGGGTTAGGGTTAGGGCTATGGTTTTTGTCTAGATTAAAGTAAGGGTTAAGGTTAGGGTTAGAGTTTTGAGTGAGGGTTAAGGTTAGAGTTAGGATTAGGTTACAATTTTAGTGAAGGTTAAACTAAGGATTAGGGTTAGGATTAGAGTGTAATTATGGTAGAGTTAGATTTATAGTTAGAGTTATATTTAGGGTTAGAGTTAGGGGTAGGATTATGGTTAGGAATAGGGATAGGATTAAGGTTAGTGTTGGGGTTAGAGTTATGGTTAAGGTTACAATTGGAGTTAGGGTTAGGGTTACAGATAGCCATAGAGAAAGGGTTAGGGTTAGGTTTAGGGTTAAAATATGAGTTAGCCTAGTTAGGGTTATAGTTTGAGTTAGGGGTACACAAAGTATAGGAATTATGGTTAGGATTAGGGTTAGATTTAGGGATTGAGTTTGAGTCAGGGTTTTAGTTAGGATTAGGGTTAGAGTTTTGAGTTAGGGTTAAGGTTAGAGTTAGGGTTACCATTACAATTAGGGTTGAATTCCAATTACAATAGAGTAAGATTTAGGGGTACAATTAGAGGTAGGGGTAGGGTTACACTTATAGTTAGGTTTAGAGTTGGAGTTAGAGAAAGGGTTAGGCTTAAGGTAATTGTTAGGGTTATGTTTATATATAGAGTTGGGTATAATATTAAAGTCCAATTATGGTAGAGTTAGATTAACTATTAGAGGTAGGGGTAGGGTTATATATAGAGCTACATCAAGTTTTAAGGTTAGGGTATGATTTTGACTCAAGGTTAAGGTTGGAGTTAAGGCTAGGGTTAGGGTTTTAGTGAACATTAAATTTAGGGTTAGAGTCTAATTATGGTAGAGTTAGATTTAGAGTTAGAGTTAGACTTAGGGTTAGAGTTAGGGGTAAGGGTGGGGTTAAGGTTACAATTAGTGTTAGGATTAGAGTTAGGGTTATGTTAGGATTAGAGTTAGGGTTAGGGTTAGGATTAGATTTAGGGGTAAAGAAATGGTTAGGATTAGGGTTAAGGTTAGGGCTAGGGTTAAGGTTAGGATGAAAATTAGGGCTAAGGTTAGAGTCTAATTATGGTAGAGTTTGATTTAGGGTTAGGGTTAGGGGTAGGGGTAGTGTTAAGGTTAGGGTTAGGGTTAGGGTTAGGGTTAGGGTTAGGGTTAAGATTAGGATCACAGTTAGGGTTAGAGATAGGGGTAGAGAAAGGGTTAGGATTAGGTTTAGTATTGGAATATAAGTTAGAGTTAGAGTCTAAGTTAGAATTAGGGTTATAGTTTGAGTTGAGAGTAGACAAAGCATTAGAATTATGGTTAGGGTTAGGGTTAGGGGATAAAGTACGACCATGGTTAGAGTTATGATTAGTATTGTGTGTAGAGTTATATTTAGGAGGGAAGCTTGTTCTCATTAGACAGGCCTCTTTAGCATAATGGAGCAATTTAAGGATTACAATGTTCCTTAAGTAGTTTTATAATTTTATTAGATAGGTTTATAAATAGACCATTGGTTACTGTTAATTATGGTTAGCATGAATAGTGTACAACAAAGGGCTAGTAAATTTTATTGAAGTAATGATTAGGGTTAGTGTTATGATTAGAATTAGGGTTAGGTTAGGATTAGAGTTAGGGTTAGGGTTAAGGTTAGAGATAGGGGTAAAGAAATGGTTAGGATCAGGGTTAGGGTTAGGGTTAGGGTTAGGGTTAAGGTTAGGATGACAGTTAGGGCTAGGGTTAGAGTCTAATAATGGTAGAGTTAGATTTAGGGATAGGGGTAGGGGTAGGGGTAGGGTTAAGGTTAGGGTTAGGGTTAGGGTTAGGGTTAGGGTTAAGATTAGGATCACAGTTAGGGTTAGAGATAGGGGTAGAGAAAGGGTTAAGGTCAGGGTTAGGGTCAGGGTCAAGGTTAGGTTTAATATTGGAATATAAGATAGGGTTAGAGTCTAAGTTACAATTAGGGTTATAGTTTGAGTTAGGAGTAGGCAAAGCATTAGAATTATGGTTAGGGTTAGGGTTAAGAGATAAAGTAGGTCAATGGTTAGAGTTACGATTAGTGTTGCGTGCAGAGTTACATTTAGGAGGGAAGCTTGTTCTCATTAGAGAAGCCTCTTAGCATAATGGAGCAATATAAGGATTACAATGTTCCTTAAGTAGTTTTATAATTTTATCAGATAGGTTTACAAATAGACCATTGGTTACAATTAATTATGCTTAGCATGAATAGTGTACAATGAAGGGCTAATAAATGTTATTGAAGTAATGATTATAGTTAAAATGAGTATAAAATGAATATTTTACTCTAGAGTTATGGTTAGGTTAGGATTAGAGTTAGGGTTAGAGATAGCAGTAAATAAAAGGTTAGGATTAGAGTTAGGGTTAGGGTTAGGGTAAGGGTCAAGGTTAGGTTTAGTGTTACAATATAAGTTAGGTTAGAATTTAAGCTACAATTAGGTTTATAGTTTGAGTTAGGGGTAGATAAAGCATTAGAATTATGGTTAGGGTTAGGGTTAGGGGATAAAGTAGGATCGTGGTTAGAGTTATGATTAATTTTGCATTTATAGTTATATCTAGGAGGGTAGGTTGTTGTCGTTAGACACGCCTCTTAGAATTAAAGAGCAATATAAAGATTACAATGTTCCTTAAGTAGTTTTTAAATTTTATTAGTTACATTTATAAATAGACCATTGGTTAATGTTAATTATGCTTAGCATGAATAGTGTAGCTACAAACACAAATATTTGCAAGTATAGTCGAGAAGAATTTGAGCTAAAAAGTTAAATTGTTTATTTATTATTGATAGATAGATGAAAGGAGAACTATATCTCCTAATACAATTATTTAGATGAAGTAATAAGTGAAAAAATGAAAGATGAGAAATCATCATATGGACCACATGTATAGTTCCCCATAATGATGTAAGTACATCACATATTCTTCAAAGATTAAAATCGTAGTACGACCTTTGTTCATAATATGATCATCATAGACCTCTTTCATCATGGGTGGAAATGCGTCTACTTTTGCAGAAGTGTTGTGTACGTATTTTGCAACATCTTCCATCTCCGTTATATCTACCTCTTGTACATGATCAATTGATAAAGTTGCATTCTCAAGTGCTTTTACCATAGTTGCACAACATTGTTTAATTATTCGTGCACACTTCTAAAACTCTATCTCAAAAAAATGATTTGATCCTACAGAAGAAGTTGGGCTCATGTCAACAATGTTTGATTGTCTATCAAAGGCTGCCATGCCTGAAACAAATCATGGAAAACAATTTAGAAAGTATTAGCACCAATAAAAAAAGAATAAATGCATAGTTAATGAGAGGGACATAAAATTTAAATCAATAATAGTTTTGAAAAAACATAATAGGTCAATTAGTATAAGCAAGTGTGGAGAAAATGAATATAAAAACCTAATTGTATTAGAATTGGTAATAAAATTTTGGGTATGCAAACATGGTAATATTATGAGCTTTGAAGGATAGTAAAGAATATACAAACATACTTTTCAAACATTGAGTAGTAATGTATTGGTTGAAAGTCATGAAGCATAATCATTTTGATTTATTTCAATCGAAGAAGGTCTTAATAATTTGAATTAATGTTATACCTACCTCAATGTGAGAACCCAATTGATGATAATAGTTAAAATTACAAATTGGAGAATTAGTAAAATTAAATTTCAGCCTAATTGTACTTGCAACCATTAAAAAGTGAAAATAATAAGCTTATAATGTTCATTGAGCATATCCAATTATAGTTGTCATTAACTATGGAAAATAAACTATCAATGTAATAATAAGAATAACGATATAATAGTTCATGATGATGATAACATAATGTAGTAGAAAAAATAAAACTTTATTATTAAATAGTATGTTTGAAAACATCAATTATTTTCAAGACTTCTCAATCTACATTTTTCTACTTTTCTCTTAGAAAGTTGTTTCCCACTTTTCATTTTCTCATAGCGGTCATATGTAAATGGTGGCATTATCCTCAAAACTTCCAGTGACTTAACATGAGATATGGCCACAAATGTCAATCCTGCTCTTTCTCTTGGACCTATGTCAATTGTGGCTTTTGAAAGAGTTAGCCCTTGAGATTTGTGAATAGTTAATGCCCATGCCAACATCAATGGTAGTTGGAAGGTCCTACCCCTCTGCAATGGAGCTATTGGTATTATGTTTGGATGATGATAATCAAATGGTACTCTAGAATAATTATCAAATTCAATTGTAACATATGCTGGTGGCTCAGGTGGAGCAGTTCCTAGTTTGTAGACAATGTTTCTGATATATCCCAATGATCCATTCACAAGACCAGCTTCTCTCCATAGATTTGTAGTCAACATTACTCTTGCATTGTTACTAATCAATAACTTTGTATCAAGTTCCTCGCCTAATAAATCTTCATTTCCATTACCATTCATTGACTTGGTTGCAAGACTACATGCAATTGGATGTCTTAAAGAATACAACATCCTCATGTTATGGTTATGAACATTGTCATTTGTAGAGAATAAATGCATTGTCTTATCAAACTCATCATTGGTTGCAACATCTAATCTAATAGGTATTCTTGTCATGAGCAAGTTCCAGTCATCTATTTGTGAATTGGTGTCTCTAACATTTGTGAGAAGCTAAAGAAATCTTTGTTGTTGGATATTTTGTCCATCTTGCCTAAATACTTTATCTAGTGTAACCACTGTTTTGAATTCTTGACATAATAACTTTGTCTGCCTATTGCTATCATATGCTGGTCTATCATTAATAGGAGGTAATTGCCCCAAATCACCAACTAAAATAATAGATACACCTAAAGGATAGTTCCAAAACTTTAAGTTATGTACATAAAGTAAAATTAAAATATATACATTATATATGACCAATGTTAATAAGAATTAAGAGACATTAATAACACCATGTGTTGTAAGGAAAGGGATACCTCCAAAGCTTATGTCTGCTTTATGCAGGAAGGCTTGTCTAAGTCGACTATCTATATTTTCTAGCATATTCTGGCCAATGAAGCTCATTTCATCAATCAAAATATATTTGATATTTTGCATCTCTTGTTGAAAGCTTTCAAGTCTTGTCCCTTGTAATTGGGCAAAATTTGTAATTGGAATCTGCAACTTTGAATGAATGGTAGATGCTCCTATATTGAAAGCTACAACTCCAGTTGGTGCAAGCAATTGAAGTGGAGAAGAATTTGTCATCGATGCCATCTAAAGAGATTGATTGATGGCACCAATTAGATAAGACTTTCCCATTCTCATTATTCCTTGAATTATCATAAATAAAGGATTCTCCACTTGATTGCTATGGTAGTGTATCAGAATAGTGTCAATTGCCTTTTGTTGCTTGTGACTGAGAGTTGTAAAGTTGGCACACTGTGGAATATCATCATACATAAGACATCCATGCTTTTTCATTTCAGGTATGAATTTTATTGCTTGGATTGTCTCCTCTTCAGTTTGATATTCACTGCACCAATTTGTATTTCTATCAATATCTCTCCTTCCCAACATGGCAATTTCAGAAACTGGCATATGTTGACCACGGTGTAACCCAGATATTATTTCCCACTCATGTTCTGTAGTATTTTCCTGAATGCCTCTATTATCTTCCATCTCTAAATCACTTTAAGGTTCATCATTTTGTGCATGTTGTTGCCTTTGGACATACCAAGGATTGTAGTTAAATAAGTCCCAATTTGCTACTATAGTATCATCATTACGACCAATGTCTCTCTCAACATTTCAAAAAGCTTTGTATAGTATCAACTCAGACAAACAAAAGTCCACCCATTTATCAGAATCTTGTGGAGGAATAGTAAAATACCTATGAAAAACTCTAACAATAGCTACTTTGTTTCTTGGGCTCCATTTATTATCTCCTCTTCTTTTGGGATTATATATCTAGGACCTTGCTACATCAATCAAACTGATACCTTCCATACAAAGCAGTCTGATTTTATAACCATCAACAAAAGATGTTTTGAGTTCTTCCTCATTTCCATCATCATTGATTACCATGGATTTGAAAACTTCACGTGAGACGTTTAGATTAACAAACTTTCTGCTACACTCCACCGACGGAAGTTGTAATAACATGTATGACATGTTTCTTGAGCTCCAATATCTCTCTCTATAACTATCTCAGTTAAAAGCTTTCTATATGCCCACAATGCTAAATCATCAGAATTTCAAGATTTGAAAGACGCATCAACATTTGTTGATATGTTTCAGAGCTTTTTTCTTCTTTTGTTGCATACTTTGCAATATATTTGATAATTGCATGTCTTGAAAGGATAGGTTGCCAATCAACATTGGCCCTCCACAATTGTCGTATGTACCGATTGTGTGTATTAACTCTATCATCATTTCTTGCTGGTTCAAACTTTCTCTCACCTAAATTTGCATCTGTGTATAACTTTGACCCATCCAAATTTAATTTCCAAGGAGCATTATACCTGAAACATTGGTGAATACATATCTTGTCAATCAAACTTGTTGAAAAAGGTGAAATAGATAATTTAGATATATTTTTTTTTGAATTTCACCCACCTGAAAACCATGCGTCCTCTTTTTTAATGAAGGCATGCTCCCTCCTTATAGACCGTGTGTCTTTCAACACAATTGAGTATCTGTTCATAATCTTGATCTATATCCATGTCAGTGAGTTGTGTTGTATTCTTGAGGCATGGATGCTGACCAAAATTGTGGAAGACCTAAAAATGATAATTTTTATATTATTCTATTGGATTGAGGTGAGAAACATATATTAATATTTAACTCATCTATAATATGAAACTTACATGTATATTTCTTTGATGTGGATCATGTCTAGGATTCCATGCATGAATAATGGAGTCAAAATATCTCTCTACACTTTTTCATTCATCCTCATTTGACCAATTAATAGTATCCATATTTGGTGCCCCTTCAAGCCATAAGAAGCTGTGAACATGAGGTGAACCATGATGTTGCCACTCATATCTACACCAAAAGTCCTTTACTTTCATACCTTTTTCAAGTATTTCTTTCCTGAACATTGTATTCCTTAAGTGCATGTAATAAGTGACTATATGTGGATAGTTGATGATATTCTACCTTCTCCATTTTTGAGCCTCTCGTGGATCAGTAGGTGGTGTACTAGGCATTAGTGCATGTAAATTAGGCCATTGCATATCAGCTGCACTTAATGTGAAGAAAATTATAGGTGTGCCAAGCTGGTCAAGCAAGTCAGTTAATTCTTCTTTATTTTTTGCCCAATATGATCTTGTTCCTCTTAGACTTGTTCCGAACCGCATTAGCCTATCTATGAGATTATTAAGTGGCACATTCTCCATATGTTCACACCATTCATTAATAGTAATTGGCATTTCATTAAAGCTCCTTTTTGCAAAAATAGATGTTGAACTTTGTGCGCGATGTCTCATTACCATGTTCTGCACAAAATACCTAAACCATGGATGTTTTCTAAAGTGGTGGTCCCTATATTTGATCAAATGCTTTACAAATTCATGCAAGTATACTCATTTCATTCTAGGCTCTAACCAATCACAACTTCCATCTGGAAATAATGTTGGAAAAGCCATATCCAACAACACAGATGTGACATACTCATTGATAGGTGATGCACCTATAGATGGCCACTCAATTAAAGCAGACGGAACTACATCAAGATTATTAACCCAAGCATGAATTAATTCCATTTCCCTTTGAGCATTAGGTGGCCTTGAAGCCATAGAGTTTAAATGGTCAATTATATTACCTTCATCTATCTCCATGAGAGGACCTAGGAATACAACTTCATTTGCATCAGAATCAAACTCCATGTGCACCATCTTTAATCTATGAAAAATATTGTCATCCATATTTGTAGGTAGGTCATTAAGAGCACTTTCATCAATCCTAACATTTGCATAGAATTTATCATTTTCAACTTTGTATTTCAATGCTCTATAAACATGATCCCTATTCACAGTAAAGTTATATCTTGTACCAGGTTGATCCCTTCTTCAAACAATAATGATTGGTAAATGATCAATGATGTGTGGAAAGACTTTTGATAGTTGTTCAACATGCTGGGGAAAACTAATGGTATGTCCTTTATACTTATACCGACTGCCAGTTGCATGTGTAACTTGTAATATAGGGTTTACACATGCAATCAACATCTCTTCAACCTGAGTTAAATTTGCAAGCTCTGGTGGTTGACATTCTGGATCCATATTATTTATAGATGAAAACCTATGAATTCCTATCTCTTGATGACACCTATTGCATATTGGACCCTTAGTGGTTTGATATACTTTCATTCTTGCATATGACTCCTGACAAACACAACACATATTTGGTGTTTTCAAACTATCTATCTGATATCTAAACTGCATTTGGAATCTTCTAAATTCAGATTGAAGTATACCATTTGGGTTGGGCATGTATTATGTATCATTTTGAAGCATATCATTTGGGTTGGCCATGTTTTCTCTATCATTTTGTAATTCTAAATCAACATGTATGTCACTTCCATGTTGTGGTGTTTCTGGTACACGTTCTATGGATGGTGAGCATACATTCTCAATATTTAGTTGATTATTTATATTTGGAGGATGGTCATATATGTGGCTTGGTTCAGCTTGAGGATGTTGAACTTGGGAGCTTTGTGAATTTTTAGGAAGCACCCTCTTAGAAGTACATCGACGATGGTTTGTCGGTGCATTTTGTAGATCTCAATTTTCAGTTTCTAGTTGTTCAACCGTTATTTTTGCACTTCTTCTGACATATCTTTGCCTACGCCCTTGATTTTTTGTTACTCTTTGTTGTTATCTTTCAAGTTCTGTTTGTTGTTGTTGATGATGTCTATGATATTCTCTATGATACTCTCTTTGATATTGTCTTTGGTATTCTCTCCTTTCCTCCTCAGTCTCAAATTTCAACCTAGGTCTCACCATAGCTAGTAGGAAAAAAAACATTAATGAAGTAACATTTATTTATATATTAAATGTGAATTAAATTTTTCAAATAATGTACACCTAAATGAAGATAAATAACCTTAGAAAAGTAACATATGTTTGTATATAAATGAGAAATACACAACCAATGAACCTTACTATTACAATGTAGAAAGAAATTGGAGAAAGTTATTGTGCAAGTAGATCGATGAGATGATATAAGCATCAAAATGTATGCATATAGTATCCATAAATGGAGAGAAACATTGGAGATAGTTTATTATATTGTTAAAAAATATATTAATAAATGAAAAAAAGAGCATGAAGAATTTTTTTTTCAAAATTAAATTAAAAGATTTGTGGAAGTGTATACTTTTATTATGAAATATACAACATCAAGATAAATAGTCAAAAAAGATAATTACATCATGGAAATCAATAACCTTATTTATTACATCATTTTATTACAAAATAGATAAGCACATCATGTTTTATTTTACAATACAAAATACCAATACAAAAAATAATAGGAAGTCCACTTTAGAAGATAGTGAACGTTCGCTTTCTAATAGAGTAGAATAGTTTCCAAAACATATGTGGGTCTCCACAAAAAAAAGAACCAAGAACATATTCACCACCACTGCCTTAATATCCACCTTCTATTAACCCAATCCTAAGATCGACACAAGCGAGCTTGAGAATAGGGTTCAAGAGTTTGGGTATGTGGAAAGCAGATTTCAAAAAACTATTGTTGACTTAGCGGGGACTGAAACTTGTCGACAACCATGCCAGACCACCAACAATCATTCTCAAAGACATCTATAGGAAAATCTAAAGGAATGTATCCTAGTAGTGGAATAATCGGTGGTGTAGGTCTAATATGATCAGCAACAATCTCCTCGATAAGAGGTTCTCGAGTCAGTTCATCTATAATAAAGTGATCATATTCAATAACAAAGGTTGGCATTTGAGCATTTTGCACTCGACCAATTACAGTGCCAGGGAACCATGCTCCTTGGAAGCCATCATCATCAGAAGACACTTTGACTTTCATTCCATAGTTAAAATTCATGATGTGCACCTTTAACAGAAAAAGAGTAAATAAAATCTTTTCAATTACATGTATTTAGTTCAAAATAAGAGTATAAAGGAATAGTTAGTATTGAAATATGTGTTAGAAAAAAATACATTATAAAATTTATCTATGCATAAAAATTACATTGTAATTTTGGAAAATGACAGCATTGCCTTCCACATTTGAAGCATTAAATCTATTTATATGGATAAAAATTACATTTTAATAATCTAGGAAAAAATTACATTCTAATATTCTACGAAAAAATTACATTGTAATGTTTGAAAATGGCGGCATTGCCTTCCACATTTGAAACATTAAACTAATTTATGCATAAAATATATTTGAATAAAAGAGTTAGCAATATAATAGGAAAAAATGGTAGCATTGCCTTCCACTTTTGAAACATTATTTATAGATTAAAATTACATTCTAATATTCTACCAAAAAATTACATTCTGATATTAAAAAAATAAATTACATTGTAATGTTTGAAAATGGCGGCATTGCCTTCCACATTTCAAACATTAAACTAATTTATGCATAAAATATATTACAATAAAAGAGTTAGCAATATAATATGAGAAAAATGGCAGCATTGCCTTCCACTTTTGAAACATAATTGCCTAAGAATTAAATAGAATTAATATGTAAATAGTAATCTAAATATTATTGAAAATCTAAATAGCACTCCAAACTAAAAGACTATTATAAATGAATACAATTTTTATTATAACTAACTCACTCATTTGATTTTTTATTATAAAAAACAATAAGATATATATTATTATAAAATAAGAATAACTATTAGAAAATAATGTATTTAATACTTATAGTAAAATTACAATTGAATTTACATATAAAATTATAATTATATGTAATATGTAATTACAGCAGGTATTAAGCCACTATGTTATTTTAAAGACATGTTTTTGTAAAAGGTAGATCATATTTAAAGCAGTATAAACAAATGTGTTGTTATCTGGGTCTATAAAAAGTTTTCAATTGGGATAGTTATTCAATATTGAAATTTGTGATTTAATTTTTTAATAAAATAAAGGTTAAAGGTTAATGTTGTAAATGTATTAATGAATATAGAAGTAAATAATTATTTATCATTTATACATATACTAACTATATCTAAGATTTATTATGTACATCATCTATTCTTAAAATTTATACAATGAATAAATAAATTTTAGATCTATACATAAAATCAAACAATAAACAACAATATATCAGTACCAGTAATGAAATTTCAAATAGCTTATGAAATATAATTTTTGAATAAAATAATGTGGTAAATGTACAAAGTAATAAAGAAGTAAAAATATATCTTTCATTTATACATATACTAACTAAATCTAAGATCAATTCATACTATAATGAAAACAATTTTTTTATTAATTCCAAATTTCTCCTTTTCTGTTGCGGTGGTATGAGAAAATAGCTCAAAACATTATTCTTATCATGTTAATTATTTATGATTTGTCTAGCAAATCTAAACATATAAAAAAAAAAAAAAAAAGAGATTTTAATATACTAACTGGTGTATATCACTTGCTATAACATAAATGGAAAAGATTTAGTAAAAGCCAACTCTAAAAGACCAGTATTTACAAATGAAATATGGATGAAGAAATTTAAATCCTGACCTTACTTGACTCACGGCTTCTACAATCGATAATCAATTTATCTTTGCTGAAATGCCTCCTTCGGATCTCCTCAGGAACAATTGACAAAGGTATTGCAAAAATGCAGATGCTAAAGGCATCATAACTGAGCAAGGCAAAAGAGTTTTGCAGAATAGAGTAGAGATGGATATTCAATAGGATAGAATAGGAGAAGGGCAACATATATAAGGATTTCGAATTGTCCTTATGGATTCCTGCCATTACATGATTTATATTTGAATTGTTCAATTTGATCATCTTGAAAACGATGAAAACAAAAAATGTGTTTAAAAAATTGCATGTTTGGTGGCGAATAAAAAAAAAATGCGTTTGAAAACGCAAAAACACATAAAAAATGCACACATGTTTGCATGGCGATTGGAAAAAAATGCGTTTGAAATTGGTAAAAGAAATGCCACCCATGGGCGCATTGTCACGTCAACGTGACTATCGCTATCAGCAATGACAGTTTGCCACCGACCTCCACGTGGAGGGTAAACCCCCGCCGGTTGGTTTTGTTATATTTTTTAAATTTTTGATATTGAATTTTGTTTATATCATTTTTTGTTTTTTTTTTTTTTTTAATTATTTTATTTTATTTTATTTTATTTTATTTTCATTTTTAATTTTTTTATTTATATATTTTTAATTTTTTTTAAATTAATTAATATATAAATGTTAAAGTGAAGTAATAATGTAGTTTAAATTTATTTATTTATAAAAGATTAAATGAATATAGGTTAAATTTACTTCTTTTTTTCTTATAGATTTAGAAAATATTTTTTATTTTTTATTTTGGGGCCTATTATTTCGGGATGACTATGTGCCACACTATTATTTTGGGATGGCCATATGTCACCCTATTATTTTGGGTCCTATTGTTTTATTATTTATAAGGTGCCACATGGCCATAGCGAAATAAAATGCATTTAAAAAATCATTTTTAATTAAATTACTGTGTAACTACTCCCAATTGTTTTTTATTGATGGAGAATTTTTTTGGCATATTCTTGTGCTGGGTATTTTTGTTGTGATTGTATAGAATGCCTCTCAGTGTAATAACACCAAAAAGTGAGAGGATATCACTATGTATCTTCAAATTTGTGGAATTTTTTGATTCTAATTATCTTGTAAAACTTTGGAATTGTGCAAAGCTATTTGCACTTCAATTGATAATTTCATCATATGATCAACAATTGAAAAGTTGTTGCCATGGATTAATGTTTTAGCATGAACAATATGTTTTTGCATTACATCCATGTTGGGAATCAACAAACTTTGAATATCTACTAGTGTAGCACGGATCCTAGCTTCTTCTCTCAACAATTCTACATGTAAGTTTGTTAGATACCTGGTCTTGATGAAATGTGCAAAGCTTGTGCTTGGGTCAGGTGACAACTGATGTGCACTTGCCTTCAGATTAGTATCTATCTTAGACAACTTGTCCTTTATTTCCTTGGTGAAATTTATAGTATCACTTAACTTTATAAATAAGGAAACAACATTATTTATAGAATTTTCAAAATTAAAAAGAATAGTGGGCAATTCCACTTGATCAATAGCAATATTTTGTGCCCCCTTCTCCAAAAAAAATTTATCCAACTTTCTTTCAGCCCTCTATAGTAGTATTTCTTGTCCACTCAAATCTTCATTAAACTTGTGAACTATATCAACAAGTTGGTCTAATGTAGGTTTATTATCATCAACTTGAATACTAAGTGCATCAATAAATATACCTTTTATGTCTTTTAGCATTTGATTCCTCTTCTTCCTTTCTATTCTTAGCTTCTATTTTTCCCTTTTCTTCTAAAGCTCACCAAGGGTGTCCATCTCTTTGAGAGTGAGATTAGAGGTATCCCAATTTGGAATAACTATATCCTTGTTCAGGTCAATTTCATCAATTAAGGCTTCTACCTCTTTACCCTTTTCCTTTCGAATAGAGGAAGGAATAATTTCCTTTCCTTTACTCAATTCCTCAGTACTCGGTTGAGGCTTAACTTCAATTGCCATTGCACTTACTGATGAAACACTAGAAATAACATTACTAATAATAGCAAGAATATTTACAATACCTTGTTGAGACTTGGTATGTCCTGGAGCTATGAAGAGTGGAGCTTGTTGTTTGGTAGATGAAGTGGTAGTAATAGCAATCATCAGTGCACTTAGTAGAATAGCTCCAATAGTAAATTGAGTGTTTGGTGGAACAATGTTTAACTCAATTGTCTATGACTCGGTAGCAACCTTCTATGAACTTGATATAATCAATGCTTTTCTCAGACAATTAGGAAGGGAGGCCATTACCTCTTTTTCTATCTTCTTAGGATCAGAATCTTGGATATCATGAATCTTAGGTAGATCCTCATTGACAGTATGATCATCCACATATTCTTCATCGTCTTTCTCATCATCATCCTCTCATCATCAACATCATCTACTTGTAGTACAACCTCCTTAGTAGGATTTACAATATGCAATTCATAGATGTTCTTCCATACATTTGTATTTGATTTCACAAAAGATTCAATATCTTTAGATAGAATCAAGAATGCATTGAACTTAGGAGTTAGCTTCTATTCATGCTTGGTCAATGCTTCCTTCACTTCCTTTTTTGAAATATCTAGCATTACTTTCCTTAATGATTTCTCCCTGATATCCTTAGCAACTACTACAAAATTATCCCATTGAGGTGAAATTGCCTTTAGTATAACATCTAGAACTTGGTTTTTCAATTCACGCAGAGCATATTTCCATTTTTACCACTAAGGCTTCTTCAATCTATTTTTGCTCTTCCTTACTCCTGGTTTCATACTTGAGTGATTTGAAATATGTCATACCTCTTCCTTCTATGAGTCTTCTCAATATTTATTCAAAGTAGGAGAAGATTTCTAAAAATTTACCTACTTCTCTTCTTCATCATCCTTATCTTGAAGCTTCAGCTTCTTCCTAGACTTGGTAGGCCTTCTGGTGAAGAATATAGGAGAGTACCTTGTAGCTTTGTTTGTTATAATTACCTTCCCCTTTTTCTTCGGAGGTTCCCCTACTAATTATTCCTCTTATTCTTCTTCATATTCCTCTACTCCTTCTTCTTCTTCAATATCATCTTCATTTCCTTCTATGAGTGACAGAAGAGGGGAACCAAATTTCTCTCTTTCCTTCTGAATCTTTTTAATTGTCTTTCTTCCTCTCTTCAAAGCTTGAGGAATCTTGATTTCCAAATAAATCATAGTCTTTTTCTCTTCATATGTACTAAAATATAGTGCCTTAGGATCCACAAGCTCATTGACAAGAGCCTCAATGATATCTTTTGTGGTATCAATGTTTACCTCATAACCAAGAGGTTTTACCCATACTAGTCTTGGCCTAACTTCTTTAATATGCACCTTGTCACAATTTGCAAGGAAACATATATTTTGTTCATAATCATCAATTAGCTATTTAGGTATCCTAAATCTAATCTACATCCTTTCCTTCAAGGAATCAAATTATGCATCCATGATGCCCTCAAAATTATCTCTAATTTCAGCTATGAACTCATTGATTTGATATAGAATAGGTATGTTTTTCTTCCAAACTACAATATCTTTTAAAGGGAAAAAAATTTGAACATAAAAGAATAAACATACAAGAAGTTATCTAGACTTACACATATTAGTCTTGGATTCCTAGATTCTCTCCATGTTCTTTCTTAGTTGGCTTAGTTGCAACTCAGTAAGGTCAAAGGATAAATTATTCTTGACCACTTTGTATGCTAGGTCTTCAGCTTCACATGGAAAGCTATTAAGTTAGATGGAATTGTAAATGTTGTGAGTAATTACATGTATCTTGAACTTAATCTCCATGTCTATGATGCCATTGAGCTTCATTCCTCTTTCATCCCACTCAGAAATAGTCTTCTTTGCTAGCTCAACCTAGCCTATGGTTTTTGTGGTTTTAGGTCTGTCTAACATAGGAAACTCGGTGACCCTATGAATCATCTTCTTTTTTATTTGAATATGTTGGTCAAGCTAGAACTGCATTTCATGGATGTGACTAAGGATAAACCTAATCCACTTTCCTTGAAAATCCAATGGTATATGTAAATTGTGGGTTAAACCCTTTGTTTCCAGATGCTTATGCTCAAGTTTCAAGTTTCCATCCACACAACGCCTCATATGCTTGATTCATCTCAAAAATACCCAATTCTTGAATTGAGTAATGATAAAATGACATAATATCATATATCAAGAGTACCTTTGGAGGAATTTGTGAATGTGCACCGATTGAGTCTAGTTCCTCTGTAATTTCTAGACAAAGTTTGAACTTTAGGTTAGCAGGTGATACTTTTCTTATTAGCATATCGAAACCCTTCTTGACTTTGATGTTGAATGAAGATGTTATTATCTCTCAGTGATGCAAAGATAATTCTTTGACAAATTTTCTTTAAATTTCTTAAGGGCTTAGGAATGCTCTTCTCTATTTTCTCTAAAATTTGTAGTGAAAAATAAAACCTTCAATTCCTTCCATTTAACCAAAAATCTATTTTCAAGTCATCATTAATGCATCATATGCAAGATATCTCAGTGATAGCCTATCCAACTTAACTAATTCTTCAACTTGGCAGATACCTTTGACTTGTTTAGAACTCTAAATACACCATCTATATCCAAGCTTGGTTAGGTCTTGCAACTTGACCTTGATCATTATAGTGTTAGACATTACTTCAGTTGTTATCTAACTTAGTGATCCCAATGCATCATAAATATTGATTTGGATCTTCTTATTTGCTAACTGGAACTGATATGTGATGTCTCCTTTTGAATCATAGTTTTAGTGATCTCCATGGCTAATTAGTTTGAGATGGTTGAATTACCCAACTCATTGACTTGGGCATTAACATTTTAATGACTTTTACTTGCATTCTCTAGAGATTTCTTTATCCATTGCTACCTCATTTGACTTATGATATTGTCATCCTTTTCTTTCTTCTCATCTTCAACTTTACTTTGGTTCATATAATTTCAAGCTATACGTTGAAGTTCTATGAATACAAAACATCTCTTTGTAGGCTATATCTTCCTCATGTGAGTTCTTATGAAATTTTCTCCAATATGTCCATGCTCACTACATAAGTGATATTTGCAACATGTGTTATAATCCCAACCAAAGATAGCTTTCACAATCTATTCTGCTAGATTCCATATCTTGTCTTGCATTTTGAAGATTTGTGCCCTTACTATTAGGATTAAACCTCAGATAGAAACAAAAATTACATGCAAATATAAAAAACATCAAAAAATAATAGATCCCACAAAAGAGAACACAAGACACCAAGATTTAATGTGTTTCACCAAATCCCTGGGCTATGTCTACCAAATAGCAAGTCCAATATTACTAAGATCTAGTGATTACAACCTGATTACAATCTATAATCCCTTACATCTCAATATCATCGCAAGAAGAAATTTTCACATCACACCTTATGAAACAATCCCTAACCCTAAGCCCTTTTATATAATTATTTTTGCATCTTTTGGGTTAAAATTAGTAACAACATGTTAGCCATAAAATGTCGATATAGTAGCCCCAAAAAAAACATTCTCAGGTGCTCCACCCCCAAACCCCCACTCAAAACCTAGCCCAACCCCAAACTTCACCAAGGAATTATGGGGTATGTACAAAACTTCCCTAATTAGTCACCACAATCTAACAATCTCCCACTTGGGGATTGATTAGGCTCCAGACTAAATAATAGTTTCCCACTTGAAGACTAATCCTATAGTAATATTGCTACCACATGGGGCTCCTACTAGATCAAACCATCTAGTCTCTACTATTAATTTATTCCTGTTTAGTCTAGAAGACCAAATGAAGCTAAAGAAAAATTCAACTTTTCCCTTGTCACTACCTTTGTAAACATATTTGTGAGATTGTCATCTATATGTATCTTCTCCATCTTTAACTATCTATCATCCAAAACTCACTAAATGAAATGGTACTACAACTGAATGTGTTTTGTATAGTACTTCCCTAATCAGTCACCATAATCTAACACTTGTTTGTTGCAACTGAAACATTTTCCTTCAAACTTGGGTTTCTCTGTGCATTCACTTTCTTTATGTCTTGGCTTGTTACAACTATAACATTTTCCTCTGAATTTTGATTTTCCATTTCTCCAACACTTGTTTGATGTATGCCATATCTTTCCACAATGATTAAAAGTATGTATTTTTTTCTTTTGAGCTCCTTACTAAGATGATTCACCTTTATTTGTATAGCCTAATCCTACTTTATCTTTGTGTCTGAATTGAGTTTTCTCACTCAATTAATTTATGCTTTTTTGAGATTTCATTATCCTTTCATTGGTTTTGCTTTCAATGCTGAGATCATTCCACAATCTTTCATTTTCTATCATCAAGTTGATAAGCTCTTGATTTGCATAATTGAGTTAACTTATCAAATCTTCTTGCTAAAAAGATAGGTGTTGAATTTCATTGTCCTTTTCTTCTATCTGTTCAGTTAGCAATCTCTTCTCTTCACTTTCTTTTTCCTTTTTTTCCATCTCTTCACACATTCTAATTGACCAAATTTCTTGTTCTTTTTTCAGTTTTTTGACTTCTTCATGAAGAGTGAGATTCTTCTCAAGTAGGTCTTTAATTGATGCATCAACTTCATTTGAACTTTTGTCTTGGCAAATATCTTCAATTCTTTCTTTTGTGAAGAGATTGTCATTCATCTCTACATCTAGGTCTTTTTTTTTTCAAGGATTGAGAGAGTTTCTCCTTTATTTTCTTCAATTGTTCCATGGCCATCTACAAATCTAACTTTTCATTTTCATTAACTTTCTCAAGTCTATAAAATTACCTTTCCTTTGATCTTTTCTCAAGCTACTAAACTTTTGATGTGAAAACCAATTTCTTTGATACCAATTGTTGGAAATGTATGGTGGGCCAGGTGACTAAGAGGGGGAGAGGGGGTGAATCAAAAACCAATAAAACTTTAACTTCAATTCACCAATTATTCATCTTTAAAATAATCTGATCTAATTGCATGCATGAAAGACTAAAAGCAATTAAACATTCATAATAGTTGACATAATGATTAGTAACCTAGAAACCTTCCAAATAGAAAGTAAAACTGGGGTAGGGATGATACCCACAAGCTTGAGTACTATAGTATATAGTTAGCTAGTTAAGGCTTACAAATAATCAATTTTGGTGATCTACCCTTGTTAGAGGATTTGACTGATGCACCTATTAGAATGGACCAATGGCTGATCTCTACTCTACAACTCAGTTTGCAAATTAAGATACTAATTTGTCTACCTCTTTCAGCTCAATTTTCTAAAATTCCTTAATTTTTGCATAAGAATCCTTCCTAAGAGGCTTAATGTTCTCCTATCTTATATCACTAACTTCTATCTTCAAGAAATCATAATAATATGTATGTGGGTCTTGTCAGAAAATAATAATTGTTGTATTGTCATTAATGTCAAATATACTAATGTGACATGTTGTTTTCTAATCTAAATTTCATGTCTATTTGATTAATGAAGAGTATTTTAGAAGTTGCTCATAAAAGTAGCACCTAACGGAAAGATTGAGTTATGAAAAGGAAGCTACAATGGACATTTTATTAGTAAGCCTTTGATAAGACAAAGTGATTGTTTATATCATGTTGATCCTCAAGTATTTATAGCATAAGTCAAGATATATAATTAATATAAAGCTTTGGTGAGCAATAGAGTAAAAGATTAAGGAATTTTAAGTGATGCTAATGTCAGCCGAGCCACAGTACAAGCCAAGAAAATCTATTATTGATTGAGAATCGATATCGATCGAGCAAGCTAGTAGATGTTGAGCCAAGAGTTCTACAGTGATAGAGTAATTCAGTAATGACCAAGTGTCAAAACTTAGTAATGGTTGAGTGATAGTATTTTGAATGCATATGAGGAATTATAATTTCTAGTCGAATTAGTTGATTTCTTGGGATATGAAGAGCATGTTGAAGATAAGATTAATGAGTTAGATCATTTAATTAAAGGAGAGGATTACATATGATGCCTAAGATTGAATTAGATGAGAATTTTCTACAAAAGTGGAAGATGGACACATATAATGAACCTAGTGAATCAAATTATAAACCCTAAGATCTATAGTGATCATGAAAAATGACAAAGCCAGAATTACTTATTTAAGGAGGCATAGAGTCAAAGAGAATGTGTGTATGAGAGTGAAGCAAGAGAAAGGAGATGCTTGTGCACATGCAACTAAAGTTGATAAGTGAATTTGAGTAAAAGGCTTAAGTTTTTTAAAAGGAAAGGATTGACTGCTTGAAGGGTTGCCAAGCAAGTCAAGGATAGAGATGACAAGTGGGAACTTATTAGAGAATCAACACATGAACTGAATAGTGATCTAAAACTACAAAAGTGATTTGTAATCATACAAATCAAACCCTATTATTTTCTTTCTAATCTTTGTAAAAATTTTGTATTGAAATCCTTTTTATCAAAGGTTGACCTAATAGTCATTGAAGGACTTAACAATCTATGTAAATCCTTTAGCAAGGTGACATTCTAATGGAATGATGAAAGTCCTCTACCAAGGCCACTCCTAGCAAGGTGATTAAATACTCTAACTAGATCACATTTAATGGTGTGTATTGTAACCTTTAACAGGGTTGGCTCCTAATAGAGCTCACTTCAAAAGAGTGAAAAAGTGGTGACATATTACTGGTGGTTTTTCCCAATTCAGGTTTTCACATTAAATTCTAGTGTCAAACTTGTGTCAAGCATTTTGTGATATTTTACATTTACATGATTTACATTCAACAGGTTAGTTATCTTAAGATAGTGAACTATTAGTAATTTTGTTAATTAGTATAAAGTAGAGACTAAGATATAACAGGATAAGAAGAATAATGAATGTTTAATGTTTGATTGTTCAAATGGTACTTATAGACCTTGAGTAACTAATTTACCCTCTCCCATCCTAATTATTCTAAACATTTATAATAATTGGTGTCAAAGCTCAGTTCTTATAAGAGATGTTTTAAGATACTCAAAGCTAAAGATCATGACTCACAAAAGGGAGGTGGTAAAGCAAAATGAGAACTTTCTTGCATGGAAAATATTGATGAGGCTGCATATATCTAGTATTAGTGAAGCTGCTATAAAATTTGTGGACAATGAATGAGAGAAGATAACAATTGTTTCTCTAACTACTCAACAACTAAAAGAAAATCAAGAATACAATCAAACTATATTGGAGATTTCTTCAGCCCTAAGCTATGTTGAGTTTGATGATATAAAAGAATGCGTCAATGCAAAATAGATGTGGGATAAATTAAAGACCATGTATGAAGGAGATGATAATGTCTTGAGAGCCAAATCAGAGAGCCTAAGAGGTAAATTTGATGACATGAGAATGATGGAAAGTGAGATCATAGTATAGTATTGCACAAGAATCAAGGAAGTTGTCAATGCTATTCAAGGAGAAAATGGGACAATTGAAGATGAAACAATGATAAGCAAGGTATTGAGGACTCTACTTCCTAAATATTCCATTAGAGTTTTTGCAATACAAGAGTTGATATGTACTCCAAGGAATACTTTGACTTTGGAAGGTGTAATTGGTAGACTTATTGCTTTTGATATGTCTAACTTTTATAACTATACACCTGCTACAATTGAATTTATTTTTAAGTCACAACTAGTTCTTAGAAAAAGAAAAGGAAAACATGTGAAGAGTGAAAACAACTAGTTTTTAGAAAAAGAAAAGGCAAACATGTGAAGAGTGATCATGATAGTTTTGATGATAAGCTTGATGAACTTGAAGCACTTATTGTAAAAATATTTGGAAGAGGCAAAGTTAATTACAAAGGTAAATTGCCTATTATTTATGTTTCATGCAACAAGGTTGGTCATACTGTTGCAAGATGTCTTGACAAAGAAGACAAGGATGAGAGAAAGGAAAGAAAGTACAAGGGAAGAAGAGATGACCAAGACTACAAGAAGAACAAGGATGAGAAAGGTAATAAATCTTGTTATATTTTTGAAGAAGAAACTGACATTGAAATTGAAAGTAATGATGATGAAGTTGTCTATATTTCTATTAAATAAAATTCTAATGAAGATGAGAAAACAACATTAATCTCATATGTGAACAAAAGTGACTGATGGATAATTGATAGTGGATGCTCTAATCATATGACTGGTGATAGAAATAAATTTGAGGACATTGGACCATACAAAGGTGGATATATTAAATTTGGTAACGATATTCCATGTGTTATGAAGGTAAATGTACAATTCAATTGACTAATAACATCAAGTGTGATAATGTTTATTGGGTTGAAGGACTTGACTATAATCTTTTGAGTGTTTTACAACTAAAGAAATTAGGATGCAGAATTGAATTCCACCACAAAAAGGCCAAGATATATGATGTTGATGGTAAGATGATTAGAAGCGGTGATTAGACAAGAGGTAACTTGTTCTATCTAGATCTATCTAATGAGACATGTTTGTTTTCACAACAAGAAAATGTTTGGTTATGGCACAAGAGGTTATGTCTTGTAAATTTTGACAATTTGGTGAACATTAGTAAAATGATGAAAGTAAGAGGATTTCCAAAACTAAAGAAGCCTAACAATACTATGTGTAAACAATGTCAATTGGGAAAAATGACCAAGTCTAGTTTCAAGAGAAAAATATACACATCTAGTGATATTTTGGAATAGGTTCATATTGACCTATGTGGACCTATTGATGTTCAAAGATATTGTGGAGATAATAAGCTCACTCTATTTATTGATGACTATTCTAGGATGATGACTGTGATAATTCTTAAAGCTAAATTTGATGCTTTTCAATTATTTAAGTGGTATTTGGCCAGAGTTGAAAAGGAAATAGGGAAGAGTTTGAAGTGTTTGAGATCTAATAGAGGTGGTGAATTTATTTCCAATGATTTCAATAGATTCTACAATGATAGAGGAATTAAAAGATAGATGTGAGCACCTTGGACCCCTCCTCAGAATGGGATATTTTAAAGGAGAAATAGATCAATAATGGACTATGAAATAGCATTGATGATGAATTAGAATGTATCACATTAGTATTGGAGAGAAGTAAGTAGTATTTTTGTCTATACCTTAAATAAAGTTCAAGTTTAGAAAGGTACAAATGCTACACCTTTTGAGCTATGGTATGGATATGCTCCTAACATGAAATTTTTCAAGATATTTGGAAGTAAATGCTATATATTCAAAGATAATAGGAATGGAAAACTTGATGCAAAGAGTGATGAAGGTATATTCCTAGGATATTCTACCAAGAGTAAAGCTTACAAGTGTTTAAACTCTAACACTAACAAAGTTGTGGAAAGTGCAAATGTGAAAGTTGATGAATTTGCATAATGAAATGATATTGAATGTAAGAAAGAACTTGAAGAGTAAAATACGTTAATATATGTGAATGATGGTGCTCTCAACACTCTACTAAACAAGAAAACTAACTTACAATTTCTTAGTAGATAAGAAATGATGAAGTGCAACAACAGGTTGTTGTGCAATAGATAGTGTTGATCTTAGTTTGGTTTTGACAAGTGAGTGTCAAAACACTTAAGCTATTTAATTAGTTCATGCCAAACTAGTAATACATGATAAGCACATCATGTAAATATTATACCATGCTAAGTTGCAATGAGTGCCAGGTCACTCATATGCTGATTCACTCAAGTGCAGAGCAGATAGACCATGCCAAGTGATTTAGGAACCGAGTAAACAATGGATGCTGAGCAATACAAGTGTCGACTCATAGTATACAGAATAGTGTTTGCCAAGCATTAGAGACTTTAGATGTTGAGTAAGATAGTTTTGACATATTTGTTTGTAATGGCACAAACAACTATGTAAACCATTTTTTAGCCAACTTAAGAATATATTTCAATATTTTGGAGATAAGGATGAATCTCTATTTGGATTACCTATGCAATTACATACAACCAATCAAAAAATAGGAAGGTTTAAGTAGAAAAATTGATGAATCTCATTTGTAGATTCATACCTAACCCTAAGCCACTAAAGTCTTCTTAAGGAGGATGAAACCCTAAAATTTAAGAGAGAGAGAGAGAGAGAGAGAGTGGAAAGGAATTGAAGGAGTGAAGAGAATAGTTTGCATGCACAAATAGATCATTCATGGTGACTCAGAAGAAAGAGTGGATTGCATAATTAGTTAGAGAAGAATAGAGGATAAAGGAAAAGATAAAGAATTAAGAGATCTGATTG
Organism: Cupressus sempervirens; assembly: GCA_028749045.1. Classification (NCBI taxonomy): domain Eukaryota; kingdom Viridiplantae; phylum Streptophyta; class Pinopsida; order Cupressales; family Cupressaceae; genus Cupressus; species Cupressus sempervirens. Next base: position 787,224,499 of record CM053792.1, read on the forward strand.
AAAAGGATCAAGAAGACATTATTTAGAGGTGATCTGTTATCAAGCAAGCAAGTACCAACTGCAGGATCTATACTGAGACATTTTAATAGGTGATTTTAGTCGAATCTCTTAAGCAAAGTAGTCCTAACAGGCTATATGAAATCCTTTAATAGGGTTCTTACTTAGTTGTAATTTGAAGTCCTCTAACAAGGAACACTTCTAACAGGGTGTTGAAATCCTCTAACAAGGTGAGACCTAACAGTCTTTGTAAGCCTTTAACAGGGCAGACCTTTCACAAGGTGGATCATGTTTCATGGTCAAAATATTGTAACCTTCATTGAGATACACTTTATTATTGTAGTAGTGAATATTTATGGACGTCATCCCCACCCCCGTCTTACTTCTCACTTGGAGGGTTTCTAGGTAATCATATCTAGTGTTATGTGTGTGAATGCTTGCATGTTTCTATGATTTAGATGCATATGCTTTACATAATTATTTCAGTTTTATCATTGAATGTATGAGATGGATATATGGTGAAAGTTTTATGGATCAAAGTTTGAACTACTGATTCACCCCCCCCCCCACCCCCCCACCTACAAGTTCACCTTTCCTATTGTAATTCCAACAGATAGTGGTTGTCGACCAACATGATAAAGATGTTGAGTCACAGACAAGAAATGTCGACCATCAGATAGACAATGTCAAGAATGCAAAATTTGGACCTAAACCTAAACTTGAACCTAAACAAGAAAGAAAAAATGAGCCTGAGATTATTTTTAAAGATGAACCTATTGAAGGACAAAGGAGACCACTTGTGCTAGCTAAGTATGTATGAAAACACTATAAACCTAAACAAATAATTGGAGATGCAAAATTTAGTGGTATTGGTGGAAAGAAACTCAAAGATGATACATGCTTACTTTGTGAATTTTAGCTCAAATCAGTGAAGGATTCTCTAGATAATGAAGATCAGATCCAAGCAATGAATAAAGAAATTGAGAAAATTGAGAAAAATAATACTTGGACCCTAGTACCAAGACCAAAAGACAAAAAATTTATTCGAACAAAGTGGGTTTTTAGGAATAAGCTAAATGAAAATGGTGAAGTTACAAAGAACAAGGAAAGATTAGTATGAAAAGGATATGCTCAAGAAGAAGGAGTTGACTATGGAGAAACTTTTTTCTCCTATGGCAAGACCAGAAGGGGTCAAAACTTTGCTTGCATAATCAACCTACAATAATTTCAAGGTATATCAGATGGATGTCAAATTCACATTTTTGAATGGTATTCTTGAGGAAGAAGTATACATAGAATAGTGTGAAGGATTTGTGGACCCAAACAAGAAGAATATGGTATGTAAACTAAAAAAAGCTCTTTATGGATTGAAACAAGCCCCAAGAGCATGGTATGAAAGACTAGATAATTATTTGGTGAAGATTGGTTTTGTAAGGACAAATGATAATAGTAACATATATTTGAAGACCAGTAGGAACAATGAAGTACTACTATCTAAAAATCTTGTTGACCACATCATATTCGGAGGTAAAGAAGCATTATGCAAATTATTTGTTGATGAAATGAAGAAAGAATTTGAAATGTCAATGTTTGATTAAATCAAATTCATTACTGGTTTGCAAGTATGTCAACTGAAATTTGGTATTTACATTACTCAATCCAAATACATCAAGGAGATACTAAAAATCTTTGGAATGGAAGAATCAAAATCAATGAGCACATCCATGTCTACAAGACATAAATTATCTAAAAATGATGAATTTGTTAATGTAAATTAGACCCTATACAGATCAATGATTGAAAAATTGAAATATGTTTCATAGTAGACCTGATATTGCATTATTTGTTGGGATAGTTCCTAGATTTTTGGAAAATCCTAAGGAGAATCACATGATGATAGTAAAAAGGACATTGAGATATCTGAAAAATATAGAAGAATATGAATTGTATTACAAGAGAAGTGATAGATTTGAACTAAAGGTATTCATTGATTCTAATTGGGCTAGAAATATTGATAACAAAAAAAGCACTAGTGGAGGTGCACTATTTTTAGGAAAGAGGTTGGTGTCATGGACAATCAAGAAACAAAACTATATTTCCCAATCAATAGCTAAATCTGAGTATGTAGAAACTACAGTGAATTGTTCAAACATTATGTGGATCAAGAAATTACTAAAAGGAATGAAAGAAGAAATTATAGATCCAATGGTTATCTATTGTGATAACATAAGTTTTATCAACATTTCAAAGAATCTAGTGATGCACACAAAAACAAAGCACATTTCTATCAAGTATCACTACTTGAGAGAGCTATTTCAAGATAGTTAGAATATGTGCACACCAAAGAATAAATTGTAGACATATTCAATAAAGCCTTACCTAAAGATGCTCATGAATATCTTAAAGGTAAATTAGGGGTGATTTCCTAAGCAAAGTAACTTAAGGAGAAAAGTTGCATTGCATCAAATGTGCTAATCAAATTACCCTACACATTGATGCAAAATAGTTCTACTTTGGGAGATGCTTAAGGTAGACAAGTTAAGCCTAGTAAAGAAAGAGAAACAACATAACAAATTAGTCATAAACAAATGATAGAATTCAGCTAGACATGCAAATATCTACATAATCCAAATGCTTGAAGTAATTGAGTGTTTTTGGCAATTTTGTCAAAGAAGGAGAGAATTACCAATGAGGGAGAGATAAACCTTAGAGGAAAAGAATTGTGAAAGAGAGAAGAGAGATATATTATAGAGGGAGAGATTTGAATATGAAGAATGACACAAATTGATAGAGGGAGTTTTCTAAAATTGCATAGATAGAAACATAATGAAACTAAGGATATTGGTTACTCATAGAAATGAAATCTTTTGGATTGCATGGTAATAAAGAGGGAGATTGTATTCTTGTATTGTAAGATGTATTGAGGTATTATCATCAATGCCAAAGAGGGAGATTATTAGAAACTAACAATTGGAACAAATCAAATCTAGTGATGATACATGTTGCTATCTGATCTAAATGTCATATCTATTTGATTGATGAAGAGGATTTGAGAATTTTCTCATAATAATAGTACCTAGAGGAAAGGTTGAGTTATGAAAGCAAAGCTACAGTGGACATTTTATTGGTTAGACTTTGATAAGACAAAGGTATTATTTATATCACATTGATGCTAAAGTCTTTATAGTATAAGTCAAGATATATTATTAATGTAAAGCTTGACCGAGAAATAGAGTAAAATATTAAGGAATTTCAAGTGATGCTAGTGTTAAGTACCAAGCCATAGTACAAGTCAAGCAAATCTAGTATTGACCAAGAATTAGTATCAACCAAGCAAGCTAGTTTATGCTAAGCAAATATTTATATAGTGACTAAGTGATTCAATGATGACTGAGTGTCAAAACTTAGTAATGGTTGAGTGATAGTATTTTGAATGTGTGTGAGGAATCATGATTTCTATCCAACTCAATCTATTTCTTGGGATATGGAAAGTATGTCAAAGATAAATTTTATGAGTTAGATCATTTAATTAAAGGAGAGGATTAGTTATAATACTTAAGATAAAATTTGATGGATGAGTAGTTTCTAGAAAAATGGAAGATGGACAAATACAATGAACCTAATGAATTAGATAGTAAACCCTAATATCTATAGTAATCATGAAAAATAGCAAAGCCAAAATTACCCACTTAAGAAGGCATAAAATGAAAGAGAATGTGTGTGAGAGAGTGAAGTGGGAGAAAGGAAATGCTTGTGCAAACGTTGTTGAATTTGATAAGTGAATCTAAGTAGAAGGCTTAAGTTTTTTGGAAGGAGGAGATTGGCTACTTGAAGGGTCGCAAAGCAAGTCAAGGAAAGAGATGACAAGGGGGAACTTATCAAAGAATCAACACATGAACCAAATAGTCATCTAAAACTACAAAAGTGAGTTGTAATCATATAGATCAAACATTGCTATTTTGTTTCTAATCATTGTAAACAGTTTGTATTAAAATCCTTTTAATCAAAGGTTGACCTGATAGTCAATGAAGGACTTAACAATCTATGTAAATTCTTTAGAAAGGCAACATTCTAATGGAATGGTCAAAGTCCTCTAACAAGACCACTCCTAGTAGGGTGATTAAATCCCCTAATTAGGTTGCATTTAACAATGTGTATTGTAACCTTTAACAGGGTTGGTTCCTAATAGAGCTCACTTCAAAAGAGTGAAAAATTGGTGACATATTGCTGGCAGTTTTTCCCAAATTGAGTTTCTACTTTAAATCCTAGTGTCAAACATGTGTTGAATGTTTTGTGATGTTTTACATTTACATGTGTAATGTCCCCAATTAGGACATTAGGGTTTTAATTTCGACTGCTCATATATTTTCCCTTTTTCTTCTGTATGAACTTCATAATCCTCTTATCTAATGATTCTTTTTCTATAGTTTATCCTCTCTCTATGTATATATTTTTATTGTAAGAGTCACGTCTCCTCAATAATTTAATTATATTGATTATATAATTATATTAATTATATCAATTATATATTTATACATTAATAAGCTTTGATCAATTAATATCATTATATTAATAATTATATTAATTATTATATCATTTGTTATTTTAATAACATATCAACTATATATTATAATATATTAATTTTAATATTATATTATATCAACTATAATGTATTTTAATATTATATTATAGTATTGCTATATTAAATATATCTTTAATCATAATATCTTTATTTATTAGATTCATATTTATATTATCATTATAATATGATATTATTATATGATTATAATATAATATAATATTGATAAATATAATATGGTATTAATTTCTGGGGAACATTGTGTGAGAGTTTTTGATGAAAAAACTCACACAATCTTCCCCAGAAATTAATACAATATTCATGGATTGTGGAAATCTGTTTGCTTTGAAATATAATATGATTATAATATAATATAGTCTTACTTTATATATAATACTTATTAAATTATATGTTAAAATGGGGATATCACAGTCCTCCCCTCTTGAATTTTCTTGCCCTCAAGCAAAACCTTTCATACACAAACTTTGTCATAGACACAAAACATAGTTGCATTCAAAGACAAGAGAAATTTATGAAATATACATCAAAACACAAAGCACACATAATGTAGACAGATCACGAAAACACAAAGTAGATACAATGTAGATAGATGAAGACACAGAGCAAACACGATGCAAACACATCATACATTATTTTTCACAAATGAAGCTGAGCAAAGGGAATAATTTATAAAATATGTTTTTCCAGCACATTTTTTTATCATAATTCCTACAACACAAAAAATTATTAGCATGTACATGTATATAGTAGCTTCAAGAAAGATTAGTCATGATAAATTACTTTTGAACCAATATCCTACCAAGCCCAAGAGTGGAACTTTGCCCCTCTTGGCCTTGATGGCAGCCATTAACATCCATCAAGGTGGTCTACTTGGAATATTTTCAACTGAATAGAGTTGACATGATGTCAAATCTTAATCAATCTAAGCCCAGGAGTGGAACTTTGGCCCTCCTGGCCTTGATGGAAGCCAGTTACATCCATCAAGGTGTTCTACTTAGATGGTAATCTTATTCTTCCTACCTAAGCCCAAGAGTGGAACTTTGGCCCTCTTGGCCTTGATGGCAGCCAGTGACATCCATCAAGGTGGTCTACTTAGGAGGTAATCTTATTCTCCTTAAATATCCTACCTAAGTCCAAGAGTGGAACTTTGGCCCTCTTGGCCTTGATGCAAGCCAATGACATCCATCAAGGTGGTCTACTTAGGAGGTAATTGGATTCACCACTTTATATCCTTTCTAGCTTGATATTTTATTCTTCCTCTTTGCTTTAAGATTGGATCTTGTCATCCTTCAATTTTGATGGCAAGATGACTCCTTCCAACCAAGATATGCCTAATAACACAATTTGTAAAAGTTATATTAGTGATTTGGTTATATAATGTTGTTAAATAAGATTGAAAATTTAATAGTAACTCTAACTTAAAATTACAATATCTTCTAACTAAGTAAAGATATTTATATTCAATGTAAAATAATTTAGGAAATAGAACTTATCTTTATTTAGAGAAATATGCTTGAAATTTATGCAAGTCCTTGTAGACTTTATTGTTTTATTACTTATCCTCCTAGAAGCTTGAGTCGAAATAATAGCCTATCACAAAGAATTAATGTAGGCTGATTTGGCTTCTTTTTAAATCTTAAAATTTATTTTGACTACCTTCATGTCCTTCATCTTCGAATTTCTTCCATGTCCTTTGTATATATTTTTGCTGATAAATTCATTTATAATGACAATTTTGAACTTATCCTTCATCTTAAATTTGCCACTTATATACAATAAAATCATCAACATAAATAGGTAATTTCACTCTTCTCTTAAATTTTTTTTTAAATTTATAAATATCTATCTTACTATATCACTTTCCATAAAAAGTCTTTTTAACTTGCATGATGTTCTTTTCCTTTACCTCAAATACTCTTTGTACTACCTATTTTTACTCATTCAAGAAGGAAATTTTCATAACCATTAACCTCTTAGCTTTCTAAACTTCATTGGACATTATGTACATGGTGGAGTCACTTTTATAAAAGGCGTAAACAAAGATGTTGTTAATGAGGAAGGCTTGACGGCTCTGGACATTGCAAGAGAGAACACAAAGCACTATGAATCTCACAAATTAATTGCAATGCTGGCTAATTATCCTCCCAAGAAAAGGCATTTCCTCTATACGTCCCTAAAGGTGAGCTCACAAAAGTACAAGAATGCCATTAACTTGGTGAACAAAGCATATGAAGACAGGTGTATTTGAACGTTGATTCCTTCTCTAGTTTGCTGACACACATCATTTTTAATGATTCCCCCAAACATTGAGATAATGATAGTCAGATATAATGATATTCTACCTCATAATCTTGTTCTATTCTAGTGTGTGCATTGTACTTCTATAAATTGATAAATCCTCAATAGCCTCCACAAACTGATAGAGACCAAAAATAAATCATCATATTTTCTAACAAAACAGGACTTGAAGAATGCTCCCAAACTAGAGAAATAATGAATAAGCATGCTAATACAGGTCATTTTGCATCATCGGCCATTTCTAGTTTCTTCCCCCTATCAAAGATGATGGAATGTGCACCATGCTCTTCTGCCTTACAGATGCGTGGATGAACTTAATGATGCAAGACCTAGGAAAATTACCAAATTATGTTAGTACATCATTGAAAAAAAATTAACCAGATAAGAGCTACATTATGTAATGGCATGGACTACTTTACAACTTCTAGACTTGAACTCTCGAGAATGAATAAATCAGGTTAAAGCTATGGCTTCTCTTCATCACTAAGTAATTGTACAATAGAATGGATGACTTTCCTTTCTGCCACAACAAATCTTTCCTCTCTGGGATTCATTCTGCCGATGAATGTGACCACTCAAAATAATTATAGACGTACTACAACTTAGGCAAGTACTTCTAGCCAGTGGCAGTGAAATTCTACATGAATGATAATTTTCTAGCTGTATAACACGTTCATCACTGTATATTGGAGATCAAAATAAATATTTCAATACAATTGCTGCTCAAAAGAAAGCCTCCAATTTAAGAAATTGTTGTTGGTTGATATTTCTAATCATGATCGAATTTCCATAGATGCTCTGGTTTCTATCTCAATGTAAAGTGCAGGCAGATTTATCTACCAACTGCTAACAATTTTTGTAATAATATTTTTATAGTTTCTTATTCCACAGGATGGCAAGATCATGCTCTGATACCACTTGTAATGTCCCCAATTAGGACATTAGGGTTTTAATTTTGGCTACTCATATATTTTCCCTTTTTCTTTTGTATGAACTTCATAATCCTCTTATCTGATGATTCTTTTTCTATAGTTTATCCTCTCTCTATGTATATATTTTTATTGTAAGAGTCACGTCTCCTCAATAATTTAATTATATTGATTATATAATTATATTAATTATATCAATTATATATTTATACATTAATAAGCTTTGATCAATTAATATCATTATATTAATTATTATATCATATGTTATTTTAATAACATATCAACTATATATTATAATATATTAATTTTAATATTATATTATATCAACTATAATATATTTTAATATTATATTATAGTATTGCTATATTAAATGTATCTTTAATCATAATATCTTTATTTATTAGATTCATATTTATATTATCATTATAATATGATATTATTATATGATTATAATATAATATAATATTGATAAATATAATATGATTATAATATAATATAGTATTACTTTATATATAATACTTATTAAATTATATGTTAAAATGGGGATATCGCAACATGATTTACATTCAAAAAGTCTATTATCTTAGGACAATGAACTATTAGTAATTTTGTTAATCACTATACAGTAGAGACCAAGCTACAACAAGATAAGAAAAACAATGAATGTTTGATGTTTGATGTTTGATTATTCAAATGGTACTTATGGACCTTGAGTAAATGATTCCCCCTCCCCTCTCAATTATTCTAATTATTTCTAACAGATCTTTTTCCTCGAGCCTTAGATATAATGGTTTCAATTCCTCTACTTCTCGATATGGTATGAGTTGATTCTCTCTAGTGACTTCATTTTGAGTCCAAGACATAAATGTTTTGTGTTAGATATCCCCCACATACATTATCATCCAAAATAGTTGGGTTATGCATGTACAACTTACATTAAAAAAAAGTAATGATTATAGGAGATTGTTGAAATGCATAATAGAACTCATGGGGAGTGTTTAAGAGGAGTTAAGGCCTTGAACAACCCAATTCATCTTACAATTCAACATCTAATCTTCAAGGAACAAAGCATAAACTTGTGTTGGAGGTCTACACTAAAGAAGTTTGAGCACTAATGTAGTCAATTAAGTGACCTTATTTGTAACACCATAATATTTTCCTCTTGGTCCAAAAACTCTCACTACTAATTTTTTTTTTTTTTTTGTAGTTTCTTCTTTTCCTCCATCCACGTAGCCTTTTTTGTTAAAAATTGTTGGCAAAGATTGAGGCCTACTACTGCTAGTATGGAAAGGTTTGGTGGAGGCATTGGTCCATATTTATGAATATCTACCCACCTAGAACCATCATCATTATTTGTTTCATTATTTTTAGGCTTCTTTGATTGAGGATTGGCATCAAAAGTTATTTTTCATAAGACTATGGCTTTCTCTATGTTACCTTCTATTGGTTATTGTAGTTGAGGTTCTTCTTCCATTTGTTGAGTAGCCTGCACTAAGGTTTCCAAACCTTCATTAACCAATTGCTTCACAACTTGATCAACAATTCTCACATTAATTGTAGGAAAATCTTCATCAAGATTATGTGGATCATCATTTAGAAGTTGTTCTTGTTCATTAGTGAAAACAAATATGTTATCATTATCAAACTCATACATAGTTTGAAGATCTTCTCTTTTACTTTGAAAAATGAAGTTACCATGATCATAATCATTGTCAATATTGTCATCCCTAATATGAACAATATCTTCCTAAGACTGACTAGGATCTTGTGGCACATTTTCTAAATATATTCCCAATTCTTCAAACTTATCATGTTCAAGGATTTCTTCATTAATTTTAGAGGCATCTTCTTGAAGAAATTCATCAACAAGGTTATCTATAGAACCTTTAGAGATTCACTTACTTTTTCTCATAGATGTTTTAGCTTTAGACACCTTTTTCTTCTTCGTTGAAGATTCTCCTTCAGCACAAGTTACATGAGTCTCTTTTTGGAGTTTATTTCTTTTAATAGATGATGAAATCATGACATTTTTACCCTTGACATCCCTTGGACCTTATATTTGATTGGGATTAGTTCTTCCTAATTCCTAAACTAGTTCTTTTTCACCTTTACTTGCAGAATACCTAGTTTTTACACCAATCTATGATTAGTGTGAGGTAGGGTTATCTTTAGTCACAATTTTTTCTTTTCCTTTCCTTTCCTTTCAATAGGAATAGATAGTGATTTTTCCACCACCTTTTTATTTTTCTAATTATATGACTGAGGACTCTCTAAGGACTTGACAGAGATAGTTTGTTCTACAACTTTTATGGTACCAGTTGTTGTAGTGACCCTATCTCCTATTCCTAAGCCCCTAGGTCCTCCACTTGTTGGAAAAAAATCACTCTTTAATAGAAAATCATCCCATGAAAAAGTAGAACTCTAACTTAATTCTCTTTCAACTAGTAATTTAATCAAATAGTGGTTTGAGACTAAATTTGGCTTGCCTTCTTGAACAGATGTAATTCATTTCTTTAAAAGACTAAACAAGAAATGTGGAAGGTTGATTGATCAGTTGTCATGCCTCGAACAAATAAGAATCTTGAAATGAATAATGTGTAACCATTGATGCCTTCCCTCACATATAATGTACTACATAATATAAAAAGCACATTAATTGTGGGGCTCCTAAATAAATAACCTCCTTGTGCCTTGCTTTCTATCTATTCCCAATTTCTTGTCTATATGTAAGGTGAATTATGCTCTTATCGAATGTGGATCCATTTCTTCTTCAAATAATTTACCTTCCTATGGTAACCCAAAGACTTCTAAAATTATTTCTTGGTTACATTCAACCCTAAGCTCTTTTACCATGGCTATCCCATTGTTTAGGGAATTGAAGAACTGAAATGCAATCTCCTCATCCCAAGTTGTAAGCCTCTAAAAATATTGAAGCCATCCACAATTTTCAAACAATGGCTAAAAATCATTATCTTGGAGGATAATATTATAAACTATGGGTTCATACCAAATTAGATCTCCCTCCATTGTTATGCTAACTAGATATCACTCAAAGGACAACATAAAATTGCCAAAAAAAAATAGGAGAATTGCAAAGATTTGTAAAGCACTTTTGAGATGATAGCAAGAATAAAAAATGAAATATTTGCACAATTGTCTCCATCTCACACCATGCCATAACATAATATCATGTAATTTTTATACTTAACTCTCATCCTTTCATTCCATAAATGTCTTTATTTTTGTACTTTTAAAAGGAAGTTAAATGTCACATCAATCTAATGAGTTTGAAACCTATGATATGGCATATCTTCAAATGATCACCCATGCTACAACATATTAACTTATCATGTGATTATAAGATATAATGTACATAAAATAATATTTTCATACTATTCCCCCCAAATTAAAAGAAGGAATGGGTCCCACCATGTATTGAGAGAAAAGGATAGTAGAAGCCCACAAAAAACTTAACTACAAAATTAAAGAAAATGAACAAGAATGTACAATTGCATGGTACTAACCTAGCAATATAGATGGAGAAAATATTTTTGTGTTGTATAGCTCAATGTTGCAATGAGGGTGAGGTGGATGGGTGGTATAGATAAAAGGTGATATGGATTTTATATGGAGAAAGTGAGGAATTATTATGAACTTTAATTAGAGTTGAAGAAGTAGGGCATGCTAAGTAGAAGACTCAGGTGCCTTGGTTGTAAGAGATTTGAATCAAACTGGATCAATTGTGGACAACTACATAACTCCATTATTATACACTGCTTCTATATCATATGGTCCTAATCATTTGGTTTGGAACTTACCTAGATTACGTTAGTATCTAGAATCATAGAGTAGTGCCCAATCACTCACTTTGAATTGCTTATCCTTAATAAATCTATCATTCCATTTCTTGTGTTATTTTTTAATTAACTTGGTATTAAGCAAGATATATTTTTGAAACTCATCAAGTCCATTCAGCTATAGGATGCATTCTTTTTGGGCATTATGGAGATTATTGTTGAGCTCTAATGCAGTGTGGAGTATTTTGTGTTCAAACTCAATTGACATCATAGTAGTTTTCCCGTAGACCAATTAAAAAGGATTAAATCTCATTGTTGTCTTTTATGTTGTTCTATATGCCTATAATGCCTCTAGAAGCTTGGATCCCCAATCCTTCTTATGTATTTGAACAATCTTTGTCAAAATTACTTCTATTTCCCTATTTGTTATCTTAGCTTGACCATTAGCTTGAGGATGGTAAGGAGATAATTTACCATGCTAAATAGTATATTCATTCATAAGGGCATTAATGAGATTAGATATAAATTGGGCTCCTTGATCAACCACTAATTCTCTAGGTGCACTAAATCTTGTAAAAAATGATTTCATAAGAATTCTTCCATATTATTATCCCTAGCATGTTTCATAGGTTTTGCTTCAACCCATTTAGTGACATAATTAGTACATGCCAAAATGTAAGATATACCTTTGGATGGAGGGTCTATTGCTCCAAAAAAATCTATTCCCCATTTATCAAATGGTGTAACAACTACTTGTAGTTGCAGGGGAATTTCATCTGATTTAGTTGGCCTACCCATTTGCTGATTTCTAACACATTTCTTGGTGTATTTTGTTGCATCCTTATGAAGAGTTATCCAATAATATTGAATTTTCAAGATTTTGAATGTTTTCCTTTTAGATACAAAATGTCCCCTACATGGTTCATCATGGTAGACCTATAGGATATCATAATTTTCATCTACTATTATACATTTGCACATGACTTGATTAGGTTCAGTATAAAACAAGCAACTAGCTATTGAAGAAAGATCAAAACTCTTATCAGCTAGTAGTCTTTTATCCTTAGGAGAGAAATTGGTTGGGGTTCGCCCTATGATGAGATAATTTTCAATGTCAGCATACCATGGATTGTGTGCTATCAAAGAGAATAAATGTTCATTTAAGAAGCTACCATTAATAATTGTAGGATCATCAAGCACATATAACTATGAAAGGAAATCTACCACTACATTAGCCTTTCCTAGTTTATCTATTACTTTGATGTCAAATTCCTACATGAGTAATAACCAACGAGCTAATCTTCCTAAAATGGTAGGCTTATTCATGATCCATTTGATGGAAGCATAGTCAGTGTGCACAAAAATCTGATAACTAGTGATGTAATGTCTAAATTTGTTAAGTGCATAAATAACAACCAGCAATTCTTTTTCTATGATAGTATAATTCAATCCAGCTCCTTGCAATTTTTTGTTGATATAGTAGATAATGGTCCACCTCACAATAGGTATGTGATAATCATGCCCAAGGCCTTACTTAGGAATAATTTATTCAATCTAAGGATTACTTCTCCCACCACAAGGTGCATTTAATTTGTCAACCCAAGGACATATACATAAAATGGTTGGCACAGTATGTGCACTAGGTCTCTTAAGGAGTCATTATGCTTATGTTGTAGGAAAGTAAAATGCATACAAGGAACCTACATTAGTGTTGTAGGAAAGTAACACACTTAACTCTTTGCTGAAATGAATGCTGAAAATACAACTCTATGCTAACCTATATTTCAGCTCAAACCATCCACTATAACTACTCTTGCAGATGCTATGGAAACATTCACAAAGTATGATGTTGCAAGAAGAAACTTATAACTTCTATCTGAAATACAAGAAATGTTGGAAGTAATTCTATACTACTCTAATTTGATCCACCTCCCAAGTGGGCCCCCATGGTTGGCTTCTGCTAATCTACTAATATAGAATGTAAACCAAGAATTATTTCATTCTATTTCAAAAATCCTTAAATAAGAACAATACATAAAACTATAAAATAACTCACTACAAGAGTCAACAATATTTTTCCATAAACTTTTCTCAACCCAAAAACTATCGATCAAATCCCTATAAATAGAGGATCAAAACTTATTCTAAAATAGGAAAGAAAATAAATTGACTAAAAATCCACCAAAGAAGAAGAAGGAAATATAACAGCTCATGGTATAAGTAAGAAAGTTTGGGTAACCAATTCAATACAATAGTAAATGCAAAGGGGATATAGCAACACTTCATCCTTGCATTCTTGGAATAAGAGCTCCTCCTTTGTAGTAGTCATGTCTTCTAGTGCCATTATGATTCTTCCACCATAGTTGGGCCTTAATGCTCCTCCTCAAATGTTGTCAACCATTCTCCAGCTTCTCCCTTTCCTAACAAGTTAGTTGTGATGTAGAAATATTAATGCAAATAAGCATAATCAAATTAAATCCAAATATTAGAATACAAATTCTAATGGTTATATGAAAGAATACATTATATGTATAATATTGGCAAAATATGACATAACTATCTACCCATGGGTTAATGGTTCTATCTGGACTTTGTCATAAGTTCAACTAGTTACAAGTTCACAAAAGTCCTGGCAATATTTAAAATAGATTATTAAAATTAACATAAATATAGGCAATAATTGGCCTCATCATCTACCCCCTAGTAAGTTTAATGCTTGTCCTCAAGCATTGCATCTTCTGGCCATTAATTGAAAGTCTCCAACCTCAGTCTTCCCTCACCTGTTACTCTTGAAGGTGTAGTAGAATCCTCTTGTTCTTTCCCAGACTTCCCTTCTATGACCCTCTTGCAACCTACCAAGTCATTCAGAGTTGATGTCATATAGGGGCCAAAGGAGCATAGGTGGCTACATCATTAATGTACACCAAAGTTCTAGTCTAGTTTTCCTTCCTAGCTACATGTATTTTGGAGCTCAGTGAAGGGTTGCCTCTAGGTTGATAGGGTTGTGTGATTCTGACCTTTTGACTCCCTTAGGCAGTCTACCCCATCTTCTTTTGACATTAGCCATGGCTCTTTGAAAGAAAAAGTAAAGCATGTAATCATATTCTACATATACTTTTTTTTTGGCCTCAAAGATTTATTTTCTTATTTCCTTGTGAACATCTCCATAGGTTAGCCTGAACCAATCCCTAAGGATTTCCTCTGGTTTATTGCTTTCTCCTCTTAATGGCATGGGCTTTGTTCTTTGTTCATCTCTGTAATTGTTTAGTTGTCTATCATAATTGGCCTCATTGTGCATCCAAGACATTAGGGCCCTAAGGTGTATATCCCCTATATAAAGTAGAGAGTTCCATTGAGTTTCTATAGGGATAATGAAATTATGCACATACAATTCATAGAGTAAATTTTTCATACCATGATGGAAGATTTTGGTACAAACACATAATTCCTGAGCTGGCCTAAATTTTGTATTTATATCTTTTAGGGTCATCATTAACTAGAATTAAAGGGACTATTCTTTTAAACAAATAGCATAGATCCTAGGTGGTGGCCTACAAGAAATTGTTTGGTCAGAAAGTTTTAGGGCATGATCCATCTTTTTCTTCTATCTCACTAATTTCTCTTTTAATTCTACAATTTGTTCACCTTGGTCTATTATTACCTTGGTCTATTATTAGGGCATGGTGAGTAACAGAATTTTCCTTTCCTTTCTGGCTTTCCTCAGCACTGCTACATAACATATTGTACAAGAAATTGGAAACATTTACTAGAAAATTATGCCTTACATAACTGAGTAACTTAAAATGATGTGCATACAAATTAGAAAATCTTCCTTCACAAGTAAAATACTTGATAATATGTATGGCCAACTCATTGTATAGTGGTAGAAGAGACATTCTTTTGCATCCCTACTTAGTAATATCCAATGGAGGGTCACTTGGTAGGAAAAATTGGGTCTTAGTTGATCTAGCATCATGCACATTGGGGTACTATTCTCCTATTGTTGGTAGCCCATTTACTTCTACTATTCATTCCTCTATGGCAAAAACTATCGATCCTCATATTGTTGCTTCACCTTCCTCAAATGTATGTATAAATTTAGTAGCTACTTCTTCATCAAACTCTATTAATTTCAAGAGATATCCTAGTCATCCACATGCATTAAATCTTCTTATTGCTTCAACATCAGAAAGTAAAACACTATGTTCTATTGCTGCATGTCACTACAATTGTCCTCCCATTTGTGCTTACTAATTTCAACCTCTACTCTATTTACAATATTTACCTTCTTCCATTCCATAAATCTCAGACTCTCTTTTTTTTTTAAAAACCACAGATCCTTTTCACATTCTTTTCTATGAATTTTTGTCATGAACAATAACAATGTGGTTTTAATGAGGATAAATCATAGATATATGAGAATTGCTTCAAAATTTAGTTTGGATCACATCTTAGTCTGACAATGAAGAATTATTCAAGAATAAAGGTACGACACTTGACCCTTGCCTACTATGGCAACTGGATTTTAATCAAACAAAGAGAGAGTACAGATTTGAAGATCTTTAATGAATACATAGAAATGTCATTGGGAATTAGTAACCTTCCCTACCCCCTACAAAACTTGGACAAGTTTCCTCACTTGTCATACTTGGCACAAGGTACAAAACTGGTGTAATGACACAATGATATATTTAATGTAGTAATAGATATAACCAGCAAAATCTATGTGCTATAAATGAATAAAATTTGAAAAGCTTATACATACCAATTTGATCATTGTACGTGCCAGATAAAGGTAGCAAGAGTCGAAGAATGACATTGACAACATACATCAGCAGAGTTGCTATATTATTGAAAGCATAGGAAAATGATGACATGGAAGGTGGGTGGGTGGTAGAGAAAGAAATGAGATGAGTTAAAAAAGAAGAATTTAGAAAGTGAATGGAGAATTGAACTTTGTGGAAACATAATTTTTTTATTATGGGCATGCTCGAAGGAATTCTTATTGAAGAGCTATAGGTAGAAGGTTGGCACCTTCTACTGTAAGAAGTTTTACCTGTTGTGCATTTCAAACTGACTATTGAAATTGTTGCAGGAAGTTTTCTTTCATTTGGGGTTGTTTATACAACTTTATCAAATGTCCATTGACTAATAACTTTAAGTTTACTAGATCAATTATGGTTAACTAGACAACTCCATTTGCAAATACATGGCTTCTTTCAAAGGGACCCAGCCATCGTGTCTATAGCTTGCCTGGTATCTCTTTAAATCTAGAATCATTAAGCAATGCCCAGTTGCCAATTTGAAATTGCTTACTCTTAATGTGGGAGTTGTGCCATTGTTTCCTTTGCTTCTATATGATTTTTGTGCATTCCACGGTAGACTTGTGCATTTCATCCAAAGAATTATGATGTAGTAAGTGCTCTATCTATGTTGCAAGAAGATCAATATTTAACTCCAATGTTGTTCTTAAAGTGTTGTGTTTAAATTCAATGGGTAGCATTCTATTTTTTCATACAACAACTTAAATGGTGTGAATCATGTGGTGGTCTTCCATGTTGTTCGGTATGCCCAAACAGCTTCCGGTAGTCCACTGCTCCAATCTCTACGATGCAAATGAACTGCATTTGTCAAGATGGCTTCTATCTCCTAATTTGTAACTTTTCTTGTCCATTAGTTTGAGGATGATAGGGGCTTGATTTCTGATGTCTTATATTATTTTCCTTCATGAGTTTTATGATCAGATTTGAAGTGAAATGAGCACCCTGGTTAGTAACAATTTTTCTAGGTATTCCATATCGAGTAAATATTTCTTCATATAGAAATTTGGTAACTTTATGGTCATAGGCATGCTTCACAGCGTTGACTTTGACCCATTTTGTCAAGTAGTCAGTGCATACAAGGATATATTATTTCCCATTGGATGGAGGATCTATTGGACCAATGAATTCCATGCCCCATTTGTCAAATAGTGTTAACACCATCTATGAATTGAGAGGCATTTCATTTGTTCTTATTGGTCAACCCATCATCTAACATTTATCACACTTTTGTGTATAGTTGGCTACATCTTTATGAAGTGTAAGCCAATAGTAACCAATTGTTAAAATCTTCAACACTATTCTTTTTACTACAAAGTGCCCCCCACATGGTTCATTGTGACATATATGTAGAATGTCATATGTCTCTTCTTCTTGTACACATCTCCTCATAACTTAATCAAGTCTAGTGTAAAATAGTATGTTATTAATCCAAGAGAAATAGAAGCTTTTCTCTATAATGGCCTCTTATCCTTGTAAGAGAAATGTGTTGGCATTTTATTAGTTGCAATGTAATTAGCTATGTCTGCATACCATGGGGTTTGGACAACAATATGAAATAAATGTTCATCTAGAAATGTATCATCTATCAAAGTAGTATCTTCTTCATCATGGTGGATTCTAGATAGATAATCAGCTATCATATTTTCTCTCCCAAGTTTGTTAATGATTGCGATATCAAATTCCTACAAAAGAAGTAGCCATCTTGCTAACCTGCTTATAATGGCTGGTTTATTCATGAGATACTTAATTGTTGCATGGTTAATATGAACAAATATAGGATAATCAGTTATATAATTCCAAAATTGATTCAGAGCATAAACTATTTCTAACAGTTTTTTTTCAGTCACTGTATAATTTAACTTTGGTACATGAAGGCTCTCATTGACATTGTAAATTGCATTTTCAAAGTGTTGAGATTTTTTTCCTAGGACTGTACCTATGGCATAGTCAAAAGCATCTATATGTATTTGAAATGGCAGAGTCCAATCATGACCCCTAAGTATGGGTGTAGTTATCAACAGTGACTTGAGCTGCCAAAAGGAGTCATCACATTCCATTGTCCAGGAAAATTTAGCCTCTTTGGCAAGTAAAGTATATAGAGGACTAGTTGTCTAACTAAAGTTTTTGGTAAACCTCCTATAATAGCCAACATGTCCTAGGGAATATTTGACTTCTTTTTTCTTTTTTGGAGTAGGGAGTGTGAGAATTACCTCTACTTTCACAGGGTTTACCTAGATTATAGTTTCAAAGATAAAATGTCCCAATACCACACCTTCCTACATCATTAGAAAGCATTTCTCACTATTAAGAGACAGTTTATATGCTTCACATAAGATTAGTACTTTCTCCAATTTTTCTAAGGCTTCCTCAAATGTGCCACCAAATGTAGTGAAGTCGTCCATGTATATCTCCATGCAATCATGTGATATGTCAGCAAAGATGTTGATTACAACTCTTTGGAAAGTAGCAAGTGCATTGCATAAACCAAATGGTAATATAGAATAGGCATAGGTACCCCCAAGAACATGTAAATGCGGTCTTCTCTTGATCTTCTAGAGCAATATATCCATCCAGAAACTAGAAGTATTTCTTTCTAGCCAAAGTATCCAAAACTTGATCAATAAAGGGTAAAAGAAAGTGATCCTTCTTGGTGGTATTATTTAATTCTCTGTAATCCACACATATGCTCTACTTTCCTCCATTCTTAGGTACAATAACTAATGGTGTTACCCATTTTTTTTCAAAGATTGGATAGATGAATCCAACATCCAACAACTTCTATAACTAAGTCTTAACTATTTTGTGCAATGCTAGATTTATTCTCTTATGAGCCTGATGGAGTGGCAAGCTTCCATCATTGATGTAAATCCTATGGGTGTAGATTTTAGGGCTCAGTCCTATCATATCCTTATATTCTTAAGCAAATTCTTTTTCATGTTGATTGAGGAGCTTGGTTGACAATTCCAATTGTGATAGGGACAACTTGTTGTTTACATGGAGATTATGACAAGGAGAAAGTTCCACAATAGTTATTAATTTTACCATTGACACTTTTGGTATTCTACTAGTAACTATTTCACTTGGTAGTAATTGGTTAATTATCTCAAGGCTTGTTGGGTAAACATAGTCTTCATAGGTACATAGCTTTAAGATAAAACTTTCAGCAATATTTTTGGCCATGATACACTCATTAGTAAGAATGATATGTACTACCTCATCTTCCTCCTGCATTTTTAGAAAAGAGTGACTATGCAACATCATGGTTTGAACTATAGAATTTAGTTCTTCCTCTTCATCTCCTAAATCTGGCCAAATTGGTTCTCCCAAGTTTGGTTGGGGTTAGGCAGGTGGATACAGCTCTAGCTTCCTTATAGTTTGAATATTTGAAATTGTCATACTACCTGATCTGCAACTAATTTTAGCATTAGTGGTGGCTAACTAGGATCTTCCTAATAAAATAGGATAGCCAACAAGTTTTACTTTGGGTGATAGGATAAGAAAATCAATAGGGTATTACCATGAATATAAAGCCACTATCACATTTTCTATGAGACCATCTAGAGTGACAATTGAACTATTATAAAGTTGTAACACTATGGGAGTTGTTCTTAAGCCTTCCATACATAACCTATGCATTGTATCTTACTCATCACATTTATTTTTGCTCATAGATCAACTAATGCATTTTTCATAGCCTGTCCATTTATGATTAGATTAACTACTAGACTACTAGGATCTAAATACTTTGGTATCACTACCTTCCCTAACATGATATCTACTAATTTCCCAACAACATGGACTTTTTGAGGATGTTTCTTCTTTTTCCCTAGCTTCTTAAGGCATGCTTCCTTAATAGCCTTTCCATAAAGAGGGACATCCTTGATAACTTGGAATAGAGGAATTTGGATGTGCATGTTTTTCAATTGCTCAACAATGTCAAATTTCTCTTCCTCTTGGGATATATATTTCTCTTTATTTAGCCTATGTGGAAAGGGAGGATTCATGGAGGTACGGTCAATAGTCTTGCTAGGTACATCATTTGGTGGGTTGGTATTTGGCAATATAGCTTCTGGAAGTGGTGTTGAAGAAGTGTCTAAAACTTCTATGATAATAGGGTATTCTGGTGTAGGAAAAGTTGTAGGGTAAGTGCACAAAGTTGTGGTGCCAAAAGGGGGGTATAAGTGGACACCTTTTTCCTGAAATCAGCAAATTCTAGACTTCAACAAGAATTTGAAGATAGTTATGCTCAAATTTTTAAGATATGACAAAAAAAAAAGTTGTAGTCCTTTGAATCTAGTTTCTAAACTACTAATTTTTTTTGCAAAATGGTTTAGTTTTAGGTACTCAAAAAAGGGGGCCACAGAAAGTGGTACTGTTTATTCCAAAAAAACATAACATAGTACAAAGTGTGGCCCCCCTAAAATTTTAACTTTTTTTTTGAAATTCTTTAATCGCTCCAGTCAAAAGTTACCTAACACTATGTAGTTTATCCCAAATTTTTCGAGTAATTTTATAATGTGTATTTTTTTTTAATGAATTTTTTAATTAGACCCATCCCAAAAATGTGAAATATCTGTGTGCTCCCCCTAGAAATGATTGAAAACTAATCTAAAATCAAAACTTCTTTTTTTCAAAGTGTGTAGAATGGAGTCTAGTTTCTAAAAAACTAAGTTGTTACAAAATTTGATGAATGAGCTAAAATCTACAACCCAATTAGTACATGGTAGTTTTTGACAAAAAATGAACATACATTCAAAAGAAATTATAGATGAAAGACTTAAAATAGTTCAAATTAAAAATAAATTATATGGTTAGATAGCTAACACAGAGACCTATAATGTTATGTAACCTGATCTTATCAATACCCAACCACGAGGAATCTTGAAGGGGAGCACACAAGAAAAATCAATCATTTTTTGTATGTTTGCTGGAAAACATGTCTCAGACCTATTTATAAACTCCAAACCTTTGGGTTGGATCTCCAAGGAAAAACCAAGCCTTAGGCTTTGTTTTAATGCAAAGCTTTGAATAGCGTGTGCGCCCTATAGCGCGCACACACTATTAAAATGCTATTGCACACGCTATAGTGCACATGCACTATTGAGACCTAAATTGCAAACCAAAACCAAGAGAGAGCTAGGGGGGTGGGGCAAGGGAATGGCTATTTGTGTGTGTGAGAGAGATAGAGAGAAAGTAGGGGATGGGAGAGTGGAGAGAGGAAGTGAGAAAGACTAGGGGTGGCAGAGAGAGTATAGGATGGGAGATAGAGGAAATGTGAGAGAGTAGGGGTGGCAAAGAGAGTACAAGATGCAAGAGAGAGGAAGTGTGAGAGAGAGAGTAGAGGTGGAAAAGAGAGAGTACGGGATGGGGGAGAGAGATTGAAAGTCGGGGATGGAAGAGAGAGGAAGTGTGAGAGAGAGTACAAGTTGGGAGAGAGAGATTGAGAGTAGGGGATGGGGGAGAGATAGAGTAAGTGGTGGGAGACGGAGTGGGAGAGGAAGAGTGAGAGAGAGGAGGATGGGAGTGCATGTGTGTGAAAGAGAGAGAGTAGGGAATGGGAGAGGGGGAAGATAGAGTAGCTTGAGAGAGAGTAGGGGATGGAAGAGAGAGTAGGGGATGGAAGAGAGAGTAGGCGATGGGAGAGGGAGTGGGAGAGGGAGAGAGAGAGGGGGGATGGAAATGTGTGTAAGAGAGAAAGAGAGAGAGTGTGAAAATGTGAGAGAGGGTAGGGGGTAGCAGAGAGAGAGTAGAGAGGGAGAGAGTGAGAGAGAGAGAGAGAGAGTGAGAGAGAGAGTGAGAGTAGGTAGTGGGAGAGGGAGAGCGAGTGAGAGAGAAAGTAGAGGATGGGAGAGGAGAGAGGGGGGGTGGGTGTTTGTGAAAGAGAGAGAGTAGGGAATGAGAGAGGGGAGAGAGAGATAGAGAGAGTAGGGGATGGGATAGAAAGGGAGTAGGCAATGGCAGAGGGAGTGGGAGAGGGAGAGATAGCGTGGATGGAAGAGAAAGAGATTAGGCAATGGCAGAGGGAGTGGGAGAGGGAGAGAGAGGGGGGATGGAAGTGTGTGTAAGAGAGAAAGTAGGGGATGGGAGAGAGTGTGAGAGTGTGAGAGAAAGTAGGGGTGGCAAAGAGAGAGAGTGAGAGTAGGGGATGGGAGAGAGAGGGAGAGAGTGAGAGAGAGAGATAGTAGGCGATGGGAGAGGGAGTGGGAGGGAGAGAGAGAGGGGGGGGGGGGGGAATGGAAGTGTGTAAGAGAGATAGAGTTGGGGATGGGAGAGAGTAGGCAATGGGAGAGGGAGTGTGAGAGAGAGAGGGGGGGGGGAATGGGAATGTGTATAAGAGAGATAGAGTAGGGGATGGGAGAGAGTGTGAGAGTTTGAGAGAGCGTAGGGGGTGGTAGAGAGAGCTTGTACAGGATGGGGGTGAGAGAGAGAGAGTAGGGGATGGGAGAGAGAAAGTAAAGAGGGAAAGAGAGTACTTGAGAGAGAGAGAGAGAGATAGTAGGTGGTGCAAGAGGGAGTGGGAGAGGGAGAGAGAGGGGGGATGGGAGTGTGTGTGACAAATCTAGAGAGTAGGGGATGGGAGAGGAGAGAGAGAGGGGGGGGATGGGAGAGAGGAGAGAGAGAGTAGGGGATGGGGGAGAGAAAGTAGGCAGTGGGAGAGGGAGAGGGAGAGGGAGAGGGAGAGAGAGAGAGGGGGAATGGGAATGTGTGTAAGAGAGATAGAGTAGGGGATGGGAGAGAGTGTGAGAGTGTGAGAGAGAGTAGGTGGTGGCGAACAGAGCTCGTACAGGATGGGAGAGAGAGAGAGTGAGATTAGGGGATGGAAGTGTGAGAGAGAGTAGGAGATGGGAGAGAGAGAGAGAGAGAGTGAGAGTAAGGGATGGGATGGGAGAGAGAGAGAGTAGAGAGGGAGAGAGAGAACTTGAGAGAGAGAGAGATCTAGTAGGCAGTAGGAGAGGGAGAGGGAGAGAGATTGGGGGGATGGGAGTGTGCGTGACAGATGTAGAGAGTAGGGGATGGGAGAGAAGAGAGTGGGGGGATAAGAGTGTGTGTGTCTGTGAAAGAGAGAGAGTAGGGGATGGGAGAGAGTGTGAGAGTGTGAGAGAGAGTAGGGGTGGTAGAGAGAGAGTACAGGATGGGAGAGATAGAGTGAAAGGATGGGAGAGATAGAGTGAAAGGATGGGAGAGAGTGAGAGAGAGAGTAGGGGGCGACAGAGAGAGAGAGTATGGGATGGGAGAGACAGAGTGAAAGGATGGGAGAGAGTGCGAGAGAGAGTAGGGTATGGGAGAGAGTGTGAGAGAGAGTTGGGAATGGGAGAGAGAGAGTAAGAGTAGGGGATGGGAGAGAGAGAGTAGAGAGGGAGAGAGAGAACTTGAGAGAGAGAGAGAGTAGGTGACCTAGGAGAGGGAGTGGGAGAGGAGGAGAGAGAGGGATGGGAGTGCGTGTGACAAATCTAGAGAGTAGGGGATGAGAGAGAAGAGAGAGGGGGGATGGGAGTGTGTGTGTGTGTGTGTGTGTGTGTGTGTGTGTGTGTGTGTGTGTGTGTGTGTGTGTGTCTTTGTGTGTCTGTGTCTGTGAAAGAGAGAGAGTAGGGGATAAGAGAGAGTGTGAGAGTGTGAGAGAGAGTAGGGGGTGGCAAAGAGAGAGTATGAGATGGGAGAGACAGAGTGAAAGGATGGGAAAGAGTGTGAGAGAGAGTAGGAGGTGGCAGAGAGAGAGAGTACGAGATGAGAGAGACAGAGTGAAAGGATGAGAGAGAGTGTTAGAGAGAGTAGGGGATGGGAGAGAGTGTGAGAGAGAGTTAGGGAATGGAGAGAGAGAGAGTAAGAGTAGGGGATGGGAGAGAGAGAGAGAGAGAGTAGAGAGGGAGAGAGAGAGAGATAGTAGGTGGTGGGAGAGGGAGTGGGAGAGGAGGAGAGAGAGGGATGGGAGTGCGTGTGAGCGATCTAGAGAGTAAGGGATGGGAGAGGGGAGAGAGAGAGGGGGATGGGAGTGTGTATCTACAAAAGAGAGAGTTTAGGGGATGGGAGAGGGGAGAGAGAGAGTAGCCCAAGAGAGAGAGAAAGAGAGTAGCAGATGGGAGAGAGGGGCAGATGGGAGTGTGTGTAAGAGAGAGTAGGGGATGGGAGAGAGTGTGAGAGAGAGTAGGAGGTGGCAGAGAGAGAATAGGATGGGGGAGAGAGAGAGTGAGAGTAAGGGATCAGAGAGAGTGTGAGAGAGAGAGTAGGGGATGGCAGAGAGTGTGAGAGAGTAGGGAGAGGGAGATAGAGAGAGGGGGATAGGAGTGCATGTGACAAATATAGAGAGTAGGGGATGGGAGAGAAGAGAGAGGGGGAATGGGAGTGTGTGTGTGTGTGTGTGTGTGTGTGTGTGAAAGAGAGAGAGTAGGGGATGGGAGAGAGTGTGAGAGTGTGAGAGAGAGTAGGGGGTGGCAAAGAGAGAGTACGAGATGGGAGAGACACAGTGAAAGGATGGGAAAGAGTGTGAGAGAGAGTAGGAGGTGGCAGAGAGAGAGACTACGAGATGAGAGAGACCGAGTGAAAGGATGAGAGAGAGAGTTGGGGATGGGAGAGAGTGTGAGAGAGAGTTGGGGATTGGAGAGAGAGAGAGTAAGAGTAGGGGATGGGAGAGAGAGAGTAGAGAGGGAGAGAGAGAGAGATAGTAGGTGGTGGGAGAGGGGAGAGAGAGAGAGAGAGTAGCGGATGGGAGAGAGGGGCGGATGGGAGTGTGTGTAAGAGAGAGTAGGGGATGGGAGAGAGTGTGAGAGAGAGTAGGAGGTGGTAGAGAGAGAGAATGGGATGGGAGAGAGAGAGAGATTGAGAGTAGGGGATGGGAGAGAGTGTGTGAGAGAGAGTAGGGGATGGGAGAGAGAGAGTAGAGAGTAGAGGATGGGAGAGGAGAGAGAGAGGGGGATGGGAGTGTGTATCTGTAAAAGAGAGAGTTTAGGGGATGGGAGAGAGAGAGTAGCAGATGTGAGAGTGTGAGAGAGAGTAGGGAGATGGGAGAGAGAGAGAGAGAGAGAGAGTAAGAAGTGGGAGAGGGAGGATGGGAGTGTGTGTGAGAGATCTAAAGAGTAGGGGATGGGAGAGGAGAGAGGGTGAGAGAGATAGAGAGAGTAAGCGGTGGGAGAGGGAGAGTGAGAGAGAGTAAAGGATGGAAGAGGGGAGAGAGAGAGAGTGTAGGGGATGGGAGAGGGGAGAGAGAGTAGGAAGAGAGAGAGATTAGGGGGAGAGAGAGAGAGAGTAGGGATGGTGGAGAGTGATGTGTTCTCACATAGTGCGTACATGCTATAGCGCGTACACACTATGTGAAATCACCTAAAAATGGTCAAAAAGAAACTTTGGGGCCTGTTTCATTCATTCTTTGCTTTTTTTCTGTTCTGCACTCTGTTAATAATAATCTAGCCTATTGAGGTACATAATACTTCTCAATTAAACTTGTGTTAATTCAGTATTAATTTTGTAATTAACTACAATTTCAGTATCTGTGTACAGGGGGTGACTGAGAAAACTATTTGAGGTCCAATTTGAAAATATATTTGTAAGGATCTCGACCAAGGTTCACAACTTCGATGATTAATACATTTATTCAGGCCAGAACCTCACTACAAAAAAATAATATATAAAAAAGGTAGTGAATAACATCATTTCTAGACCCAAATCAACCAATGAAAGTCAAATTAGCATAATGTGGAACAACAATATATGCATTGAGTGGGTTGTCATAAAAAAGCTTCATAATAAAATTCATGTCTAGAATTAAAAGACCTTAAAGAACATTTATGCTTGTAACACAAATGGCCATTCAAAACTAAATATGATTACAATATGTGAAATAACATTACAAGAACTTGTAATGCTCTTGTGAACATCGTGTTAATTCTTGTAAGAATCCCTAAGATGCTTGTTATACTCAAAATTTTGTTGAAATTGAATTAATTTTTATCCTATTAGTTAATTGGCTTAGGGTGATATATGCTTCTTGGATGGAATAATGAGTTCGTGATTAACTCTGTATTAAGATTCATAGCATCTTCTAGTTATTTGCAAAGGAAATTTATAAATTACTTGCTAATGTCATATGGCTTGCTTGAGAAAGATGTCCGTGTTCTTATTGATGGGTACTAATGACTATCCACATTTAGTTCTTCAATATCCTATTTGACAAGCTTTCCATAGACATTTCTTTGTCATACTAAGTATTTTTGAAAACATATTTGAGTAGAAGGACTATAATGGATACTACATGATGTTTTAACAAATAAAGTAATGGGTTAAAGAGTATTATTTCCAAGGTATTATGTCATAGTATTTTAATTGTAATGATCTTAGACTAATGATATTCTTGAAGGTAACTTCGACATGCAGCAAGAAAGACAACCTACAGCCAAGGCCATATTGTGCCTACAACCAAAGCCATAAATGCTCACAACCAAAGCCACTAGTGCACATAGCCAAAGCCATGGATGCTTATAGCCAAAGTTACAAGTGTTCGCAGCCAAAGCCATGAGTACATGAAGTCGATGATCACAATTGTTTAAAACTATTCACCAGAAACAACTTCTTTGCAATTTTTGAGAAATACTAATAAAGCAAAAAAGAACATCTACTAGTTGGTAGACATAATGGCAACTCTCTAGCAATTGAATTGAATTTCATACATGCACATATCTAATTTAATGTCATACACGAACATATCTAATTTAACGTCATACATGAACAAACATATAATATAAAATGATAACCAATAATGTCATATACATTAACAAACACATAATATATTATGATAACCAATAATGTCGTATATGAACAAACATATCATATTATAACCAATAATGTCATACATCAAATATGTCATACATCAAATATAGAATGTCATATGTACATCAAATGTGTATCGAATATGTCTCTCAGATGCCTATATATATACATGGGGAAGGAAACAAGTCTCTATATATATGTATCAAATATCTCAACTACATCTTTTCCTTCCCACGAGGGGAAGGAAACAAGTCTCTCAACATCCTCTATCGTCCTGTGGAGGGAGACAGTGGAGATGACAGGGCCCTCCTGACACGCTCACTTGACCTCTTGTTGAGGCTCTTCTCCAGGTCCAACTGATACAAAGAAAGTAGATATGAATCAATATTTATTATACGTTGAAATCAAATATATGTACTCACAAAATCAATTATTTTCTTACCGCCAACAAATAGTCACTCTGTTAGTCCACCTCAAATGCTTGTGGATGATCAGGCGTGACAAGACTCTACAAAAATTCAATAAATATAATCACTTATAAATAACATTAGAAATTTTGAGATTAACTATTATAAACAACAACTAAAACGAAGAAAATTCTTTCATACCTCCGTCAGTGGCTGTGAGCTAGCCACAGCTGCGGCCACTCCACTATCAACAGACTGTCGCAGATGAGGAGGTGTGTCTGACATCATGAGCTGCATGTCATATAATACACATTATATCTAACATGAAACATGGAATAAATATAATCAAATGAATTAAATTAACATGAAACTACTATACCTGTGTGAAGCTCGTATGATGTCTCTGCTCTACGTCTGTGGTAAAGGTTGAGGGTCCTGTGGAGAACTGATGCACATGCATTTTTTTTTTGGTCAATCCTTAATATGATTACATAATAAATATATGTATTAATTAAAATGATTAAATTGATACATACCTCAGGACTCATCGAAGGGACAAAAAATGGGCCTGGAGGATCGCTGCTAGGCCCAGGAACACTTTGACCCTAAATTTTGAACAATGTCAATAAATCCTAATTAATTAATCATTCACTATACGTATAAAATGTGATCAAATTAGTAATTTACCTGTGTGTCAATGCCAAATGTCTCGTTCAGGAACTGATCGGTGACAAGCCCATCATCTGCACCATCTCCGACATGAGTGCCAAATGTGCATAGGGATCCGCATGAAGTGCACATGTGACCACAATGTATAGCAGGCTCCCCCTCAACTAATGGGCTCATGGAATGGATGAGGGTTTGCGTCAAAGCATTAATGGTCCCTAGAGTGTTGGCCTCTACATGTTCCTTCACGACTGAAGGAATAATCACATGCTCGTGCTATGGATGGACCACGGCTGCCCTAACTACATTAGGGTAACGACGTGCTCTTGGCCTCTCAAATGATGACCCCCCACCTCTACCTTGGGAGTCTAACATATCAAAATAATTGGGGATCTCCCCAAGGACAAACTCACAATATAATTTCTTCAAAAAATACATGGGGACCTCGTGATTGTTGCAAGGAGGGGCATCAAAAACCATCCACCATCTATCCCAAAAATTATTTCTAATAGCATCATGTATGCACCAATGGATGGGGAATCATTTAGTACCCTCTCTAACAGTATTTTGCTCACCGAGTTTTCTAAATAATGCACATATACTACCTTTTGGTATTTCCTTTTTTCTAACGTCTTCATATGACAATTTATTTGCATAAAATCTTTTTTGTTCATCCCTCTTAGCCTGCCAAATATCTAACTGACCACTAACTGAGGCTATCTAAGTGTTAATGGATTCGAGGGATGATGCCAATCGAGCCCTCATTGGATTGGTTTGTCCAGATTCTTTCAACCAAGCAATGATTCCTTCTAATTCAGTTTTGCCTCTCTCTATTTCATTTCTTATATTTTCTTATGTACCTGGTGGAGGTCTTGCAATTGGTTCGGGTTGTGGAATTTGTTCTTCTTCTTGAGGAGGGTTTTGGTTTTGGGTTTATTGAGGGTTTTGATGTTCTTGTGGATTTTCTGGTTGATTATGAACATTTCCTGATAAAAAATCAATTTAAATTCAAATAAATAAACAAATCTAAATGAAATTTGTAAAACCCCTACAAAATAATATTAAAAACTTACAAAACAATATGAAAAATATATCAAACAATGCAAAGTTAGGTTTATATCACTTACGGCGTCGTCGTGGGTGCGCTTGTGGTCTTGGATTTCGTCGACGAGGAGGCATTTTGGCAAATGGTGGTGCAAATGTTGAGTCTTCAACTCGCGTACGCGCTGCTCACTGTAGGAGTAGAAGAAAATGCTGATGAAAATGATGGGCTGCGGGTTTGCAGCCCATCATATATACTTTTTATTTTTTTAAAGCGCATACGCACTATAGTGCATGCGCGCTATAGTGCATACGCGCTTTTTAAAATAGGAAAAAAAAAATTCCTTGTCACCCTTTTGGCACCACAACTCGGTGCATATGCCCTGTACCCAATCTCAAATAGATATCAAATATCTCTAGTGAATATGTAGGGGACTGTTGAGTATCAATACTGTACATTTACTATTGATGTTTCTTATTGTTTGGATTTGGCTAAGATTGAGTGGGCAATTGGGTTGGCCTAGGATTAGTATTATTTGTTGTAGGAAGTGGTATTATTGCATGTTATTGCACTAGAGGTGGTAGTAGTGGGTTACCAAAATTTTGGTTAGGCCATTATGGAGACCCCCTCCATTGGTTATTTTGCTACTAATTTCCTTGCGGTGATTTCCATTGATTCTACTAATTTTTCCACTGGTTATTTTGTTGATTAGGCCAGGGATTATTTTGCTTGTTTTGCTAGGGAGGTTGGGAGTATTGAAAAGGAGTCTAATAACTTTTTTTTTCCACTAATTTTTGTAAGGATTTAAAAATTATAGAGGGTCTTGAGGCATACCTCATCTTGAAGCCCACGGTCAACATTAAGCAATGAAGAACACTTAATTGTTGTCCCCGTCTATCTTCATGTACTCAATTGGCAAATATTGATTCTCCAAATTGGCTATCAGCTTACATGTGCAGTCTTGTTTTTGTTTGGGGCAGTGAGGATAGTACTCCACCAATCGTGATTCAACTTATACATGCTTCTTCTTTGAAATCATGTTGTTGAGATGTGTAGCGACATCATTTATGATGTTCTACTTGAAATCTAAGAGTAAATTAGATATCTTGAGCTTTGAAATGCCCTGACTGATCCCTTTAGTGGTTGTGGACTGATATCCTCTATCTTTCTTCATAGTCAACCTTGTATAGTTAAGATAGATTTTCTTGAGGTCATCCAATGAATATTGGTATACATCACCACCAACCATTAGGTCTAATGCTTCCAAACAATTTTCATTTACCCCTCTCAAGAAGACTAGTTTTTATGAATCCTCTGCCAAGACATACTAGGGGTTCTTTTGCATTGTGTACAAAAAACATGAAACATAGTCTTCTAATGTTTCATCCTCCTTTTGTGATATTCTAAAAATTTCATCTCCTCTTGGATCAATCCCCTTATAGTAATCTTTGTATTTCTCCAAAAATAGATTATGCGTCTCATCCCAGGTACCTACTGCATTGGCTCCTAAACCCATGAACCATTATAAGGCTAATTCTTTTCGTGCTGCTAGAAATAACTTGAGCTTATGGGATTTGGTGTTATAGTTAAAGCTATGACAGAGTAGGTTGAACTCAAACAAGAAATTATTAGGATCCTCAATTACAAGGCCATAAAACTTTGGAAGAGTAGTTGTGGGTATGTTTTTGAGATTAGCATTGTTTATGAGGCTTGGGAGAGGAAATGGAAAAGTAGGGTGTGTCATTATTGGAGGTATTTGATTATGGGGTTGCTATTGAAACGGAGCATTGATTATGAGATTGTTAACAGTAGGTGGATTTGGACTAGAACTATCAAGAAAGCTAGCCAAGATTTCAGCAAAAGGCTAAAGACCACTTATATCTAAAGATTATGTTCTAGAGGAAGATGTTGTAGGAAACTCAGCACTTGCATCCTCAAAAGGAAACTCGACTTCTTCAATTTTTTCATTCAAATTAACAAACCCTCATGGAATCAATCTACCATATTCATCTTGTTGTCTTCCTCTTGGATGCATACAATTGAATTCTTCACACTTAAGAAGCAATTTTTAGGACTACAAATCTCTAAAAAAACTAGCTAAAAAACTATGACCCAAAAAGATATTCCTAGCTTAACACCATCCCCAGCAATAATGCCAAAAATGGTCTACCTCACAATAGGTAATTGATAATCATGCCCAAGTCCTTACTTAGGAATAGTTTATTCAATCTAAGCATTACTTCTCCCACCATGAGGTACATTTAATTTTTCAACCCAGGGACGTATACTTGAAATGATCGACATGATATGTGTACTAGGTTTCTTAAGGAGTCATTATGCTTATGTTGTAGGAAAGTAAAATGCATACAAGTGTAAGAAAACTTGCAACAAAGAATATAACCATTTCCACATAACCCATAATAGATCTAAAATAAATACAAAATTAAAATCCACATGCAAGAGAATAGACAACATACCCACAAAAATTGTGATACAAGATATACCTTGGGAAACCCTCATTGAGGGAACAAACTAGCCTCCAAAAGAATCCATCATCATGTATTATTCAGCAAAAACACCATTGCAATACAACCATGGAAGCCTTCAAAGTCATAGCCACAACTAAGCAATCCATGTGAACAAGCATGAATCCACACATCCCACGACATGCTTCCAACCTTCACAAATGCTCCCTTAGCTAACCTATCAAGCCTTATCCCACTTGACTCTTTCCTTTTGCCCTTCTCACACAACAACTACCCTTGTGGCTACTTATATAGTAGAAAGTCTCACAAAACCACCAATTGGTATTACATAAACCATGTGATAAAACCATGTGCTACCTAACCCATTGACCCCACATATAATATTGGAATTTTAATTATTTTCCTCAATATTAAATAATTACATGAAATATTATCACAATATTACAATACAACTCATCAAGTAAATCCCATGGGAATCTTTACATGTTGAACATCCATCTAGGTGTAACATTACATAATAAAATAAAATAATACAATATAACAATATTATGCAATGTGTGCAACACCCATAATCTCAACAATCTCCCACTTGTTGTATACGTTGCATAGGGTCAATCTATAGTGACATAAATGAACAAGGAAATAATCCCTCCTAGCACATCTACCATCATGAATCAAAGTACACCATGTGCTCCATCCTAGTACTTGCAACAAAATCAAAGTATCCAGCATCTTAAACATGAATGATCTCGCCTCCTATTATGTCACTGCCATTGAACATACATTGAAGT
This sequence comes from Cupressus sempervirens, assembly GCA_028749045.1. Lineage (NCBI taxonomy): Eukaryota > Viridiplantae > Streptophyta > Pinopsida > Cupressales > Cupressaceae > Cupressus > Cupressus sempervirens. The sequence continues at coordinate 787,257,093 of CM053792.1, forward strand.
CATCCAAAGAGAAAGTTGCCACCCAACCTTTTGCATTAGAAGATCATATAATCCTATACCAAATAAAATGGCAAGCACAAAAAACCTAATCCAAATGTAATCACATGCACCCAAAATATCCATTGTTGAAATAGCACCAATAGCAAGTGTCAAACCCATCCAACTATCCATAACTATAAAGGTATACCAAGTGAATCTCACGTCATCAACATATCCAATATATAGCCTAAAATCACAAGCCTCAAGAGCAATACCTACCACATATATACCAAGAAGCTCCCACTGAAAAAGATAATGTCAAATATGTAGCCAATCTACTCATAACATCTCAAAGAAGTGAATCCATGTAGTCTCAAGAACATCCACAACACATACACCAATAACTTGCAAAAAAAAACTCTCATAACCAATCTCCAATAGTCTCCCAAGTTCTCCACAACCAAAAAAGGAAAGAGATAAAGGAATAACCATGTCATATCTCACATGACATACATGAGCACAAACCAGTGATCATAATCTCTAACCAATCTCAAATACAATGTAAGAAAAATTGAATATCCAGGAAGATAACCAAGACCAAAGGGAAACCATGCAAATCATAACATGTATCATGTCCTTCTACACACACCTCTAGATGTAAACAGTGCAAGTATGATCTCCTCTGTAAAACCCCAACAAGAAGCCTCAAAAATGCCCAAACCATACCACATAACTAATCATCGATGTATGCCTCTCACAAGAAGATCAAACTAATAAACCATTCCTAATCCAAGGAATATGCCAAATATAAAACAATATCTCAAACTCAACTAGCATAACAACATATGCAAATGGAGATAACCAATGCTAAAACATCTCTCAAATGAATCCTCTAGAACTAACTCTTGTACCATAGCTCAAGACCCATATCCATGAAAGACAAGCATAAATATAATGCAACTAAGAGAAATAATGGACTATACCTCTCAAGTAGCAAAACCACCAAGTAGACCAAGAGTGGGGAATGAGAATTCTCACTAAGATATCCAAGTCTCCAACCAAGACTCATCTAAGAACAATCTCCTCTCAATTCCATAGCAGGTGACTACCCCTCAAACTTCCTGTTGAAACCATCAACTATCCCAACAAATACTTCTCTAATCCAAGAGAAGTTAGCATCAACACCATCTTGAGTATCCATGAGCACCTATAACCAATCAATCCATGCCAACTCCAAATGCAATATAGCAATATCAAGAAGTATCTAGCTTATGATCAATGTACTCAACACCAAGAAACTAAAACAAGATCAATGTCAAAGTTCCAACCATGGCCTCAAGAACATAAACATGACAACATGATCTAAACCTTCTCAACCAAAGAGATAACATGCTCCATATGAACATACTATAACATGTCAATACTCTAAATGCATATCAAGAGTATACCATGACATAACAGAACAACCATCCTCACACCAAGGAGAACATGCCAAATGAAAGCATAAGCCACACCTTTACCAAGAACCCCATAAGTCCTCAAGATGCAACCATCTCTACACACCATGAAGAAAACTATCTGCACATATCATGAAGAACCATCTCCACACACCATGAAGATAACCAAGAACTCCATGAATCCTCAAGAACTAACCATCTTCACACACCATGAAGATAACAAGTGCACCATGCAAATGTCAAAGATGCTTCTACAATAATAGGATCTAAGACAAATCTCCAACATCTGCAAACACACAATAAATATATCAATGCCAACAACTCTCACTCAACCATGGTATTGAGTCACCTATGGCATCATAAAATCCATCTCCTACATGAAGATCCTTCAGTTTCACACTCACACAACCAAAGTGTCAGTACCAAGTGAAACCAAGATCTCCAAACCCAAAAGATATAAACCAAACTAGGTATTAATCCTGCACTGTCACCCCATCACTGTCACAAGCTCCCATTAAACCATGTATCCAAGCTATCCATGACATCATGATGAAAAACCATCCTCTAACCATGAAAATCAACCAAGGCATCAAACCATCAAAGAACTCAAAGTGCACATCATGAGCTCCTCAAAAGAAACCAAATAACCATGATCCTCAACCAAGAAGATATACCACCATAACTAAATTAGGAATATAAACCAATAAACATCAAGGATGTACCTATATAATCAATTATGTCATGCCAAAATCTATCGCACCATGATCACATCCATGAAGCGAGCATCTAACCCTCAATATGTCCAACTTGACAACATAAAATAGTCATAATCCTCCACCATGACTATACTTGGTAACAGCATATCATCCCTTCTACATGAAGAAAAAATAGCAAATCATGCAACTTAGAGCATAGACAACCCAAATCCAAGCCACCAATCTGAATATGCATCAATAATGAAAGATCAATGGGCAAAGATAACCCATCCAAGCCATAAATGCAATATGTAAGTATAGATTGCTTATAATACTACACAACTTATAGACCCAACAAGTCATCATACATAACCAAACACTGATAACATATCATCATGAGACCAATCTAAAATATGAACTGAGTATACAGTGACATCAAATCCAAATCTTCTAAATATACAATGTCATAAACTCACAATACTACCATAGTCAATATATACTATAAACTATTTAGATCAATATATCACCAAATAAATCATGCCAAACCTACACCAAATCTGAACCAATATGTAGAGCTCTCCAAGAGTTTTTCATTGACTACTCAAAGTCCAAAATCTAACAAGTTATGCCCAAGTTATGCCCTAATTTGTGCTTAAAATAAATAACTTCTAACTTTTGGGCTCTTAAAACTTGACAAAATATCAAAATCACAAAACCAAACCTACACCAAATTGTAGTGCTCTGAATTAGCTTTCCAACACCTATAAGAATTCCAAAATTTGATATCCTCAGACAAAGTTATGGTTGTTTTACTAAGATAGTATTTTTACCATTTTCACTGCGATTTTTTTTTGTGATAAAAATTCTGATTGGATTAAATCTGATGGCTATCATAGTTTGAAACTAAAAAACTCTTTTATTTTCTCTGAACATGGCCAAACTAGGGCATATTATAAAAATATTGACCCAGATCCAATGATGAGGTCTATTTTTTTTAACCTAGGAAGCCATTTCTGCAAGCTACCCCATAAAACCCTCATTTAAATGAAACATCCAAAAAAATCCTTTTTTCCATTAATTTCACATGCCCAAAATCTACCAATATCTCATCATAACAGCAAACCCAAAATCCTCAAATCTACAATAAACAATTCATGTCTTGCCTTTTCTTTTAATCATCTCATGCATTCCTATGGATTCAATCTAGGGTTACAATAATAAAACCATAGCTCTTATACAACTTGTAAGGAAACTTGCAACAAAGAATATAACCATTTTCACATAACCCATAATAGGTCTAAAATAAATATGGAATTAAAATCCACATACAAGAGAATAGACAACATACCCACAAAAATTGTGATACAAGATATACCCTAAGAAACCCTCATTGAGGGGAAAATTCAGCCTTCAAAAGCATCCATCACCATGTATTATTTAGCAAAAACACCATTGCAATACAACCATGGAAGCCTTCAAAGCCATAGTCACAATTAAGCAATCCATGTGAACAAGCATGAATCCACACATCCCATGCCATGCTTCCAACCTTCACAAATGCTCCTTTGGCTAACCTGTCAACCCTTGTCCTGCTTGACTCTTTCATTTTTCCCTTCTCACACAACAACTACCCTTATGGCTACTTATATACTAGCAAGTCTCACAAAAGCATCAAGTGGTATTACATAAACCATGTGCTACCTAACTCATTGACTACACATTTAATATTAAAATTTTAAATATTTTTCCCAATATTAAATAATTACATGAAATATTATCACAATGTTACAATACAACTCATCAAGTATATCTCATGGGAATCTTTATATGTTGCATGTCCATCTAGGTACAACATTACATAATAATATAATATAATATAATATAACAATATTATGCAATCTATGCAACACCCATAATCTCAACAACAAGGAACCTACACTAGTGTTGCAAGAAAGTAACATGCACTTAACTCTTTTCTGAAATGAATGCTAAAAATACAACTCTATTCTAACCTATATTTCTACTTAGACCATCCACTATAACTACTCTTGGAAATTTTGTGGGAACATTCACAAAGTATGATGTTGCAAGAAGAAACTTATAACTTCTATCTAAAATACTGAAAATTCTAGAAGTATATCTACACTACTCTAATTTAATCCACCTCCCAAGTGGGCCCCCTTGATTGGCTTCTACTAATCTACTAACACAGAATGTAAACCAAGAATTATTTCATTCTATTTCAAAACTCCTTACATAAGAACAATACATAAAACTATAAAACAACTCACTACAAGAGTCAACGATGTTTTTCCATAAAATTTTCTCAACCTCAAAACTATCAATCCAATCCCTATAAATAGAGGATCAACACTTATTCTAAAATAGGAAAGAAAAAAAACTGACTAAAATCCACTAGAGAAGGAGGAGGAAATATAACAGCTCATGGTATAAGCAATAAAGTTTGGGTAACCAATTCAGCACAATAGTAAATGCAGAGGGAATATAGCAACACTTCATCCTTGCATTCCTAGAATAATAGCTCCTCCTTTGTAGCAGCCATGTCTCCTAGTGTCATTATGATTCTTCCATCGCAGTTGTGCCTTAATGCTTCTCCTTGAATGTTGTCGACCATTCTCCAGCTTCTCCCTTTCCTAACAAGTTAGTTGTGATGAAAAAATATCTACACAAATAAGCATAATCAAATTAAATCCAAATATTAAAACACACATTCTAATGGTTATATGAAATACTACATTATATGTATAATATTGGCAAAATATGACATAACTATCTACCCATGGATTAACAATTCTATTTGGAATTTATCATAAGTTCAACTAGTTATAAGTTCACAAATGTCTTGGTAGTATTAAAAATAGAGTATTAGAATTAACATAAAATAGAGGAAATAATTGGCCTCATCAAATAACATGCTCAACAATTTCTTCCTTTCACCTAACACAACACCTATGGCATAATCTGAAGCATCAATATGAATATGAAATAGAATGTTCCAATTGGGACTTCTAAGTACATGTGCTTTAGTTAAGATATCTTTGAATTGCTAATATAATTTGTCACATTCTGAATCTCATACAAATTTAGAGTCCTTCAACAAATTATACAATACAGTTGCTATTTGGCTAAAATATTTTATGAATCTTCTGTAGTAACCAACATGTCCAAGAAAACTTTTAACATCCTTTTTCTTTTCAAGTGTAGGCATAGTGCTAATCATGTCTATCTTTTGAGAATCCACTTGGATACCACTTGAACAAATGTAGTAACCTAAGAGAACTCCTTCCTCCATCATCATATATCATTTCCCACTGTTCAATGAAAGGTTGTGTTCTTGACATATTTTCTAAACTTTATCCAAATTGTATTTATCTTCTTCAAAATTAGATCTATACACAATGAAATCACCCATATAGATTTCCATATAATTAGTAGTCATGTCAAAGAAAATACTTATCACATCTTGCTGAAAGGTGCAAGAGCAATACGCAATCCTAAGGGTAGTATTGAATAAGAAAATGTGCCCCCAAGGACAAGTAAAAGTTGTCTGATCCTTATCCTCTAGTACTACTTGAATCTGGTTATATCCATTGAATCTATCTAGAAAAGAGAAATACTTCTTCCCAGCCAAATTGTCAAGAACTTGATCAATGAAAGGTAAGGGAAAGTGATCCTTTTTAATGGTTGTATTAAGTTCCCTATAATACACACATAACCTCCATTTACCTTCTTTCTTGGGTACTATTACCAATGGTGAAACCCACTAACTATAAAAAATAGGATAGATGAATGCAACACTCAAAAAAAATTGTAGTCCAGCTTTCACTATATCTCGCAATGTTGGATTGACTCTTCTTTGGGGATGCCTTACAAGTTTGTACTCTGGTGTAATGTAAATTCTATGAGTACATATTTTTGGGCCAAGTCCTTTCATATCTATGTAGTCCCAAGTGAATACTTACTAATTTTCTTGTAGTAACTTAAGCATACTTTCTAAGTTGGTAGGAGTAAAGCTTTTACTGACATTTAGCTCCCTACCTGGCTTACTTCAACTCGAGTCACCTTATCTAACATTGCTAACTCATAAAAGATGGATGACCTAATCTCATGAGGTAACAAGGTATGAAGGTAGCTAGTGGCTATAGGAGAATGAGATGTATCTTTAGGAGGAATAATTTTTTGTAATAAACAATTTTGGTCAATGCACTAAGGAGAATCATCGTCATGTTCATTGGATGAGATAGTTGTGAGGATATCATCATCATTTTGAGGAATCACAAATGGGTTTCTATATAGTGCATTGATTTGAATTAATTAATTTACCCCAAGTTCAGCATCCCCTAAATCAGGCCATATAGCTTGATCATCTTACAAAAGTGGTGTAGCGGGAGAGTATAAAGCTAACCTCTTAATAGTGGAACCATTAGATGTGATCATTTTTCTTGAATGACAAGAAATGCAAGTATTTTTTGTGGATAACCAAGGCCTTCCTAGGATAAGAGGATAACCTCCCAATATTATTTTAGGTGACAAGATAACAAAATCTAGTGGATATTCACAAGAACCCAAAGTAACTATGAAATCCTCAATCATACCATTAGGTTTGACTCCAGAACTATCAACAAGATGAAGTATAGTAGGGGTTTCTCTTATACCAAAAATATTCAAGTGTAAAAGTACTTCCCTAGTCATTACATTAATATATGTTCCTAGGTCTATCAAAGCATTCTATACCTAAACCCCATTGATATGAACTATAGCGACGAGACTCCCTTGATCATCATATTTTAGAACTATAGAGTAATTTAGCATGGGGTTAGACAACTTACCCATAACATGGATAGTTTAAAGGTCCTTGCACTTCCTACCAGGTTATTTTATGTAGGCTTATTCAATAGCTTTGATATATGCTAGAATCTCCTTTAGAGCATCTAAAAATGATATTTTACCATCATTTGCTTCAACTGTGTGAGTAGCTCTCCAACAATAGGATTTTCAAAATGAATAGAGGATTAGGCAAGTCTTTGTGGAAATGGTGGAGACTTGGTTGCAAGAGACTATAGCGGAACATGAAGGGATTCTTCATTTAAGGCATCCTCAGAGGTAATCTTAGTTATTAATGGACCTTAAGGATTTGGAAGAGTGGTTCCAAACCTAAGGTGAATATCATTGATTAAATAGGTTTTTTGTTGAGTATCATTGGAGGAATACACTTCCTTTTGAGAAGGCATTTTATTTGGATTTGGAGCTGGTTGAGTAGCTAAGTAAGTTCATTTGGGTGAATTGGTATTGGCTATAGGAGGAGGTGGTATTAAAGCTTGCTGATGAGGTTTTTGCAAGGCATTATATTGTTGATTAGACGACCACTAAGGTGATTGTTGCTAGTGGTTTTGTGGGGCTTGCCACTAATTGGATTGTGGCTACCAATTTTGATTGGGTTGTTGGAAAATTTTTTGTTGTGGAGGGGCTTACCAATTTGGCTATTTTAATTGGTCAAGTGGAGGCTATTAACAAGGTTGGTTATTCCTCATGGGTTGAGATTCAGTGGCCCAAGAAGGATTCCAATGATTTGGGTTTGAAAAATTAGAATTTTTCCATTGATTATTAAAATTCCCAAAAAAATTGAGGTGGTCTTGAGGCATACCTTGTCTTTGAGCCCATGTTATTCTTTGAGAAACATACAATATATCTCCATTGTCATAAATTACTTTAAACTCCACTAGTATCTGTTGTGGTTGAGTTTCCACATTAGCAACCATCTTACACTTTGCAATTCCTCTTCTTCTCTTGACAGTGAGAACAAAACTCGACTAACATAGCATCGGCTTCTTCATATTTCTTTTTGGCTTGTATTGTATCCAAAAAAGTCACAACATTGTTAATAATGTCTTTCTTGAAGTTAGAAAACAAATTTTAAAGGTCCAATTTTGATACACTAGCTCCAATAGTCTTCAAGGAACTAGAATGAATTATTCTTCCTTTCTTTACATTATCCTTTGAGTAGTTCTTGTAGTACCTCTTAATATCTCCCCATGTGTGTAATGTCTCCTCTAGTCATGAGGTTTAGGGCTTGTACATGGGTCTCCTCTACACCCCTTCAGAAAATATACTTTTGAGATGACTCATTTGGCTAATATCCAGTGTTCCTTTGCAAATTATAGAGGAATCTTGAAACATACTCTTCAAGAATCTCATCCTCTTTCTATTGCATCTTGAATATATCATCTTCTCCCATAATTCCTCTAGAATAATATTTTTATTTAGCAAGAAACAAGTTCTTCATTCTATCCCAGTCTAGTGCAACATTATCTCCTAACCCCATGAACCATCTTAGAGTTTCCTCTTTCAAAGTAGAAGGGAAAATTTTCAGCATATGAGTATCAAATGTGTAGTTATACCCTCTACAAAGAATGTCAAACTCAAAGAGAAAGGTCTCATGGTCTTTAGTAATTAGGCCATAGAACTTGGGAAGTGTAGACACAGGAATATTTTTTAGATTATTTTTATTTTGGAGATTCAATATGGGAAATGGAAAGGTGGGTTGCGCCATTCTGGGTGGTCGTGATTGATTTCTTTATTGATAGATGACAATGGCTAGAGGATTATCCTAATATATTGGTGCAGCAAAAATGTTATTCAAGTTTAATGATTTGTTTAATGATGATGAAGGAAAGTTTACATGGTAGGACACAAAAGGATTTTCAAATGGTGATTCTTTTGCAATAGCTTGGTCTTCTTCAAGGGGTTGGTCTTCTTCTTGTCCCTCAAGTTGTTGGTCTTCTTTCTTAGTGATGGGCTCCTAAATTATCCATCTTTTTCATCACTTTTTATCCTATTTCTATGACATTTTAATGCACATAGACATACATTTATGGTTTTAAGCATATGAACTTATGGTTTCTATGTATATGATTGTGTGTGTATGTGTGTGTGTGTGTTTGTGTGTGTGAACATAAGATGGAATGTGGATACATCTAAAGACATAATATTTGCTAAATTATGTGGACAAGAATGGTGAATATAATAGTTATACATGTTAATGGATTTTTTCTCTCCTAAGCTCTATTTTGGGTAGTTACCTCCTGTAGTCGTAGGTTTGCAAGAGTGATAATTAAGACTAACACATTTTCCTAATATTGATGATGTGGATATATATGTATATGGTTGGATGCGTGTACATTAATTATCTTGCAGGAGTTGAACATGGATATTCAAGGACCAACATACCAACGTGAGAGTCATCAAAGCCAACCATGATTGCAGAATCTTCACAAAGCAAGTCAATGCTTCCTATTGCATGCAACGTGCAAATTTAGTGTGTGCTATATTCTAGGATTATTCATGGTCAACAATGTTTCTGTTATGCAACTTTATGAGTTGTAAGTGATCCTCATTGTAAAGTGATCGTAGGTTTAGGAGTTAGTAGTAATTTTCCTTTTAAATAATCGACTGTTGTGACTCTTTTGGAGTTAGTCAAAAAAATAAATTTTTAATATAGAACTCTTGCATACCATTCAAAAAATGTAATCATTTTTTATGGATGAATAGAATGTTCAGTTCAAGTTTGCAACTTTTATCTAGATTTTACTTTTCATTCACCCATTCAAGGGGGCCCACTTGATGAGTGAATTGCTTTTCTAGAATAGAGATTATTTCCTATTCATTTATATGTCTTAGAACTATGTTGTTCCTGTAGCCACTAATACTAGTATTAGTAGCCTATTCTTGTATTACATTCAGTTGGAGTAGTTCCTAACTGTAATTTCCTTCTTTGATTAGAATATATTTGCTTACCAGTTTTAGTTTATTTTGCTTATTTTATTTTTCCTAAAGCATAAGCATTTGAATTCCTTAAATAGACTTAGAAGATGAAGGTTGAAGCATATACTTTGCAGATGCCATTTCCAAGTTTACATCCCTGGTCGATAATTAAATGAGACTAAATAGTGCATTAGGAATCATTTGGGGTGTCCAATCTTGAATTAAGAAATCAATTTGTTTGGGATTTTGATACTATTGTTTGGCTAAGCATTTTGGCACCATTGCCAAGGATGGTGTTAATTCAAACTAATCCTTTTAGTTGCAGTCTTAGTTTTAATTTAGTACTTCAGTTAGTTTTAATTTAGTACTTTAGTAAGCACTTTTATGCATAAAAGAAGAGATCACCTCGAGATAATTTTTCCCTTTGACTATCAAGGAGA